>JABWPP010000050.1:152421321-152788821 GCA_016920855.1 Puya raimondii | reverse complement strand
CTGTGGTATTTCTACTCATGTGCAGTGTGGGAGTGTCCAAATCCCACAAAACTTAGTTTGTTGGATAGTGGACTCGTAGAGGAAGACGTGGAATCCTTCCAATCGCAATTTGGACAGGTATGTATTCTGCAGTTGCTGTTTTACTGGACCCCTTGTGTTCTTGAGCTGAAACTTGGGTTTTCCTTTGATCTTTTGGATCCAAATCTCTTGGGAGCTGGAATTTCGAAGTGAAGATTGGTCCTTCCTCATTCCTTGCTGGTTTGGAGGTTCTTTCCACCTGATTTGAGGATTTAAAGGTGAGTTATAGCTCAGATTTTGAGTAATTAGCTTAAGTGCTGAATTTTTGGACATTTGATGGATTTCTTGGATTTTTGAATCCAGATTTTTGTGAGGAGCCTTGGAGAGGATTTGGAATGTTCCATCACTGTATTTGAGAGGTTTGTGACCCTTTTTCATGGGCTAGATTCGTTGGAATTCCAGAATTCATGCTAGAAGTTTTATTTGCTTAGTTGCTGGAATTTCTGGATGCTTGTGCCGGAGGGTCCAGAAGTGGGTCCGAATCAGTGTGAGGACTTTTTGGACATCGAGTCGAGCTCCGTTTTGGCTGAAATTTGGAGGGTTTGTTCTTGAACCCCTGCTGGTGAGTTGGGCAAAGTTTCACTGCATTTGGACTTAAGATTTGGATTTTATCGCATGTTGAATCCATGTTGGTCGTGCTGCCAGGCTGCAGTTCTGGGCTGATGTTCTGGGCGCCCAGAACTTGAGCAGGTGGGTCTGAATCTTGAGTTGGCGGTTTTGAACTCGATTTTAGCCGGTTTTGTTTGGAGGCCTTCCACTCGACTCCTAGCCATTGTTGGATAACTTTCGAGGTGGGTTAATGTTACCGAAATCGCCGGATTTCCTCCAAAGTTGTAGAGAGTGTGCAGCATGCAGTTTTATTATCTGTTTAATCATGTTAGTAGCTCGAATTCATGAATTTGCATGTGTTTATATGAAATCTGAATTTGGAGCATAAATTGATAATTAATAGACATGACTTTACATGCTGAACTGGGAATTGACTTAGGAAAAAACTCGTGAACCTACAACCGTCACTTTTCGAACTATTATCATATTTAGCTCTAGGAGCCGTTTCTGTTCTTGTATCACCGCTGTTAGTGCGAGGTGGATACTTAGTTTGTTGTAGGACAAGTTTACGCTCGTGCTGGGATGCCGAGCTTGTATTTACAGCAGGGTTAGACTGTTTTGTATTACCGGGTGCCGTCGGGGTTGACGATGGACCCAGACTCTTGTTTTAACTTCTGTTTGTGCCGAGGGCACGTGAGCTTGGAGTCTTTGACCCATTTGACCCCTTTCCATTTGATTATAGCCTGTCGGAGCCTGATTGTGCTCGATAGAGATACGCGTACTATCTCGGTTGGGTAGCTCCCCCGAGTGCCGCTCCGGAGTGAGGCCTCTCTTGCGTTGATGTCGCTGCATATTAGTTGGATCTGATGCTTGGACCGGCTACCCTTTTTGGTAGTGTGCGGTGTGGCTAGGCAGTGGGCTGGACGAGCCTGTTTGGGCGGTTCTGTTAGATTGGGTTAGGGGTGACTATTCACTTTTGTGATGCATACTTGAGAGTTTGACTTGGATAGTGGTAGGGTAGTGGCATTACAGCTGTAGAGTTTATTCCAGCTTATTTTATTGTTCTTTACCTACCAGCTATACTGTTAGTCTCGTAGACTTAGTGGGTGGACCGTTGAGGTCGGTAGTAGTACCCACTGAGGACTACTTCTTTTGATAGTAGTTCTCACACCCATTGTTGCCACCTTTTTTCTTGCAGAGCCTTCGTCTATTGCGGCTGCTGCTCTTGTTCCTGCGAATCGAGGTAAGGGAGTCGCGAGCTAGATCCCTACCTGTCCCTGTTGTTCCTAGAGGAGGACCCTACTGGAGATAGTTTCTTTTTGAGTTGAGCCATGTACATACAGTGGATTTGTTCCTATTTTGGTTTTGGAGGGACTGTTGTATCATGGATTCTATATGTACAGGTGGCTTTGGTTCTATTAGTATGTTTATTTCAGCTCTATATCTCTTGTAGTTGCTTGTATGTTGGTTTACAGGTTAGCTATCGCTTCGTATACATAGAAAAATCTATGTATACGGCGGATCTGTTGGCGAGCCCGGGAAAACGAGTAATCCGGGGCGTGACAATAAGTAGATAGAATTTGAAAAGATAGTTATCTCAAAGAACATAACATATAGTGATATACAAATAGTAATAAAATAAACTAAGCATATCATGAAGCTATTAAAGTCATGTCAAGTGTTTTGCTTGCTTTGTAATGTTGTACGATGAAAAACAAAAACATCATCAAAAAAATCGACAAGTCATGCAAAAAAAATTTTAAAAAAAATGCAATGTATAACCAAAAACATGCATGACTATGGCTCGAAGAACTTATCTAGATAGTAGGATTCATCCCAATTGCCTTTCGTAAATGTAGAAAATATTTTTGATCTAAAGACTTAGTCAAAATATCAGCTAATTGATTATCGGTTGAAATATAAGTGAGTTGAAGAGTATTTGATTCAACTAGTTCACGCAAAAAATGATATCGAAGTTCAATATGTTTTGTTCGAGAATGTAAAACAGGATTTTTTGAAATATTTATGGCGCTGGTGTTATCACAAAGAATTGTGACGGTACTGGAGGGAATCCGGTAGTCGCTCAATAAGCTTTTCATCCAAAGTAATTGAGTTGACCAACTTCCGGCGGCAATGTATTCCGCTTCAGTAGTGGACAAGGCAATACAATTCTGTTTCTTACTATATCACGCAACAAGACAATGACCTAGATAGAAACAGGCTCCACTAGTACTTTTTTGATCATCCACAGAACCAGCCCAATCAGCATCTGAATACCCAATCAAATCAAGAGATGTTCCCATGGGATACCAGATACCATGATTCACTGTACCCTTCACATACCGGATGATGCGCTTAACAGCTTTCAGATGAATCTCTTTGGGATTTGCTTGATAGCGAGCACAAATTTCCACCCTAAATGCAATGTCCTGTCGACTAGCAATCAAGTACAGCAAACTCCCAATCATACACCTATAAAGCTTCTCATCAACACTTTTCCCTTGGCATCCAATCCCAGACCCTTGTTACTTGTGCCCATCGGAGTAGGGAAATCCTTTGCATTCTCCAAACCAAAATTTTTCACTAATTCTTTTGCGTATTTCGATTGGCAGAGATGAATCCCTTCACTAGTTTGTTTTACTTGTAATCCCAGAAAATATGTAAGTTCACCCATCATTGAAATCTCAAATTCACTTTTCATGACCTCGGCGAACTTTGCAGCATCTTTATCTTTAGTTGCACCAAAAATAATATCATCAACGTAAATTTGTGCCACAATAAAATCATCTTTCAAATGTTTCACAGATAGAGTTCTATCGGCTCCCCCTCGGTTATAGCACTTATCAAGTAAATGTTTGGTCAAACGTTCGTACCATGCTCGCGGAGCTTGTTTAAGTCCATAAAGAGCCTTTTTCAAATGATAAACATGATTTGGATG
The DNA here is from genome assembly GCA_016920855.1 of Puya raimondii. Classification (NCBI taxonomy): domain Eukaryota; kingdom Viridiplantae; phylum Streptophyta; class Magnoliopsida; order Poales; family Bromeliaceae; genus Puya; species Puya raimondii. The sequence continues at coordinate 152,785,256 of JABWPP010000050.1, read as the reverse complement.
ATTTGAGTCAATAAAACCTTTTGGATGTTCAACATAAGCTTCTTCATTTAAAAAACCATTTAAAAAAGCACTTTTCACATCCATTTGAAATAATTTGATTTTGTAATGACAAGCTATCGCGAACAAAACACGAATAGATTCAAGACGGGCAAACGGGGCAAACGTTTCATCAAAATCAATCCCCTCTATTTGTGAATAGCCCTGCGCAACAAGTCGTGCCTTGTTTCGAATTATAGTACCTTCCTTTTTTTTTTTTTTTTTTAAATCCATTTGGTACCAATAACATTTTGTGGCGTAGGGCGTGGCACTAATTCCCACACATCATTTCGTGAAAATTGACCAAGTTCTTCTTGCATTACATCTATCCAATATTCATCAAGAAGAGCTTCATCAATGTTCTTTGGTTCAACTAAGGATACATAGCATGCAAATTCACACTCAAGTTGTCTCCTTATCTGCACACCTTGATGGGGATCTCCAATCACATTGGTCAACGGATGATCTTTAGAGATTCGTGATGTTTGAGGATTAGTCGATGTGCTAGGAGCTTCGTGCGGTAAAGATGTGTCATGAGATGCAATGGATTCATGAGATGCAGCAGAGTCATGTGATGCAACAGTTTGATCAATAGACTCATCATCATGGGTAATTATCTTAAAAGGAGATTCAACATCATCATTCAGACGCAAATTAGACATGGATTCATTTAAAGAAGTAGCAATGGAGGAAGCTTCATCTACTTTTACATTAACCGACTCTACCACCGTCTTAGAGCGCAAATTGTACACACGATAGGCTCGGCTAGTAGTAGAATAACCTAGAAATATTCCTTCGTCACTTCGAGAATCGAATTTGCCAAGATTTTCACGATCTCTAAGAATATAGCACCGACTCCCGAAGACACGAAAGTATTTGATATTTGGCTTTCTACTATACTACAATTCATATGGAGTGTTCAAGGTACCCGGGCATAAGTAAATTCTATTAATTATATAGACAGCCGTGTTTACTGCTTCAGCCCAGAAGTGTAGTGCAACTTTCTTGCTATGAAGCATAACACGAGCTATCTCTTGTACAACCCGGTTCTTACGCTCAACCACTCCATTCTGTTGTAGTGTATAAGGCGCAGAGAATTCATGTTTTATACCTTTTGAAACACAGAAGTCAATGAATTTAGAATTTATGAATTCTTCCCCTTGATCACTTCGGATGCGTACAATTTTCTCATTACGTTCAGTCAGAAGATGGTGACAAATTTCAGAAAAGGAATCAAAAGTATCGACTTTCTCACGTAGAAAAGCAGTCCAAACAAAACAAGTAAAATCATTAACCACAAGAAAGATGTATTGTTTTCCACCCAAGCTTTGTACTCTAGTTGGCCCCATTAAGTCCATATGAAGTAATTCTAGAGGTTTTGTTGTTCCTAAGTGATTCAAATTCTTATGTGCAGTTCTAGTTTGTTTTTCCAATTGACAACCCCCACACACAGTGTTCTCTTTATAACTGATCTTAGGAACTCCTCTAACTATTTCCTTCTGTGTAATTCTAGATAGCTCCTTAAAATTGATGTGACCTAGCTTTTCATGCCATAGGGTTTCAGTGTCTAATGTCGCTAGGTTACAATGTTCAGTTGAAGTACAAGGAACTATGTAGCAATTGTTCTGTGACCTAATACCTTTTAAGAAGAAAGCATTATCACAACCAGTCACAGTACACTCTTTAGCGGAGAATTGCACAGAGTATCCATTGTCACACAGTTGACTAATACTTATGAGATTTGTCTTAAGCCCTTCAACATAAAGTACATCATTCAATGTAGGGCCATCCGGAATCGTGACTGTTCCCTTTCCAACAACTTTTGATGATCGTTCGTCCTCGAAAACAACTAGACCTCCGGAGATCTTGTTTAAAGAAGTAAAATTTTTTTTATCTCCGGTCATGTGTCGGGAACACTATCTAGATACCAAGACAAATTATCTTAAGCATGTAGTGAAGTGTGTATGACAAGGCAAGGAAAGAGTTCACCTTCGCGCACCCAAACCTTACGTGTTTTGGGTTGCGTCGGCCTATTGGAACTTGTCATTTGTTGGTTTGAGGCCTTTGTGAGATCATGCTTCTTTGGAACGTGCTCTTTCGGTGTCCATGCTTGCTTCCTCGGTTCAACCCTTGATGTTTGTTGCGGGTTCACGCGTCGTTGCTCTCGGTTTGGTTGCGAAAAATTGCTCTTCAATTTTTGAGTTTGTCGCGGTGGAGTTTTAGCATTTGCACTTGAGACTTGTCGCTTCGGTGTTGTAGCTTGCTCCATCCCTTGTTTGCAATTTCTTTTGATGTGACCTACAGCACCACACCGATGACAAACTTTGTTAGCAAATTTATTCTTTTGTGTAGAAGTCATACCTTGGTTTGTGGAAGAAGATTGTGTCGAGTTCATTGGGGCCGTTTTCGAGACTTGTTCAACATAAATCCGTTCATATCCAAGTCCGAATCTGTTAGTTTGACCAAGTCCCGACATTTTATCAAGTTTAGAAGTGCTAGACGAAAACTTATTGAGATCATTTTTGAGTTGAAAGATCGTCTTAGTCATTTCCAAGTTGGACTCTCTAGATTCAGTGTACTGCTTGGAAAGGAAATTTATTTTATCTAAATGAGATTCCTTTTCCTTTTCAAGTAGTTTACACTTATTAGTAAGGAATTGTTTGACTTGATCAAACTTTCTCGCTCTTCCTCAAGTGATTTAGAGACGGTAGCGAATTTCTTGTTTTCTTTCTCGAGTTCAAGTAGTCTTCTCCTCAATTTCTTGTTGTGTTTCGCCATCTTCTTAGATTCCATCAATAATTGATGATAGGCAGCTGCAATATCTTCTTCTCCTGACTCCTCATCGCTTGTATCGATCTCCGACGAAGATTTTTCATGCAAAAGAGATAAGGAAGAAAAGTTAGTAGAAGTAGAGGCTAAACACATAAAACGAGAGTTACTTGCAAGTAAAGCAATAGCATTAACGTCCTCATCACTAGAGGTAGACTCATTAGATGATGAATCATCCCACGTGATTGCTTGCATAGCCTTCTTTTTCGAAGACTTCTTATTTGGACAATCCGAGGCTATGTGTCCAAATTCCCTGCACTTGTAGCATTGGATTTGTCCTTCGGAGCTCTTCTTCTCCTTGGAAGAACTCTCGGATTTACTAGATCTAGAGAAATTACTCCCTTTATTCTTTGATTGCTTTGAGGAAGAAGTCGTCTTGTTTGCTTGTTTCTTTCTAAAGTTTCGCGGGAACTTCTTCATTAGGAGCGCCAATTATTTTTCAAATTCCTCCAAAATAGTGTCCGAATTCGAATCTGGGGAAGACGTGGTTGAGTCTTCTTCCTTCGTGGATCTTAGAGCCATCCCTGCACTCTTGGAAGAAGACTTGATAGAGGATGAATTAGTAGGAAAAGTCATCTCATAAGTTTGTAAGGCACCAACTAATTCTTCTACTTTTAAGTCATCCGGATGTTTCATTGTTTCAATGGCCGCAACCTTTGGACGAAACATCTCCGGAAGGGTTCTTAATATTTTACGAACAACTTTGGGTTCAGAAATTTTCTCTCCCAAGTTAGCACAAGTATTGACAATATCTTGTAAACGAGTATAGTACTCCGTAAAGGTTTCATGTTCCTCCACACGAATAGAGTCGAATTTGCTAGTTAGCATTTGAAGTTTTTGAACCTTTACTAAACTAGTACCCTCATGCGTCACTTGGAGAGTATCCCAAATTTCCTTCGCCGTTTCACACGCCGAAACGCGTGAGAACTCGGTTTGCGTTAACACATTGAATAAAGCATTAATACTCTTTCCGTTATATGACGATTGATCAATTTCGTCTTTCGTCCATTTATTTCTAGGTTTCGGGACGCTAACATTCTCGACTACATGTGTTGGATGTGTTCATCCAAATTCAATAGATTGCCACACACGCTCGTCGATGGCTATTAGAAAAGCTCACATACGAACCTTCCAATAAGCATAATTAGTGCCATCGAAAAGCGGAGGTCGATTAATATTACCGCCCTCGGCCATGATATACAACCTATTCCCGCTCTGATACCACTTGTAAGTTATGATACCCAAAGAATCTAATAGGTAAACAAACATCTAGAGGGGGGTGAATAGGTGTAAACAATAAAACAACCAACTCGATACAATAAAATATAAGTGCGGAAAACTAAAGCAACACACCGAGAAATTTTACGTGGGAAAACTTCAAAAAGGAGTAAAAAACCCACGGGACCGATCACACGAAAATCCACTAAGCAAAATAGTACAAAGTGATTTACCGAATCCACGACTCAACTTTTACCCTAGACTCGAAGTAGATCCCCTTCGTTGGTCCCCGATCAATCAAACTCCTCCGATCAACCACACCGCGACTCCTCGCAGTAGCAACGCTCCGTCTCCACGAGCGTCCACCGAATCCTCGGCCTCACGCGAAGCCCTAGCACAATCGCTCCGTCCGGAGCCCCGAAATAATAGTTGATGGTGATTTCAAAGCTTAGAGAAGCAAGAAATATGAGAGAAGACTTTCTAAGCGATCATCGACTTGATTCTAAGATGAAGATCAGAATTTAAACCCTAAGAATCAAGTCGACACAAGAGAGGAAGAAATTTGTCATCGAAAAGATGAACGAACGGCTCCGAGACAAGTTTCTAGGGTTTTCGAAGGTAAATCTCTCTTGAGTACGGTTTAGAGAAGCCCCCATATCTTATTTATAGGTTTAGGAGACATTAGAAGTAGAGTAGGATTGAAAAAACGCGTTTTCGAAAAATCACGACGGGTCAGGGTCCGGACCTTGGATGCAGGGTCCGGACTATGAAACTCTCCAGCGTTTCATAGTCTGGACCTCACATCTCAGGGTCCGGACCCTCCCTGCGAAACAGCATGAGAGGCTTGCGGGTTCCGGACTCTGCCTCAGGGTCCGGACCCTGTAGCATAAAATTTTCTGTTTTGTAAAAATTTAACAATGACCCTGTAGCATAAAATTTTCTGTTTTGTAAAAATTTAACAAATAAAACCTATTCTAATGTCTCCAAACACTTAAATTAAATGTGTAAATCACCATTAACTATATTAAACATACCTGGGGGGCCGTGAGCTTCATAGATGAGTCTTTGAGCCTTTGAACTTGACGTCGTCTTCTTCGACCCTTCAAGACTCTACACGACTCCACGAAATCCGCCAACAAAAAACTGTAACAATCATGTCTAGCTCTAACTCCACACGTCCGAGAAACAACTATTGTTTTATTCCCTTCAGTAATAGATGGATCGTGCAGCATGGGTGATCATTTTAGCTTACGACACTAGAGATGATTGCTCAAAGGATGGCGTGGCTTCTTTCCTAGCTCAGCAGTTAGGTGGAGATCCCTGCAATTTTGGACTTGTCGAATGTCCAGAGGGTGATTTTGTAGTTTTCTTTCCTAGCAATAAGAGCCGGGATAAAGCTATCCGTCGACTGCCACTTCAGACCGACAAACTCGCCATTACGGTCTTGCCGTGGGAATTCGACCTTGGTAGACGCCGTGTAAGCTTTCGATACTATGTATGGATTCGCTTGCATGAATTACCGCTCCACTGCTACGAGTACCAAAATTTACAAATTATTGTTTCAAGTTTCGGACGATTTATATGTCACGCCCCGTCAGGCCTTTAACACCAACTAGGTGGAAAGGATAACCGCACGGGCGCATGCCCCAGACCCGCCGTATGGATAGAGTCTCTTCTACCCGCCCAAGGCGTCACAACACAAGCTTATCTGTCACGCCCCGGGCTAGTTCAAGGTGCGGAAAAACGAACCAATTTTTTTTTTTTGAAAGCCTAGCCCGCGCCACGTACAGACCCGCCACAAATACAGGGTCCACTGTACACACGGACAGAGTCTCCCCTATATTTGCACGGCGTCCCCGACAAACAATAGGATCACAACCACTATTCATTCATCCCAACAGCACAACAACACAGTAGATTCATACAGCTAGCCGTCCTTAAACCTGTATGAATCTAAGCAGGTCCTTAAGCGAAGGATGATGCAATGCACAAGCAACAACCATTCTAGAAAGCTGCTCCTTACCCAGAAGCTTTATTTGAAATCCTAATTTCAAACATCCAAGAATCATTTGAAAACTGTTCTCCACACGAGAACTCTCTTTTTTTGAAGTCGCAAAACCGAGCAATCAGAAATCCATTTGAAAACCGTTTCCCACACGGAAACCTTGTTTTACGACGCTACCACGAGGGGTAGAAAACCAAAAAGCTAGATAACGAAATAATCGAAAGGTATGAATACAACCAACTAGTCCAAGCATGCTATCATCACATAATCATAAGGAGTAAATTCACAACACATAAGCATGCTAGAGTAAGCTCAAAGAATAACTGAACCACAAATGACATCTAATAGGCGAAAGTAAGGTGATAACCAAATCTGGGGATGTAGCCTCACGAGTCGGAACCTCTAGAGCTACTATCTAGGCGTGCCTCGCAGCGTCCCGACACTCACCACCCTGCTCACCTGAAACCTGCAATGGGGGTGGGGGGTGAGAACATGCACGCATGTCTCCCCTCCCAGTGGGTACCGCAAGCCGACGAAGGCGAGGTGTACACACCGGCACGAGGGTCAACAAAAGATAGATATGGTATACAGTAGCACAAGTAAGCATGAGGCTAACATACAACTGAAATAACTATGCTACTGTAAGCAACTAGTATGCATCAAAGGAGATAACCACAAAGTAAACCCAATCTATAGCCACCGGGACGCACCCCGGGCACTGTCACAACTTGCTCAACCAACTGGCACAAACCTTCTGCACGCAACGCAGTAAGGCTCACGGGTCGGGACCGCTCTCCACAACCCTTTTCCGGAAAAGAAGCTCAAACGGTGGATCAGACCGTAGGCATACGTGAGGTGCTAGGGAGCTGTGACGATCGATGCGTATGCTCAATCCACAGAACGGCAACAAGCCGAGAAGCAACCAATAAACCTCAACTAGGATCGCTCGGAACAACAGGCGATCACCACCGACCAACTGGGTCGTCTCAAGAACCATGCAAACTACAACTAGGATCGCTCGGAACAACAGGCGATCACCTCCGACCAACTGGGTCGTCTCAAGAACCATGCAAACCACAACTACTCTACTATCCAAGCACGCATAAGTAGAGTCTACGGGAGTCAAGTGAACTAAAAACTGTAATGCAAAAGAAGGGATAGAAAGGTATCACCGTAGTCCACTGAACCGACTCCGGATCGAAGCACCCACCTGTAGGTAAGATCCAATCTAACACCGACGGCTCTCGGGAACCGCGACAGGACCTACGAAAGACTCACAGGGTCAAGGTCCACCAAGTCGACGCTAAACACAAAGCTCTCACATCCCGAAACCGGCGGATCGCCCGGGAAACCCACCGGGGCGATCCCGAAACCACACAAAGCCCCCGAGGGGTACCAAACAGCCAACAAGGTCCCTCGCTGTCCCCGAACACACAAAACCAAGTGACGGGACAGCGAGCACAAGCTCGTGGTGCCACGAACATCAAATGCACCCGTAAAGGCTTCCCGGGTTCCCGAAAAGTGCCGATTTGGCACCGGAACCCCACATCACTCATCCGCTGTCCTCGAAACTTCGGGACAGCGATGAGGAACAGCCAACAAGGCTAAACAATGAAGCCAAGTCGCTCGCGAAAATAGCGAGTGAGTCACACAACTAGTAACGTGCGTTTCGCCGATTATTTCATCGAAAAACGCATCGGAAACAAATCCGAAACTCCACGAAGGGCGAGGGGGTTGGACAACCAGTCCACAGGGTCCCAAAGACCATACCCTTGCTGCCCACAGCGTCGCTACGCTGTCGCAATCACCAAATTCCACAACAAGCAACATATACAAACATACAAGCACTAATTTAAGCCGTTCGAGCAATCCGTACATCCGCTCGACCTTCCGCGAGCACCAGCGGATAGGTAGCGACGTCACGGAGACCGTGCTCGCAGCCCCTCTGCGACAGGACAAGTCGCGGGCCGGGAAAACCCATAAAAACAGTGAGCATATAAGAAAAGTAAGCGTAAATACGGCCAATCAAGTGCCCCGCACGTCCGCACGACCTTCCGCAAGCACCAGCGGACAGGTAGCGACGTTACGGACCCCGTGCTCACAGCCCCGCTGCGACAGGGCAAGCCGCTAACACAGCAATTGCACAAAAACAGAGCCACAAGCACACAAAAGGCTCGACAAAGGCCGAACCATAAGACGGCTCAACGAAACCCAAAACTAGGGTGAGCACGGTGTTCAGCACATCGCTGCGATCGTCGGGCTCACCCTCCCGAGCTTCGGGAGTCAACGGATGCGACAAACAAGCGCAACAACAAAGAAGACACAACAAAAGCTCCCCGGCCGGAGCAACTAGCTCCGGCCGGCTGCCGGCCGACAAACATGGCCGGCGGCGGCCAGGGGTGGATGCGGAGGAGGTGGGGAAGGTGATGCTCACCTTGGCCGGCGACGGGAAGCGGCGGCGGCGGCGCTGGGACCAAGCTCGGGCTCGGGTTAGCTAGGGCACGGCGGCTCCAGCGACCAACGGCGACGGCGGCCGGCGGCAGCGCGAGCACCGGCAAGAGGACGTCGCCGGACACCGGTCTGCCGGGGTCCGCGACAAGAAAGCTCCGGCGACGGCGGCGGCGGAGCCAAGGTGGCAGCCCACTGCCCTAGGCGGCTCCCCGAGCTGGAGGAGGCTCCGGCGGCGTTCCGGCGGCTTTCCGGCGGCCGGGAAAGGGAGGGTCGGCGGCGGAGGACTCAAGGGTGATGATGCTCACCCCACAGAGCTCCGGGAAGCGGCGGCGGCGGCGGCGGCCCGAACACCTCGGCCAGCTGCTGCCCTAGCTGAGGCAGCAGCAGCAGCTCGGGCTGCTTCCGGCGGCCCTCCGGCGACACGGCGGCGGTCCCCCGCGTCATAGCAAACTCAGGGGGAGCTCGGCGTGGGTTCCCCCTGGGTGCTCACCTCAGAGGAGGAGAAGAAGAAGGAAAAGAAGAAGAATAGAAGAAAAGTGAGAGGGAGAGGTGGCCGGAGCTGCTCCGGCCAGGAGGTGGCCGGCGGCGGCCGGCGCTGCTCAGGGAGGAGGCCAAGGGGCAGGGGAGCCCTGTGCTCACCTCTGGGAGCAAGGGAGAGAAGGGAGTGAGTGTGGGAGAGAGAGAGAGAGAGGTTGAGTGTTGACTAAGTAAAGAGAGGGGGGTGTTGGGTCAAATCCCATAAATGACTCCACCAACCCCCTACCTACCCCTCCCTCTCAGCCACAAAATCCACCCAGGCCCCTGCGATTCGAAATCGCGCGAAAAGGTGCGAAAACGGGGACTCGATCGCGAAAACATAAAACGTAACCTTCGAGCGATCTACGATAAAGATGCAATAACTTTCAAACCGTGCGTCGCACGCCGACACGGATCGCGCCATTGCATTTAGCACTGTCGAGACATCGAACCTAGTATTTTGGATCGCCAGAATCGGACTCCGGATCACGACGAAAATCCGAAAACTAACAAAAAAAAACACTAAAAGACACTTATATACATATATATATATATATAAATACCTATATATATACGTATACAGATCAAAAACACAGTAATGGGGAGAGGAACACTGAGAAATTCCAAATTCCCAAAAATTCGGATTCTCACATCACTCCCACCTAACAAGAAGTTTCGTCCCCGAACTCGTCGCATACCCGGGATAGCAACCTCGTTGCACATCCCATTTCAACACCGCCAACTCATGGCACGGGTAGCGAACTCGTCGCATACCCGGGATAGCAACCTCCTCGCACATCCCATTTCAACACCGCCAACTCATGGCACGGGTAGCGAACTCGTCGCATACCCGGGATAGCAACCTCGTTGCACATCCTATTTCAACAACGCCAACTCATGGCACGGGTAGCGAACTCGTCGCATACCCGGGATAGCAACCTCGTCGCACATCCCATTTCAACACCGCCAACTCATGGCACGGGTAGCGAACTCGTCGCATACCCGGGATAGCAACCTCGTTGCACATCCCATTTCAACACCGCCAACTCATGGCACGGGTAGCGAACTCGTCGCATACCCGGGATAGCAACCTCGTTGCACATCCCATTTCAACACCGCCAACTCATGGCACGGGTAGCGAAATCGTCGGATACCCGGGATAGCAAAATCGTCGCACATCCCATCTCAACATTTTACACTTGCCAACCTAAGTCTCGTGACCCTAGGTTCAAGTCACTAAGTCTCACCTATGTTCAATGACACTAGGTTTACTTTCTCATTCTCAACCTAGGTTCTATGACGCTAGGTTCCAATCTCATGTCCAACCTATGTTCAATAACACTAGGTTCCAATCTCATGTTCCAACCTATGTTCAATAACACTAGGTTCTATTCATACATGCAACCATATAACAAGTATAGATAATAGAAATATATACTTGAATTCTATAACATGCAATAGGAGCTCATGGCTCTACCTATCATGATTTTCATCTTTGCCAACATGCAAGTTCTAGGATTCACAACACATACCATTTTATCTTTAAATGGATATTTACCCTAGACATGAAAGTGACCTAATCACTTCGGTAAACACAAACCCACCTCAAGAGCTTCCGAATTCTTGTATTCTTCAAGCCCCTAAGTGTCCAAGCCTTGAGTTCTTGCTTCAACCCAAGCTTCTACAAGAAAATGGTTCGTTACTCATTACGAACCCTTAAATCAACTCAATTCTTGAAATCAAGTGTTCTAACATGATTTCCTATGCCTCAATTGCAATTCCCGAAGGTCCAAATATTTTTAGAACCTCCCATGACAAAAGCCCCAAATCTACCTAGGGTTTGCATGCATGCAAGCCAAACCCTAGATTTCATGGCCAATCTTCCACCTTTTGTGGTTAAGATTGCCTAGGGTTTCCAAAAACCTCATCTTGAAGGATTAAATCCAAGGTTTAAACCCTAAATCACAAGAACTCACCTCAAAGCCCTAGCTCCCAAGCTTCTTCTTGCACCAAGAAGCTTCTTTGCACCTTGGAAGTCCTTTTCCAAGCTCCAATCCACCACTTCTCCAAGATTTGGAGAAATCTCTAGAGAGAGAAAGTGAGGGAGAGGGAGAGGGAATGAGAGGAAAGTGAAGAAGGAATGAGGGGAGAGACCTCAGCCCCCCCTACATAACCCATTCACTGCAAAATTACCAAAATACCCCTCACTGGGCATTCTGCCTCAGCCGGGTCCGGACCTTGCAAGTGGGGTCCGGACCCCGCACAGGTGACAGTCCACCGCGCAGGCCGGGTCCGGACCTTGGTGTCCGGGTCCGGAACCCGTACGCACCCCAACTCGAAAACCAGCTCGGGTCCGGACCGTGACATCCGGGTCCGGACCGTGGCTGCCCGCGGACTTCATTGTCCGGACCCCAGCTTCCAGGGTCCGGACCCCGTGAGCAGTTTTGCTCCAGTTGGTCCCTTCTTCAAAATTTTTCGATTTCCGAGTTTCCACTCGTACCCATAATGTTCCGAAACCTTCGGAACCCAATTCCACACCAGCCATTATCGGCTTCCATCGAACTTTATCAAATTTAGTAAAGTTCGATACAACGCACCGAAATTCAGAGTGCTACATTATAGGTGGGGATGACTGTAGCTAGCTTCGTGAAGATGTAAGGTTCTATCATTTGTTGATCAAATGTATTGATCTCCAAATCATTCTGAAATGTCTTACGATCTTTTTGGAGAATCGTGAATGAAAAATAAATGTTGAAAGAGAGCCATGGGAATCTTGCTACTGGACCGACAGTTCTTAATGTGCTGCCAACGTCACCTAAATGCGGCATCGTGCATTGGAACTTTCGAAAAGTAATCCCTGTTAATTTTGTTATTTCTATAACTATTTTGTAGCTGCTCTCGACATGATGTACGCTTAATGTGAACCGGTATATAGATTAGTAATATTTACAACTATATGGAATAGACATCTCTATTTGATAATCTATTTTTACCTCTATCTAGAAGTTGAAGTAGATAAGTTCTCTAGTAAAAAGGCACAATACTATAGGACTTGCACTCCATACAATTGGAACACCTATAAATGGTACAAAATATATTTGTAATTGTAACTAGAATAGAATATCAATAGTATACTTTTAACGGAACCCTAATAATGAATGGGCACAATACTAAATGGCTTGCTTTATGAATCGGCTCAGTTCGGGCTCAGCACTTTCAACAAGGTTAAATTACATAATCAGTTTAGTAGATTGACTGATGAAAAAGTCGGTATGCAAGCTGGTTCGGTTTATCTATATATTTGTCCGACTCTGGTTCAATCAATATTTCGGGGGTTCCTTCTGCTGAGCAATCTCAGTCAAGTACGGAACCCACCTCCTAATCTAGGGCTTCACTTCACTTCTCCCTCTATTTTACTCTTTCTCTTTTTCCCTTCACCTCCGGCCCCTCTCAAGCCTTCACCTCCATCGATTGCCTGTGGTGGAGCCCATCTCGAGCCTCCTCCTCCTCCTCCGACACCCACATCATTTTTCGCTTTCGGCAGGTGGTGGAGCCCTTCCCGAGCCTTCCCCTTCTACTTCGCCAGCCGTTCCACAAATCTGTGCCGCCTACTCCCTTTCCGGTATAGCTTAATTCCTCTCCAGAATGTGTATTGATTTTATCAGATTAGTAACCTAAGTGGAACAGAGTGATTTTGGCATCATAATTTCTTTAACAATTTCGTATTTAATAATTTAGTATCCTCAACTTAACAATTTAGTATGTAATAATAATTACAATTTTTCTTTCATCCCAAACCATGAAAGTGTAATACTGTGTAATTGTGCGTAAATATTATAGGTTGAGTTTGAAAAGCATGTATAGAAAATCGGACTCCACGTTATTAAGTAAGGGTGGAAATGGCGAAGCATGTACAAGTGTAAATCAATTATGAGTTAATGTGCCTTCAAATGGTACAATATATAATACCATTGACAGCGATGATGATTTTGTTGATCCACTACCAAGATACTATATAATATTCGGAGGGAAGAGGACTGTGAGGCGTGAACCCCGAATGATTAGGATAATATTAGCTGTGATAGTAATGATGACTTTGTTGATTCTCCACCTACATCTGTGTATATTAGACGATAAAGTTCGCAATTGACATTTGTACGTATAAATCTAGCAAATTAAAATTTTGAATTAATTGATGTTGTCTGCCATATCGATGATCCATATTCCTGCTTCCTACCTGTCGTAATATTGTGTCGGTTTGTATACATTTCTTATAATTCTAATATTGTAAGTTAGATGGATTCGAGCTTTGAATCCACGAACAATCGAAGCAATCGAACTACACCTTTTTGCCATTGTGGATTGCTTTGTACCACTAAGACATTTTGGACGCAAAACAATTCGAGACGGAGATTTTACGGCTATTCAATATATGGGAAAAAGTTGTATAGTACACATTTTTTTTCACATATGTTTTGTGAGACCCCAGATTAGTCCTATATATGAGATATAATAGGGCTAAACTCTCAACCCGGCTTAAGCATTTTCGGTGGTGGATAGGCCGAAGAGGTTGAGAGAGTTAAGCGTGCTAGGACGGGAGTAGTCCTAGGATGGGTGACCCCCTGGGAAGTTGGGGCGTCACAGTTGGTATCAGAGCCAATTACCAGCCGGAAGTGTGAGATGGGTCTCGGCTGAGCCGGGTCTGAATGACAGGCTAGCGAGACGTCTCACATCGCCTGGTACTTATGAGTCTGAGCCTGACGAGGACGTCAGGGCTTAAAGGGGGGGAGATTGTGAGACCCCAGATTAGTCCTATATATGAGATATAATAGGGCTAAACTCTCAACCCGGCTTAAGCATTTTCGGTGGTGGATAGGCCGAAGAGGTTGAGAGAGTTAAGCGTGCTAGGACGGGAGTAGTCCTAGGATGGGTGACCCCCTGGGAAGTTGGGGCGTCACATGTTTATTATTTGATGTCTTATTTATATTACTTTCCAATTGTAGGAGAATGGCCCGTATAATTATTTTAGTTGGTACTACCCACAGTTTACCAGCCGGAGTATCTAAGTGGTTAATAGTTTACTGGTAACCAACAATAAGTTGCAAGATGAAACTGCAGCTGCTGCAAGGAAAAGAAGATGACGGTGGGCTTTTATTATAATGTATGGGATTGCAAGTGGCATTTTTTTGTCATCATGTTATAACTTGTGTAGCAAGGATAAATGAATATCATGCCGCTTGTTATAATGTTTTATATATATATATTTGTCATAATATTGTATCTAAAAGTATTGTTGTACTACTTTGTACTGGACCTAATAATATATTCATGCCTCGCGCCCGTATAGTTATGCTGCATTGTATTCTACATCTTATTGTACTATCATGTTACGCCTTATAGCATAAAGGCAAATGTCGTTCTTGTGTCGAACTTATATGTGTATTTTGAGTAAAACCCTAACTCCATTGTCCTATATGTATGTAAAGCTATTTTGAAATCAATTATAAGTGTATCATTTAAATGGAAAGCAAGTGATTTAACATTATATGTCTTGCTGAAGTATCTACTTAACTCAACACCTACATGTATATTATAAAAAGGAGTGAAAGCTATAGGGGTGCCAAGCTACATGTAAACTGATGTAGGGAACACCCATATACTTGTCAGTGATATGTCTCCTCTTATAGGGTAGGACTTATTTTTCGTGAGAAAATTACGGCATACTAGTAATTAATTAGTCATGTTATAAGAAAGAACGTCGACTAGAGATAGCCAAGGTACATCTAAATCTATGTAGGGCACACCCATAGAGTTACTAGTGATATGTCCAAGTTTGCACTTGGTCAGAAAATTACAGCACACTAGTAAATAATTTGTCACGTTATAGAAAAAAAGGTCAGCTATAGGACAGCCAAGGTACATCTAAAGCCATGCAGGGAACACCCATAGAGTTACTAGTGATATGTCCCAGCTTGCAGGGTAGGCCCTATTTTTAGTCAGAAAATTACAGCACATTAGTAAATAATTTGTCACGTTATAGAAAAAAAGGTCAGCTATAGGACAGCCAAGGTACATCTAAAGCAATGCAGGGAACACCCATAGAGTTACTAGTGATATGTCCCAGCTTGCAGGGTAGGACCTATTTTTAGTCAGAAAATTACAGCACATTAGTAAATAATTTGTCACGTTATAGAAAAAAAAAGGGTCAGCTATAGGACAGCTAAGGTACATCTAAAGCCATGGAGGGAACACCCATAGAGTTACCAGTGATATGTCCTAGCTTGCATGATAGGACCTATTTTTGGTCATGAAATTACAGCACACTAGTAAATGATTTGTCACGTTATAGAAAAATGAGTCAGCTATAGGACAGCCAAGGTACATCTAAAGCCATGTAGGGAACACCCTTAGAGTTACTAGTGATATCTTCCAGCTTGTAGGGTAGGACCTATTTTTGGTCAGAAAATTACAGCACACTAGTAAATGATTTGTCACATTATAAAAAAAAAGGTTCAGCTATAGGGAAGCCAAGATACATCTAAAGCCATGTAGGGAACACCTATAGAGTTTCTAGTGATATGTCCCAGCTTGCAGGGTAGGACCTATTTTTGGTTAGGAAATTACAACACACTAGTAAATGATTTGTCATGTTATAGAAAAAAAGGTCAGCTATAGGGCCATATACGAAATACCCATAGAGTTACCAGTGATATGTCGCACCTTGCATTGTAAGACCTGTTTTTGGTCAGAAAATTACAGCACACTAGTAAATGATTTATCATGTTATAGAAAAAAGGGTCAGCTATAGAGAGCCAAGGTACATCTAAAATCATGTAGCGAACACTTATAGGGTTACCAATGATATGTCCTCTCCTGCAGGGAAGGACCTGTTTTACCTAATTGAGGCATCACGCAGGTAAGTCATAATGCTCAATGACTTACCTTTATTAAAAAAAAGTACACCTATAGATAAGCTAGTATACACCTAAAAAATATGTAGGCAATACCTATATGAGTGAATAATTATCTTGAAATATGTTGAGACACTTATATACTTGCCTTATAGATAACCTTGTATGTCCACACCCTAATCCCATACAACTCGATTATTCACTTATATCTAAGTAGTCTTCATGTCTAGCTCAAATTGCTCCCATCCAAGCAACAACTACTGCTTCATTCCCTGTACTGCTGACCATTTACATACTAATAACTTATTGGATCATGCAGCACAGGTGCCGTAGCTGCTTTTGCTTGCTCGTCGGATAGGTGGCCAACACTCAGATTTCCAATTTGCACAAGGTCCAGTCGAAAATTAAATAGTTTTCTTTCCTAGTAAGAAAAGCAGAAAAAAAGCTATTCGCCATTCCCCAATTCGGAATGACATATTCACGATTACAATCACTCCATAGGAAGCCAACCGTGGTACAAGCACACCAACATTTCAATACAATATATGGTTTTGCCTACGTAATTTACCACTCTATTGCCATCAGTATGAAGAGTTAAATACAATTGTTTCGAGCTTTGGAAGATTCATATGTGGGGATAGCGCAGCTGTCATGGTGAGAATCTAAGATACTATCGTCTTTTGATAAAATGTATTGATCCTCACATCATACCAGAATATGTTGTACTCTATCTAGGGCATAGAGAACAGATAACTTTCACTGAGATTGAGTCATGGGAACCTTGCCCTCCAAGTGATAACCCATGAAGTACTGTATACATTACCACCTGCGTCGCCTATTTTATCATGACTATTAATGTAATATTAAATTTCGCTCTTTCTCTTATGTGACACCCCAGGTAGTCCTATATAAAAGATATAATAGGGCTAACCTCTCAACCCGGCTTAAGCATTTTGGGTGGTGGCTAGGCCCAAGAGGTTGAGAGAGTTGAGCGTGCTAGGACGGGAGTAGTCCTAGGATGGGTGACACCCTGGGAAGTCCGGGGCGTCACAGTTGGTATCAGAGCCAATTACCAGCCGGAAGTGTGAGATGAGTCTCGGCTCTGAGCCAGGTGTAGTTATGGGTAGAGCATGGCTCCCCAGGGTTTATGGGTAGAGCGCGGCTCCCCCGGTTTAGGCTAGCGAGATGAGTCTCTGTGATGCCCCGGACTTCCCAGGGGGTCACCCATCCTAGGACTACTCCCGTCCTAGCACGCTCAACTCTCTCAACCTCTTGGGCCTAGCCACCACCCAAAATGCTTAAGCCGGGTTGAGAGATTAGCCCTATTATATCTTTTATATAGGACTTCCTGGGGTGTCACAATCTCTCCCCCTTTAAGCCCTGACGTCCACGTCAGGCTCCGACTCACAAGTACCAGGCGGTATGAGACTCATCTCGCTAGCCTAAACCGGGGGAGCCGCGCTCTACCCATAAACCCTGGGAAGCCATGCTCTACCCATAACTACACCTGGCTCAGCCGAGACTCATCTCACACTTCCGGCTGGTAATTGGCTCTGATACCAACTGTGACGCCCAGGACTTCCCAGGGGGTCAACCATCCTAGGACTACTCCCGTCCTAGCACGCTCAACTCTCTCAACCTCTTGGGCCTAGCCACCACCCAAAATGCTTAAGCCGGGTTGAGAGATTAGCCCTATTATATCTTTTATATAGGACTTCCTGGGGTGTCACAGTCTCACACCGCCTGGTACTTGTGAGTCGGAGCCTGACGTGGACGTCAGGGCTTAAAGGGGGGGAGATTGTGACACCCCAGGTAGTCCTATATAAAAGATATAATAGGGCTAACCTCTCAACCCGGCTTAAGCATTTTGGGTGGTGGCTAGGCCCAAGAGGTTGAGAGAGTTGAGCATGCTAGGACGGGAGTAGTCCTAGGATGGGTGACACCCTGGGAAGTCCGGGGCGTCACATCTTATAATTTTTTACTTATCCCGTACGTTACGTTGTGTCAACCGTAGTGAAAACCGAATTTAGTATAGCTATTCCTAGTAAACTTATACATGTATACTAGTTCTCGCAAAGGTGTTCCGAGTTATTACTATGAAATACAATCACTACCTTAGTTAGGGTGTTCGTAGTGAACTTATATCTGTACACTTTTGCCCATATAAGTGTGTTTTTAACTGTACCCTACATCCAGTATAAGTTTTAAGACAACATATACCTATCTTTATAGAGTATGAAATTTCATCTTCTAGTGGTAAAAAAAAATCTTGTCCAGAATATCTCTTGTTCTATCAAATATAGTGCAAACCAAAATCGTATAACTGTTCCTTCCGACCTTATACTAGTATACTACTTCACATGAAGATGGTCCTAGCGATTGTATAGGCATTGGTATATAAATTCATCTGTTGGAAGCGGCACAACCTTCTGCAATGAATATATGGATAGCCCGTAGGCCACTATGAGTGCTACTGTCATCATGTATAAGTATTTCTTTTGCCTTGTTAGCCGTAACCACATTAAGGCTGGAATGTTTATTATGCCTTTACAGCTGGACCTATTTCTGGCTATAATAGTTCTGGACACCCATGACTGTGCCACTACGACTGTACTTAAAGTTTGTACAGGTGTTCTCAGGACCTTTATATACATCTGTTTAAGTGTTAAAACAATTTGTTCAAATCGACTACTCTTTCAAAGTTATCTACTGTAAATAAATCATAATGAACACTGTAAAAAAGTTACTGTAAAAACTTATTAAATGATGTGTGCTGGAAAAATTCACCAACTTAGAATTATGTAACATTTAGCGTGGCAGTATGGACGTTTGTGCATAATTTAATCTAATGTTAATCGCATAATATTTTGTATTGCATATATGATAGTCGCGTATAAAATTATAAGTGTTCAGAATATCACCTACATTTGTTCTGTACGTCTGTATAAGGCATCAAAATTCATCTTGTAGTACTGACAAATCTTATCCTCCAAAGGTCGTATAGCTATTCCTCTCGACTCTGTACCTGTACACTACTTCACGTTAAGATGGTCAGAGCGGTAGTATAGCCGTTCGTATATAAATTTATCTGTTGGAACTGGCACAATTGTCTGCAATGAACATATGGATAGCCTGAAAGCCACTATGAGTGCTACTGTTATCATGTATAAGTGTTCCTTCCACCTTTATAGCTGTAACCACATTAAGGCTGGGATGTTGATTAAGCCTTTATAGCTGTACCTATTTTGGGCTATAATAGTTCTGGACACCCATACCTGTGCCGCTGTGGCTATGCCGAAATTTCATACTAGTGTTCTCACGAACTTTCTAGCTGTACTCTACATCAGTTTAAGTATTAAGATAATTTTTTTCAAATCTTGTCCTTCCAAAGTTATCAAACTGAAACTAAATCACAATGTACACTGTAAAAACTTACTGAATGATATATGCTGGAAAAATCCGCCAACTTCGAAATATGTAACGACATTAAGTATATATGTTGACTATGTCTTTTCAGCTGTACCTTTTTTTGCCTAAAAGAGTTTTGGACACTCAAACCATGCCCATATCGCACCATCAAACAAATCTTGAAGAAACACAAAATACTGCACCAAAAAAGATAAGGGAGCGAGAACTGTTCGCAGACACACTCTTATCGTACTACAAAGGCAAAGTTGAACAATCAGAATGCTAATAAGGAGCACCCTAAGTACGGATGAATATACAATAAACTTGTGAAAAAGAGCCAAATCTTGTCAACCACTAACATAAAACATAGTGCAATAAAAGATGCAGACGAGCTGGACACATTACATCAACTTGCAAAAATGACCAGAATCTTATCAACAACTCGCATAACACACAATACGATATAATAAGGACTAAGCACGATACAATATAACAAATATAGCAAAATATGAAATCCTTTAAATGTGGATGAACATAAAATGTATTAGAGTACGGAAAATCCACACAAAAATCCATAATACTTGTATAAACTGAATGACATGACTCTTCAATAAACTTGTCAACATATATACAAAATGTTTCAAAAAATTGCTATATCGGCCTGCATGTCGCTAAACTAAATATCACTGTTCATTATAGTTAAAACTAATCAATCAAACTCGTTATATTCAAACATCATTTTTTGGGTCTGTCGACTCGATCATGAAATTGTGATCAGACATCAGGAATCCTTTAAAATCTCACTCACCATGTGCGCACGGAAACATGGGACTCTTTCTCGTAAAATAATAGATCGGATTGGCTGTGCCTTACAAGTCCTTCGACAAAAAGGCATGTATACATGCCACAATCAACTTCAGTGGAACCCTGCTATTGACATTCTAGGTGAAATATGGCGTCAAGAGTGCCGGCGCGTATTTGGAGGATGTGCTCAAAGCAGGATGCAAACCACTTTGCCTATATTAGAGAAATAAGTAGTAATGTGAGAATTCAAATTTTTTAAATTTTAATTTGAATTTGAATTCCGTGTTCCTCTCCCTTTTCTGTGTTTTTGGATCTGTATTTATATATATACATGTATAGGTGAATATATATATGTATATATATTGTATTATTTTTGTATATTGTTGTTTTATGTTTTTGGTTGCGGAGAGAGGATGGTTTATGGCACAATTCGGAGTCTGTTTCTGATGATCCAAAATGGTAGATTCGATGTCTCGGCAGTGCTGAACGCGATGGCACAATCCGTTCGCACATGCGACGGACGGATCGAGAGATATTGCGAGTTCTTCGCTGAGAGGTCGTAATGTACATTTTATTGTTTCGCGATCTGGACCCTGTTTCACGCACCATTTTGCGTGAGTTTGTTTGTGGAGGGGTGTCGGGGCATTTTGTTCCTGCTGTGAGGGACTTGGGGGTTAATTGCAGTGTTTGAGAGGCCTTTTTGCATTTGTACATGTGTGTATATTTGTGTGTGTGTGTGTGAGTGGAGAGAGAGAGTGTGTTTCCACTTCTTCTCTTCTCCCTCAGCTCCCAGCACAAGGCCACCCATCTCCTCAGCTCCCCTACCCTCTCCCCGAGCGCTGCCGACCGCCGCCGACCTCCCATGGTCGGCAGGAACTCCGGCAACACCCTCTCTCTCCCTTTTCTCTTCTTTTCCTTCTTCTTCTTTTTCTCCTTCCCTGCAGTGTGCACCCAGGGTGAACCCACGCCTCGGGTCCCCCTGAGGTGGCACGACTGCCGGCGACCAGCCCCGCCGCCGGGAGCCGCCGCCGAGCTGCTGCATCTGCTGCTAGGGCAGCTGCGGGTAGTGGGTTGGTGACCCGAGCTGCCGCCGCCTCCCGCCGCCTCGGGGGGTGCGCGCTGCCACCCTCCGGACCGCTGCCGCCGGTCCACCTCTTCCCAGCCGCCGCCGTGCTGCCGGAGCGCCGCCGCAGCCGCCGCTGTCGCCGCTTGTGCTCCTAGGGCACCCGCGGCCGAGAACTTCCGGCCGCCGCCGTCGTTGCCCGGAGTTGTCGCGGTCACCTCCCAACCGACGTCCGGCGACCTCCTCTTGCCGGTGCTCGCGTCGCCGCCGGCCGCCGTCGCCGTTTGTTGCCGGCGCCGCCATGCCCTAGCCACCCGAGAGCAGGAGCTCTTCCCGCGCCGCCGCCGCCGCTTCCTGCCGCCGGTTGAGGTGAGCATCCTCTTCCTCACCTCCCCCACATCCAACCCTGGCCGCCGCGCGGCTTGCATGTCGGCCGGCAGCCGGCCGGAGCTAGTTGCTCCGGCCATGGTGCTTTTTGGCCTTGTTTTGGCCGCATGCGTGGTTCTTGCCTTTCTGTTGCCTCCCGAAGCTCGGGAAGGTGAGCACGATGATCGCGGCGACGCGCTGATCACCATGCTCACCTTAGTTTTCTGTTTTGGTGAGCCGTTTCGCTGTTCGGCCTTTGTCGAGCAATGTTATCGCATGTAATCGCTGTTTTCTAGGGTTTTCTGTGCTTGCGACTGGTCCTGTCATAGCGGGGCTATGAGCACGGCCTCCGTTACGTCGTTACCTATCCGCTGGTGCTTGCGGAAGGTCGTGCAGACGAACGGAGTGCTCGAACGGCCTTAATTATGCTTACTTTATGTGTAAATGTTGCTTGTTTAGGGTTCTTTGTGATTGTGGCAGCGTTGCGACGCTGCGGGCAGCAAGGGCATGATCCTTGAGGCCCTATGGACTGGTTGTCTAACCCCTTCGCCCTTCGCGGAGATCCGGATTTACTTCCGATGCGTTTTCCGATGAAATAGTCGGCGAAACGCGTGTTTTTAGTCGTGCGACTCACTTGCTGATTTCGCGAGTGACTTGGCTTCATCATTTAGCCTCGTTGGCTGTTCCTCATCACTGTCCCGAAGTTCCGAGGACAGCGGATGAGTGACAAAGGGTTTCGGTGCCAAATCGGTATTTTTTGGGAACCCGGAAAGCCGTTTCGGGTGCGTTTGTGTTCTTGGCACCCCGAGCTTGTGCTCGCTGTTCCGTCACCTTTTTTTGTGTGTTTGGGAGACAGCGGAGGACTTGGTTTGGTTGATGGTACCCCTGTGGGGCTTAGCATGGTTTCGGGATCGTCCCGGTGGGTTTCCGGGCGATCCGTCGGTTTCGGGATGTGAGAGCTATGTGTTTAGTGTCGACTTGGTGGACCTTGACCTTGTGAGTCTCTCGTAGGTCCTGTCGTGGTTCCTGAGAGCCGTCGTTGTTAGGCTCTAGCGTTTCGACAGGTGGGTACTTCGATCCGGAGTCGGTTCAGTGGACTACGGTGATACCTTTCTATCATTTCTCTTGCATTTCAGTTATTAGTTCACTTGACTCCCGTTGACTCTACTTTGTGTGCTTGGATAGTAGAGTAGTTGTGGTTTGCATGATTCTTGAGACGACCTAGTTGGTCGGTAGTGATCGCCTGTTGTTCCGAGCGATCCTCGTTGTGGTTTATCAGTTGCTTCACGGCTCGTTGCCGTTCTGTGGATTGAGCATTCGCATCGATCGTCACAGCTCTTCTAGCACTTCACGTACACCAGCGGTCTGATCCACCGCCTGGGGGTGTTCTTTTTCGGAAAAGGGTCGCGTGCATCCGACCCGTGAGTGTTACGGATTTTATATTGGCATATTTCGTGAAGTGAGTCGGAGTCTTGAAGGTTCGAAGAAGAAAAGACGAAGAACAAAGACTCGAAGACTCCACGTATGAATTCACGATGCTTGGTAAGTTTAAATAATCTTGATGATGATTTAGATTCATTTACAAGTGTTTGGAAGACATTAGAATGGATAAAAAGTGTTTTAAAATAAAAAAAAATAAGTTTTCCAACTTCCGAGGTCCGGACCCTAAGGATGAGGTCCGGAACCCGTACGCCTCCCTGGTTGTCTTGCAGGGAGGGTCCGGACCCTGAGGATGAGGTCCGGACCCTGAGGGCGGAGGTCCGGACCCTGAAGCTGAGGTCCGGAACCCGTAGGTCTGATGAGCAGTTTCGCAGACCGGGTCCGGACCCTGATGGCTGAGGTCCGGACAATGAAACGCCTATGCAGTGTCCGGGTCCGGACCCCATACCTGCGGTCCGGACCCCGACCCGACGAAATTTCCTGATTGTCCTGTTTTTCAATCCTAACCTAATTCTTTGTCTCCAAACCATATAAATAGGATGTGGGGGTGTCTCTAAAGTTGAGAAAATTACATATTATCTTTGAGAAACCCTAGAAGCTTGTAGGTGACCGGTTTTCCTCATCTTCTACATCAAGCTTCTCTCAAATTGATTCATGGTGCCCCAATGCTCAATATTCTTTTAGAATCAATTTGAGGATTGCTTAGAGATTATTCCCACAGTTTTTTCATGATATTCTAAGCAATAAATCATCATCAATTTTGTTGATCTTGCTCCGGACGGAGTGCGCTCGTGGATTCGAGTGGGCGTCGTGGATTCGACGTGTTGAGGGCTTCGTGGATTCGAAGTTGGGCGTCTCGTGGATTCGAGGCGTGGCGTTCGTGGATTCGAACGTGGGGCGTGG
The DNA here is from genome assembly GCA_016920855.1 of Puya raimondii. NCBI lineage: Eukaryota > Viridiplantae > Streptophyta > Magnoliopsida > Poales > Bromeliaceae > Puya > Puya raimondii. The sequence goes on along the minus strand of JABWPP010000050.1, from coordinate 152,761,306 downwards.
ACAACCCGGTGGTGTGCGCGAGATCCAAAGAAGATAAAGGAGAGGTTAAGTCCGTGGAGTCGGTAATCACCTTGTAATCTTTTATTCTTAGTGGATTGTTATCGCGTGTTGGTCCCGTGGGTTTTTTCTCCAAGGTGGAGTTTCCCACGTAAATCTCGGTGTGCTGATTTTATTTTCCGCATTACTTTATCGCATTGAGATTTGTGATTTTTGTTATACACCTATTCACCCCCCTCTAGGTGATTGATAGTATCTAGATAGACACCCCCCTAACTTACAATTGGTATCAGAGAGGGATCTAGGCTTTATCTTTCATTATGGGTGAAGAAGATAGTAATATTAGTCGGCCACCTCTATTTGATGAGAGCGAAGAGGAGTCGGATGAGGAAAATCTTTTAGTGGCGTATCAACAACTTCTTAAGGAATCGAAGAAGATGGCTAAGTACAATAAGAAGTTGAGGAACCATCTATTGGAACTTGAGAATGAAAATAAAATGTTGAAGACCACAACTAAAGCTCTTGAGGAGGAAAGGGAGTCGATATTGAAGAACAACAAAATCCTCCAAGAGAATCTAGACCAATCGGAGACGACGATTAAATCACATCAAGAGAAGATTGGTTTTCTAGAACATCATGTCAAGGAAATTCATACTTCTAATCAAGTCTTGACTAAACAAGTCCATGAACTCAAGTCCGACATACTAAAATTCTCCCCCGGATCGAAAAAGCTTGATAGTATGCTCGGATTGGGTCAAACAAGTAAACTTGGACTTGGATATGAGCGAAAACATGTTGAGAAGGTTAAAAATTCAGCACATATAGTCTCAACGAAATTGAAGGATAAAATATGTCATAGATGCGGAAAGAAAGGACATATCAAGAAGACATGCCATAAAAAGAAAACTCAAGTGGCATCTTCTAAGCATCTATCGGCATCTTCCACCACTCGACAACCTCCTCGGTTTCAAAAGCAACATCCAAAAGGTCGAGTACCCGAGGTCAACCGAAAGTCAAAGCCACAACACTTAAATACTCCAAAGCGGAATGCGATGGTGAGACCCATGGTTGATCAAAAGTCAAAACAAACCGTGCCCAACGTCAACAAACCAAGGCAACCAACAATCCGACAAGTTTGGGTTCGGAAAGGTGATATTTTTCCTTGTCTTAAACCTTAATTTGTTTTTGACTTAGAGTAATGCTTTGATCGGTTTTTATTGCATATCTTTTGTTCATTGCATTACACGTTTTTGGTGCTTTCATTGTTACAATTTTTTTTGGATTCTTTGAATGATTAGAACATTAAATAGTGCATTGAATATCAATAAGTTCACTTTCATTCACTCTTAATGAATTTCATGATAATTATCGATTTTACTTTATTTTCATTATATTTGAAGGTAATCTATTATGAGAATTCTTAATACTTATATTCATCAAATTTAGGCAATCATGTGTAATCTTTAGGAGCTTAACCTATCTCGGTTGTGTGTGTTGAATTTGATGAATAGTCATTCTCTTATGGACTAAAATTTGTCACATGTTCTTTCAAATAAGAGATTGCATAAGCGAGGGGGAATTATTATTATAAAATGCTCATATGTTTTGAAAGATGTGGAAAGAGTTACATCCTTAAAAGGAGTGTGAAAACTACCACCACATGGAGGAAAGAGCTACCACCCCGGTCGTCCGGTCAGTGTGTGAAGCTACCACATGAGAATTGAATTGCATATCCGAAAAAAAAAATATATATAAGTGCAAAAGCATGCAAAAGGAAAAATGTCACAATTTTTATTTTTCGGAGTTATAAGGTGGTCCACATACATGAAAGATGCTCAAAGAGCCACCCCTTGTGCTATTTGTTTTATCTCAAATTTGAATGTTTGTGCGACAAATTTTCTGTCTCTTTGATGAATCACTTAAGTCATCTTCATAATCCGTTTACATCTTGATAGTTTTTGAGCCTTTAGATTATCATTGATGACTTGTTTTTGAAGTTTATATGAATTAAGAAATCGGATAATATTTTGTCTACATTATGATGAGTGTGTAGTAAAGTTCTTAATTCTTATGAAATTAATAGGGATTGAAAGAAGTCAATGTGAATTTATATTTCTCATGTACTAACATTGCTTGAAATTTTTATCACAAGTTGTTTCAAAATTGAAAAAGCTTTAAACTTGTATTTTGATTGATTTCTCTCGAACTTCTCTCTATTTTTGGTGTTTCTCTTTTGGCAATTTTTGACAAAAAGGGGGAGAGAGGAAATGGTAATGATAACTTAGACGCATAAACATAGGGGGAGAGATTGCATGAACAAAGGGGGAGCGATTTTGATACTTTTTCTACTAACTTTGTTCGTGGAGAATGAAAATATTTTGCAGGTCTCTCAAGACTTCAAGACTTCATGTTTGTCTAAGTCATAGAGTTTGTTTTAGGAGTTACTAAATTGTAATTTTAAATTTCATTTGGATCTTTCACGCGAGAAGTTCATTGTTTTGGTGATGGCAATGAATTTCATTTTTTAGAGAGATGAGCATCGTGAGTGTTTTATGTATTTTTGTGTTTTGTCACGAAATTGCCAAAGGGGGAGATTGTTACGGATTTTATATTGGCATATTTCGTGAAGTGAGTCGGAGTCTTGAAGGTTCGAAGAAGAAAAGACGAAGAACAAAGACTCGAAGACTCCACGTATGAATTCACGATGCTTGGTAAGTTTAAATAATCTTGATGATGATTTAGATTCATTTACAAGTGTTTGGAAGACATTAGAATGGATAAAAAGTGTTTTAAAATAAAAAAATAAGTTTTCCAACTTCCGAGGTCCGGACCCTAAGGATGAGGTCCGGAACCCGTACGCCTCCCTGGTTGTCTTGCAGGGAGGGTCCGGACCCTGAGGATGAGGTCCGGACCCTGAGGGCGGAGGTCCGGACCCTGAAGCTGAGGTCCGGAACCCGTAGGTCTGATGAGCAGTTTCGCAGACCGGGTCCGGACCCTGATGGCTGAGGTCCGGACAATGAAACGCCTATGCAGTGTCCGGGTCCGGACCCCATACCTGCGGTCCGGACCCCGACCCGACGAAATTTCCTGATTGTCCTGTTTTTCAATCCTAACCTAATTCTTTGTCTCCAAACCATATAAATAGGATGTGGGGGTGTCTCTAAAGTTGAGAAAATTACATATTATCTTTGAGAAACCCTAGAAGCTTGTAGGTGACCGGTTTTCCTCATCTTCTACATCAAGCTTCTCTCAAATTGATTCATGGTGCCCCAATGCCCAATATTCTTTTAGAATCAATTTGAGGATTGCTTAGAGATTATTCCCACAGTTTTTTCATGATATTCTAAGCAATAAATCATCATCAATTTTGTTGATCTTGCTCCGGACGGAGTGCGCTCGTGGATTCGAGTGGGGGCGTCGTGGATTCGACGTGTTGAGGGCTTCGTGGATTCGAAGTTGGGCGTCTCGTGGATTCGAGGCGTGGCGTTCGTGGATTCGAACGTGGGGCGTGGACAACCCGGTGGTGTGCGCGAGATCCAAAGAAGATAAAGGAGAGGTTAAGTCCGTGGAGTCGGTAATCACCTTGTAATCTTTTATTCTTAGTGGATTGTTATCGCGTGTTGGTCCCGTGGGTTTTTTCTCCAAGGTGGAGTTTCCCACGTAAATCTCGGTGTGCTGATTTTATTTTCTGCATTACTTTATCGCATTGAGATTTGTGATTTTTGTTATACACCTATTCACCCCCCTCTAGGTGATTGATAGTATCTAGATAGATCCTAGGGCACCCCCCTAACTTACAGTGAGCCTCTTAGCACGTGCATCTGCGGAGGTTATGTGCCGATGGTTGAGCAGGTTGTGACAGTATCAGGGATCCTTCCCGGTGGCTATGATTGGGTATACTTGGTGGTTATCTCCATTGATGCATATATTAGTTGCTTACAGTAGCATAGTTGTTCAGTTGTATGTCAGCCTCATACTTATTTGTGCTACTGTTTACCTTATCTATCTATCTGTTGACCCTCGTGCCGGTGTGTACACCTCGCCTTCGTCGGCTTGCGGTACCCACTGGGAGGGGAGACATGTTTACATGTTCTCACCCCCCGCCCTCGTTGTTGTTTTTAGGTGAGCAGGGTGGTGAGAGTCGGGACACAGCGAGGCACGCCTAGTTAGTGGTACTAGAGGTCCCGACCTGTGAGGCTTCTCTCTCCAGATTTGGTTATCACCCTTATCCTTTATCAGTTAGTTATGGATGTGGTTCAGTTACACTGTGGTTATTTATCTAGCATGTTATGATTTGGTACAGTTATATTTTGGATGTGCTTTCTTGCATGCTTAAACTCTTTGGATGCTGATGCTTTAGATCTATCATGGTTGCTTTATATCGCACATCTTGGATTTCTACCCCTCGTGGTAGCGTTTTCAAACAAAGGTTTCCGTGTGGGAAACAGTTTGATCGATCGACTTTTGGGATTTCAAAAGAGAGTTCTCGTGTGGAGAACAGTTTTCAAATGATTCTTAAATGATTGAAATTAGGGTTTCAAAGAAAGCTTCTGGGTAAGGAGCAATTTTCTAGAATGATCTGCTGTTTGTGCATCGCATCATCCTTCGCCTAAGGACTTGCTTAAATTCATACAGGTTTAAGGACGGTTAGCTGTATGAATCATGAGTTGTGATGTTGTTGTTTGTGTGGTGAATGAATAGTGGTTGTGATCCTGTTGTATGTTGTGTACGTCGTGCAAATACAGGGGAGGCTCTGTCCGTGTGTACAGTGGACCCTATATTTGTGGTGGGTCTGTACGTGGCGCGGGCTAGGCTTTCAAAAAAAAAAAAAATTGGCACGTATTTCCGCTTCTAAAACTAGCCCGGGGCGTGACAATATGATCTAGCTTTTTTTATCCGGAGGAGAATTTTTGTATGTCGGACTTGAGTTGATGGACTTGTTTGGTCAAGACTTGGTTGGATGTATAGACTTCTTCATATTGCTTTTCTAGAAACCCAATCTTCTCTTGATATGATTCGATCATTGTCTCCGATTGGTCTAGCTTCTCCTTGAGGATTCCATTGTTCTTCAATATCATGTCTCATTCATCCTCAAGAGCTTTAGTTGTTGTTTTCAAGGTTTTTTTTTCATTCTCAAGTTCCAATAATTGCTTCTTTAGCTTTTTGTTTTGCTTAGCCACCTTTTTGGGTTCTTTAAGTAGTTGTTGGTACGCCTCGGCTAAGCCTTCATCATCCGACTCCCCCTCACTCTCGCCATCGTCCGTCGACGTTTCATGCAAGAAAGGAGAAAGAGAAGAGTCAGAAATAATATATGATAAACAAACAGCAGAGGAAGAAGATAAAGAAGTGTGAGACAATAAAGCAATATTATTCTTCTCCTTATCACTTGAGGTCGATTCGTCAGAAGTAGAATCGTCCCAAGTTTTTGTTACGGATTTTATATTGGCATATTTCGTGAAGTGAGTCGGAGTCTTGAAGGTTCAAAGAAGAAAATACGAAGATTGAAGACTCGAAGACTCAACGTATGAATTCACGATGCTTGGTAATTTTAAATAATCTTGATGATGATTTATAAACATTTACAAGTGTTTGGAAGACATTAGATTAGGTTTTTAATGATTTATAAACGATTCGGAAAAATTCATGCTACGGGGTCCGAACCCTGGGAGCTGCAGTCCGTAACCCGTAAGCCTGTCAGGCTATTTCGCAGACCGGGTCCGAACCCTGATGGCTGCGGTCCGGACAATGAAAAACTGATATGTTTCAGAGTCCAGACCCTGCAATCCAAGGTCCTGACCCCGACCCGTCGCGAATTTTTGGAAATTTATTTTTTCAATTCTACTCTGATTCTAATGTCTCCCAAACCTAAAAATAAGATGGTAGATTTCTTAAAATCTTTTTAGCAATCCTAATTTGATTCCAAACCTTTTTAAAATCAGTTTTTCAATCCTAGTCGAAATCGGTTTGCTTCCAAACCTTTCTAAAAACTGTTTTTAATCCTAATCTAGTTCGGATTGCTTCTAAACCTATAAATAAGATGTGGGGGTGTCTCTAAAACGTGGTTAAGTATAGATTATCTTTTAGAAACCCTAGAAGCTTGTAGGTGACCGTTTTCCTCATCTTCTACATCAAGCTTCTCTCAAATTGATTCATGGTGCCCTAATTTCTAATATTCTTTTAGAATCAATTTGAAAATTGTTTAGAGATTATTCCCACAGATCTTCAATGATATTCTAAGCAATAAACCATCATCATTGTTATTCGTTTTGCTCCGGACGGAGTGGCGTCGTGGATTCGGCATGATCAAGACGGTTCGTGGATTCGAATCGTTGGCGCTCGTGGATTCGAGTGAGCGTCGTGGATTCGGCGTGTTGAAGGCTTCGTGGATTCGAAGTTGGGCGTCTTGTGGATTCGAGACGTGGCGTTCGTGGATTCGAACGTGGGGCGTGGACAACCCGTTGGTGCGCATGATCCGCTGAAGAGAAGGGAGAGGTTAAGTCCGTGGAGTCGGTAATCACCTTATAATTCTTTACTCTTAGTGGATTGTTTTTTCGCGTGTTGGTCCCGTGGGTTTTCCACAGAGTTTCCCACGTAAATCTCGGTGTGCTGATTTTATTTTCCGCATTACTTTATCGCATTGAGATTTGTGATTTTTGTTTATACACCTATTCACCCCCCTCTAGGTGATTGATATAGTCTAGATAGATCCTAGGGCACCCCTTAACTTATAATTGGTATCATAGAGGGATCTAGGCTTTATCTTTCATAATGGGTGAAGGAGGTAATATATTTAGGTCACCGTTATTTGATGGAACCAACTACGCCTATTGGAAAGTCCGGATGAGAGCCTTCCTTATCACAATTGATGACCGAGTATGGCAAACCATTGAACTTGGATGGAAACATCCAACCGAAGTGGTTAATGATTTGACCGTCCCTAAATCTCGGACTAAGTGGTCGAAGGATGAAATCGATTTATCTTCTTTTAATGGTAAGGGTATTAATGCGTTATTTAATGCTTTATCCCAAACCGAGTTTACACGTGTCTCGGCGTGTGAAACGGCTAAAGAGATTTGGGATACCTTACAAGTTACACATGAGGGTACTAGTCTAGTAAAAGTTCAAAAGCTCCAAATGCTTACTAGTCAATTTGATTCTATTCGAATGGAGGAGCATGAATCTTTTACGGATTATTTTACTAGACTCCAAGATATCATCAATACATGTGCTAACTTGGGAGAGAAGATCCCGGAATCTAAAGTCGTTAGAAAAATCCTTCGAACACTTCCGGAGCGCTTTAGGGCTAAAGTCGCGGCTATTGAAACGATCAATCATCCGGATGATATGAAAGTTGATGAACTAGTAGGTGCTCTTCAAACTTATGAAATGACTTTTTCTACTAACAATCTTCTTCCAAGTCTTTCTCTAAAAGTACAGGTGTTGCACTTAATACAACAAAGGAGGAAGACGAGGATGCCGAATCCGACGATGAAGTTTCTCTTGCAAATTTCGAACATCAAATGGCACTTCTTACAAAGAAGTTTCGTCGGAAGTTTAGGAAGAACCAAAACATTCAAGCTTCATCCTCCAACCGAAAGCCTTCTTCTAACGGATCTTCACATTCTAAATCCTCTAAAGAGAAGAAGCTTGGAAAGTCTTCTAAAGAAAATGATGAGTTTGTAGGGGAAATCCGGTGTTACAAATGCCGAGGCTATGGCCATATCGCCACGGATTGTCCCTCTAAGAAATCCTATAATAAGAAGGCCTTACAAGCTAGAACTTGGGATGATTCTACTTCCAATGATTCAAGTTCTAGTGAAGAAGAAACCAATGATGCAATTGTTTTTTCTTCACATGTTTCTCCTTCTCCTTCTACGTTTTGTTTATCATCTATTATTTCTAACCCCTTTGATTCTTCCTCTGTGCATGATACATCGAGCGACAATGGCACAAGTGAAGGGGAGTCGGATGATGAAAGTTTAGCCGAAGCCTACAATCAACTACTTGTTGAATCGAAAAAGATGGCTCAGCTTAACAAGAAGCTAAGGAGGCAAATGTTAGAGCTTGAAAGTGAAAACAATAACTTGAAGGAGTCATCTAAAGCTCTTGCGGAGGAAAGGGAAAACATATTGATGAACAACAAAATCCTTCAAGAGAAGCTCAACCAATCGGAGATAACGATCAAATCGCATCAAGAAAAGTTTGGCTTTCTAGAACTACAATACAAGGAAATTCATGTTTCTAATCAAGTCTTGACCAAACAAGTCCATCAACTCAAGTCCGACATACAAAAATTCTCCTCTTGATCAAAGAAACTTGATGATATGCTCGGATTGGGTCAAACAAGCAAACTTGGACTTGGATATGAGCGGACATTTGTTGAGAAGATAAAAAATTCTTTTCCCGAAGTCTCAACAAGTGTAAAAGAGAAAGTATGCCATAGATGCGGAAAGAAAGGACATATCAAGAAGACATGCCATAAAAAGAAAACTCAAGTGGCATCTTCTAAGCATCTATCGGCATCTTCCATTACTCGACATCCCCCACGGTTTCAAAAGCAACATCAAAAAGGTCGAGTACCCAAGGTCAACCGAAAGTCAAAGCCACAACACTCAAATACTCCAAAGCGGAATGCGGTGGTAAGACCCACGGTTGATCAAAAGTCAAAACAAACCGTGCCTAACGTCAACAAATTAAGACAACCAACAATCCGACAAATTTGGATTCGGAAAGGTGATATCTTTCCTTCTCTAAAGTTTTAATTTGTTTTTGACTTTGTGTAGTGCTTTGATCGGTTTCTATTGCATATCTCTTGTTTATTGCATTACACGTTTTGGTGCTTTCATTGTTACGATTTTTAGATTCTTTGAATGTTTAAAACATTAAATAGTGCATTGAATATCAATAGGTTCACTTTCATTCACTCTTAATTAATCTGATATTAATTATCGGTTTTACTTTATTTTTATTATATTTGAAGATAATTTATTATGAAAATTCTTAATACTTATATTCATCAAATTTAGGCAATCATGTGTAATCTCTAGGAGCTTAACCTATCTCGGTTGTGTGTGTTGAATTTGATGAATAGTCATTCTCTTATGGACTAAAATTTGTCACATGTTCTTTCAACTAAGAGATTGCATAAGCGAGGGGGAGTTATTATTATATAAAATAAAATGCTCATATGCTTTGAAAGATGTGGAAAGAGTTACATCCTTAAAGGAGTGTGAAAACTACCACCACATGGAGGAAAGAGCTACCACCCCGGTCGTCCGGTTAGTGTGTGCAGCTACCACATGAGAATTGAATTGCATATCCGAAAAAAAAAAATATATATAAGTGCAAAAGCATGCAAAAGAAAAAATATCACAAATTTTATTTTTCGGAGTTATAAGGTGGTCCACATACATGAAAGATGCTCAAAGAGCCACCCCCTGTGCGATATTTGTTTTATCTCAAATTTGAATGTTTATGCGACAAATTTCTGTCTCTTTGATGAATCCCTTAAGTCATCTTCATAATCCGTTTACATCTTGATAGCTTTTGAGCCTTTAGATTATTTTTGATGACTTGATTTTGAAGTTTATATGAATTAAGGAATCGTGTTGAAGGCTTCGTGGATTCGAAGTTGGGTGTCTTGTGGATTCGAGACGTGGCGTTCGTGGATTCGAACGTGGGGCGTGGACAACCCGTTGGTGCGCGTGATCCGCTGAAGAGAAGGGAGAGGTTAAGTCCGTGGAGTCGGTAATCACATTGTAATTCTTTACTCTTAGTGGATTGTTTTTTCGCGTGTTGGTCCCGTGGGTTTTTCTCCAAGGTGGAGTTTCCCACGTAAATCTCGGTGTGCTGATTTTATTTTCCGTATTACTTTATCGCATTGAGATTTGTGATTTTTGTTTATACACCTATTCACCCCCCCTCTAGGTGATTAATATACTCTAGATAGATCCTATGGCACCCCATAACTTATAGTTTTTGCTTGCAACGCCTTCTTCTTAAATGATTTCCTAGTGGGATAATCTGTAGAAATATGACTGTAGCCTTTGCTGTAGTACACTGAATTTCAATGCATCGTACCGAACTTCTACAAATTGTGGAGTTCCGATGGAAAAATAGCAAGAGAGGCTATATGTGATGCTTCAGCCAAGTTTGGGACTTGTGAGAAGTATTTTCAGCACAAATGAGGCGCGAAAACGGACTTCGAAAAGTTAAAACTGCTAAACTTGTGAAGTCTGCACTGGATTCCGGTATGTGGACCTCCATACCGGTACTGAAGTGATTAGTACCAGTATGTGATGATGGGTATACCGGAATGCCATGGTTGAAACCGAGAACCCAGCTCTCGGGTTTTGCGAAATCCTCCGGGGTATACCGGAATAGCACCCGTATACCGGTATGCAATGCACATACCGGTATACAGTGTTACGAAATTCCAGTTTTGGCTGGTTGTTTGTGTTGTTTGTGGAGAGGGGCAAAACAGTCTTTTCACATGTATTGGGGGTGTATGAAGGGCTGAGACCTTCTCCCCTTCTCATTGTCTTCCTCTCTACTTCTCCTCTCCATCTCCTTCACTTTCTCTCTCTAGAGATCTCTCCAAAATTTAGAGAAAATGGTGGATTGATCTTGGAAAAGGCTTCCAAAGGAGAAAAGAAGCTTCTTGGTGCAAGAATAAGCTTGGGGAACTCGTGATTAAGGTTAGTTCCTCACGTTTTGGGTTCAAACATTGGATTTAATCCTTTGAAATGAGGTTTTTGGGAACCCTAGGCAATCTAAAACACAAAATGTGGAGATTGGCTAAGAAATTTTATGGTTCTACATGCATGCATGTGAAACCTAGGTTAAATGAGGGTTTTTGCCTTGGGAGGTTCTAAAAATATTTGAACCTTCGGGAATTGCAATTGAGGCATAGGAAATCATGTTAGAACACTTAATTTCAAGTATTGAGTTGAATTATGGGTTCGTAACGAGTAACGAACCGTTTTCTTGTAGAAGCTTGGGTTGAAGCAAGAACTCAAGGCATGGACACTTAGGGGCTTGAAGAATACAATAATTCGGAAGCTCTTGAGGTGGGTTTGTGTTTACCGAAGTGATTAGGTTACTTCCGTGTCTAGGGTAAATATCTATTTAAAGATAAAATGGTATGTGTTGTGAACCCTAGAACTTGCATGTTGGCATAGGTAAAATCATGATAGGTAGAGCAATGAGCTCCTATTGCATGATATAGAATTCAAGTATAATTCAATTATCTATACTTGTTGCATGGTTGCATGTATGATTGAACCTAGTGTTATTGAACATAGGTTGGAACATGTGAGAATAGAACCTAGTGTTATTGAACATAGGTTGGAACATGTGAGAATGGAACCTAGTGTCATTGAACATAGGTTGGAACATGTGAGAATAGAACCTAGTGTTATTGAACATAGGTTGGAACATGTGAGAATGGAACCTAGTGTCTGAACATAGGTTGGACATGAGATTGGAACCTAGAGTCATGGAACCTAGGTTGAGAATGAGAAAGTAAACCTAGTGTCATTGAACATAGGTGAGACTTAGTGACTTGAACCTAAGGTCATGAGACTTAGGTTGGCAAGTGAAAAATGTGAACAACGGGATGTGCGACGATTTTGCTATCCCGGGTATGCGACGATTTTGCTACCACGCCATGAGTTGGCGGTGTCGAGATAGGATGTGCGACGAGGTTGCTATCCCTGGTATGCGACGAGCTCGCTACCCATGCCATGAGTTGGCGGTGTTGACATGGGATGTGCGACGATTTTGCTATCCCGGGTATGCGACGATTTCGCTACCACGCCATGAGTTGGCGATGTCGAGATGGGATGTGCGACGAGGTTGCTATCCCGGGTATGCGACGAGTTCGTTACCCATGCCATGTGATGGCGGTGTTGAGATGGGGTATGCGACGATTTTGCTATCCCGAGTATGCGACGAGTTCGCTACTCGTACTAGGAGGTGACGAGTTCACTCCTTGAATATTGGAACCCTTATGGTGAGACGGCGATTCCGAAACCATAAGTAAATGACAAGTAATTGAACTTAGTCAATGTGAGACATAGGATGAACCTAGGAGAGAATGATAATTTACATTTCATTTGGTTGCATCATTTATGTTTATTTACAAGCATGTAAATAATTGTTGCATAGTTATTTGTGATCTAACTTATGCATATGGTGTTTCTTTGGACCTGGTGGGTCGAGCTTCTCTCTTGGGTGGCCTTACCCACTGGAAACTATGTTTATAGTTCTCACCCCACGTTTTTCAGGTCCTTCCGCGAGTGAGGCGGCGGAGCGAGGCAAGGGTTTAGCTCTTTAGATAGCGGCCCTTCCATTTTGGTGATACATAGAGTTGTACCCCTAGTCTTGGACTTTGATAGTATAGGGGATTTCCATTACATGTATGAAACTTATGTATTCCATAATTTTGGAACATGGTGTATGGAATGAAAAGAAAAATTTGGGCATGTATAAATGTGCAATGTGATGTAATAGAAGTAGAACTTCTTTATGTTGATGATTTTCTTGTGCAACTCTTGTACTCTGTTCCTAGTTGGAACCTCGTGGATAAGCTTGTGTTGTGACGCCTTGGGCGGGTAGAAGGGACTCTATCCGTTCGGCGGGTCTGGGGCGTGCGCCCGTGCGATTATCCTTTCCACCTAGTTGGTGTTAAAGGCCCGACGGGACGTGACAGACTGAGGTGGTATCAGAGCATAGAAACGGTCTAGGTGGACCTAAGAAAACCCTAGGATGGAAAAGACCCTAGGAGTGTAGGCTCGTGGGTGACGAGATCTTTGTTGTGGCGAAAGATAAGAGATTGGGTTATGTCCTTATGCCTCTAGTTGGAAATAGAGGTAGATTCGAGGTGTGTCTTATTCTTCGCCAAGTGTGTTCATGTTGGCGGCCGACAACATGAAACCAAGTGAGGGGAATAAGGACCCTTGTGTGACTTTCACCTAGATTGGGTTCACGTTTATGTTCGTGAAATATAGTGTTGCGAATGACTTTGAATGTCATGAAATGATCAAAGTCGTTGTGTTTTCAGGAGATAATGGTATGTGGACGGCCTCCTACGAGGGCTGGGCTCAGAGAATAGAGCGCGGCTCCCGAACAACTCGGGGAGGGTGAGAACTCGGGTCTTCGTAATGAGTTGACCGAGTTGATGGGCGTGGTTCGGCGGCAGGCCGAAGCCATGCAGCGACAGGAGGAGCAAATTAAAAAGCTCCAAGACGAGATGGCGCAGCAAGCGGCTGCGATTAGGGAGGAGAGGTTGGGAGTACCTCCGGCCTCTGCTTCGGCATCGGCCGAGGAGGTGACACCGGTGCCGGCTGTGGCGCCACCGGCATCACCGATTGTAGCCGGTGGGTTGGGTACTCCTATGCCCGACTCCGAGATGGAGGATGCGGAGCGAGAGCGCGCACTTGCGGCTCTCATGAGGTTCAAGAAGTTCAACCCGCCTATCTTTAGCGGGGAGAACGTGGATCCATGGGACGTGGAAATGTGGATCGACGCATTGGAGACGCTCTTCGAGGATTTGTATACCTTGGAGAGGGACAAAGTGCACCTCGCCGCTCATTGTTTAGAGCGATCGGCGAAGGTGTGGTGGAAGGGAGTCCGGCGTGATCGACTCTCTAGCCTTCCGCCATCGACGTGGGAGGAATTTCGGGGTATGGTGTTCACCGCCTACTTCCCCGATAGCGAGAAAAGGAAACTTCAAGAAAGGTTCCGAAAGTTGAAGCAAGGGAACCGCACCGTGCGCGAGTACGAGAGGGAATTCTCGTACATTATTAATTGCGTACCGCACGCTGTCCGCGGAGAGTTGGACAAGGTCGACTGCTTCGTGCGCGGGCTTCGACCGGAGATCTTTCGGGCGGTGCACGCCCTTAAGCTACAGACCTTTGCGGAGGTCTTGGACCGTGCTCTTTGGGTAGAGCACGGGAATGCATGTGCGCGCGAGGAGCGCGAGTCGTGGGAAATAGAGAAGGAAAAAGATAAAGAAAAGGGAAAGAAACGACCGGCGGGTGGCTCGGGTGGGCAGTCTAGCTCTAAGCGGCCCCCGAAGCACTCGCAGTCGCAGAATCAGTCTCGTGGGTCCCAGCGGAATCGACCCTCGAGCCGGTGCCCGATTTGTAGCGGCCCCCACAACCCTCAGCAGTGTGATTATCGTGAGGGTCGGTGCTACAAGTGCGGACAGCCGGGACAAATGCGGTACAATTGTCCGATGGATGATGGCCGGGCACCGTCATCGGCATCAGCATTTGCATCGCCGAGATAGCTCACGGGCATCCCACCCGCGGCGATGTCGGCAGGCCGTACACCGCTGCCGAGACCAGCCGAGGGCCAGCGACCAGCGCCCAATGGACGGGTGTTCGCCTCGCAGGTGGAGGAGCCTTCTGCCCAGGAGGATGTCGTGGCAGGTATTGTGTTAATTAAAGGCATTCGATGTAGAGCTTTGTTTGATACTGGTGCATCGCATTCATTCATTGCTCGATCATTTGCTATTGCACATGGAATAGAAATTGTAGATGCCACACATGCAAGAACTGTGCAAGTACCTGAACACACCTTTTGTGTACATCACGCGTGTGTAGACTGCCCCGTGAGGGTTGAAAACTGGATCATGCCAGCTGACTTGCTGGTGTTAAATCGAATGAACGAGTATGATTTGATCCTAGGAATGGATTGGCACTCGAGGTATCACGCCACTATTGATTGTGAGAGCCGGATAGTGAGGTTTAAAGAACCTGGGCACAAAGAGTTTGTGTACCGTGGTTGCAAGAGTTCGCTCTTTGCGTCAATGGTGTCCACGTCGCAAGCAAGGAAGCTTATTGCTAGTGGATGCATTGCCTACTTAGCGACGGTAGTGGATGACCGAAAGGAAGTGTTGGGGCTCGAGGACATTCCTATAGTCCAAGAGTTCCCGGATGTATTTCCGACGGAGTTGCCCAGAATGCCACCGGACCGGGAAATAGAATTCGTGATCGATTTGCTCCCGGGTACGGTGCTGATCTCTAAGGCCCATACAGGATGGCACCCGCGGAACTGAAGGAATTGAAAGCACAATTGCAAGATTTGATGGACAAGGGTTTCGTAAAGCCAAGTGTGTCACCTTGGGGAGCCCCTGTTCTATTTGTGCGAAAAAAGGACGGTTCGCTGCGGTTATGTGTAGATTACCGCGAGTTGAATAAAGTGATCGTCAAGAATAAGTGCCCGTTACCCCGAATTGATGACTTGTTCGATCAGTTGCAAGGGTCTCGGGTGTATTCAAAGATTGATTTGCAATCCGGTTATCACCAATTGAAGATCAAACCGGAGGATGCGCATAAGACCGCGTTTAGGACGCGGTATGGACATTATGAATTCACGGTTATGCCTTTCGGGCTTACCAATGCCCCGGCGGCGTTCATGGATTTAATGAACCGTGTGTTCAAACCACTATTGGATCAATTTGTGGTTGTGTTCATAGATGATATTCTTGTCTACTCTCGGAGTGAAGAGGAACATAAAGAGCACCAAAGGATTGTGCTTCAAGTTCTTCGAGAGAACAAGTTGTTCGCCAAATGAAAAAGTGCGAATTTTGGATTCGTGAGGTCGCTTTCTTGGGTCATGTGATCTCCGCGGAAAGAGTATCGGTGGACTCTATAAAAGTTGAGGCAATCAAGGATTGGCCTCGTCCGACCAATGTCACGGAAGTACGAAGCTTTTTGGGTCTTGCGGGGTACTATCGGCGGTTCGTGGAGGGATTTTCAAAAATCTCCGGATCACTAACGCGTCTTACCCGCAAGGGAGCCAAATATGTTTGGAGCGAGGAATGCGACCAAAGCTTTAAGGAGCTAAAGGAAAGGTTGACTTCGGCTCCGGTTCTCGCCTTGCCGATTGCGGGGGAGGGCTTTGTGGTGTATAGTGATGCATCACGGCGTGGTCTTGGGTGTGTGCTTATGCAAAGAGGACAAGTAATAG
Source organism: Puya raimondii (assembly GCA_016920855.1). Taxonomy (NCBI): domain Eukaryota; kingdom Viridiplantae; phylum Streptophyta; class Magnoliopsida; order Poales; family Bromeliaceae; genus Puya; species Puya raimondii. The sequence goes on along the minus strand of JABWPP010000050.1, from coordinate 152,745,331 downwards.
CATATGCCTCACGACAGCTGAAGAGCTATGAGCAGAATTACCCCACCCACGACCTAGAGCTTGCAGAAGTGGTCTTCGCACTTAAGTTGTGGAGACACTACTTGTACGGGGAACATTGTGAGGTGTACACAGATCATAAAAGCTTAAAGTACTTATTCACTCAAAAGGAGTTGAATTTGAGGCAGTGGAGATGGTTGGAGTTGATAAAGGATTACGACTTAACCATTTTGTACCACCCCGGTAGAGCCAATGTGGTGGCCGATGCGCTCAGTAGAAAATTCGTGGAGAACTTCGCAATTGAGATGACGGGACAAATGCCGTTAATCAAGGAAATGGGCCGGTTTGACTTGGAAGTCGTGGCCCCGGGCGTCCCCGCTAGACTTATGAATCTCGAGATTTGGCCAACTTTGTTGGAGCAAATAAAAGAAAAGCAATCCGGTGATCCGGAACTCCAAAAGGTGTGGAGTACTATCGAGAGCGGGCGCGCCGGTGATTTTCATGTAGACTCAAAGGGCGCAATTCGATTCCGAAATCGATTGTGCGTGCCAAAAGTCGAGGATATTCGTGGGGAGATCTTGAAAGAAGCTCACACTTCTCCCTATGCGATTCACCCGGGCGGCACCAAAATGTACAAGGATCTTAAATTACATTATTGGTGGCCGGGGATGAAACTTGATGTTGGACGCTTCGTGGCACAATGTCTAGTATGCCAACAAGTGAAGGCCGAGCGTCGCTTTCCGGCGGGAAAATTGCAAGGGTTGCCCATTCTAGTTTGGAAGTGGGAGAACATAGCAATGGATTTCGTTGTGGGTTTACCTCGATCACAAGGTGGCCAAGACGCGATTTGGGTGGTGGTGGATCGTTTGTCAAAGTCGGCACACTTTTTGCCAATCCACACCACTTGGTCGGGAGACAAGCTAGCACAAGTCTACCTGGACGAGATTATGCGGTTGCACGGGGTCCCGACCTCGATAGTTTCATATCGAGATCCCCGTTTCACATCGCATTTTTGGAAAATCTTGCAAGAAGCTTTGGGTACACGGCTCGATTTCAGTTCAGCATTTCATCCTCAAACTGACGGTCAATCGGAAAGGACAATTCAGATTTTGGAGGATATGCTGCGAGCGTGTGTGTTGGACTTCAAGGGTGCATGGCCTACTCATTTGCCGATGGCTGAATTTGCTTACAATAATAGCTATCAATCTAGCATCGGTATGGCACCGTTTGAAGCCTTGTATGGAAGGAAATGCCGCTCTCCTATTCATTGGAGCGAAGTCGGCGAGAGAAGGGTCTTAGGACCGGATGTATTGCGTGAAGCGGAGGAAAAGGTCCGCTTGGCACGCGAACGCTTATCGACGGCGCAATCTCGACAAAAGAGTTATGTGGATCGACGTCGACAAGATTTGGAATTCGCGGTAGGAGACCGCGTCTTCTTGAAAGTGTCACCCATGAGAGGGGTGAAACGATTTGGTGTTCGGGGTAAGTTAAGTCCCCATTACATTGGACCTTATGAGGTTTTGGAGCGTGTGGGATCCGTGGCATATCGGCTAGCTTTGCCGCCGAAACTTGCGGGATACACAATGTGTTCCATGTATCGACGCTCCGGAAGTATATGTATGATCCGGCGCACATCCTCGAGTATGTGCCTATAGAGCTTCATGAAGATATGCCTTATGAGGAATTTTCCCTTGTGTATCATGGATCGCGATGTGAAAAGTTTGAGGAACCGTGAAATTCCTTATGTAAAGGTGCAATGGACGAATCACGGTGAGCGCGAAGTTACGTGGGAATTAGAAAGCTCAATGAGATAGCGGTTTCCTTACCTCTTCGCTGAGTCCAGCTGAGGTATGATTCAGTTTCGCGGCCGAAACTCTCTTTAAGGGGGGACGAATGTAGTACACTGAATTTCAGTGCATCGTACCGAACTTCTACAAATTGTGGAGTTCCGATGGAAAAATAGCAAGAGAGGCTATATGTGAGGCTTCAGCCAAGTTTGGGACTTGTGAGAAGTGTTTTCGGCACAAATGAGGCGCAAAAACGGACTTCGAAAAGTTAAACTGCTAAACTTGTGAAGTCTGCACTGGATTCCGGTATGTGGACCTCCATACCGGTACTGAAGTGATTAGTACCGGTATGTGATGATGGGTATACCGGAATGCCATGGTTGAAACCGAGAACCCAGCTCTCGGGTTCTGCGGAATCCTCCGGGGTATACCGGAATAGCACCCGTATACCGGTATGCAATGCACATACCGGTATACAGTGTTATGAAATTCCAGTTTTGGCTGGTTGTTTGTGTTGTTTGTGGAGAGGGACAAAACAGTCTTTTCACATGTATTGGGGGTGTATGAAGGGCTGAGACCTTCTCCCCTTCTCATTGTCTTCCTCTCTACTTCTCCTCTCCATCTCCTTCACTTTCTCTCTCTAGAGATCTCTCCAAAACTTAGAGAAAAGGGTGGATTGATCTTGGAAAAGGCTTCCAAAGGAGAAAAGAAGCTTTTTGGTGCAAGAAGAAGCTTGGGGAACTCGTGATTAAGGTTAGTTCCTCACGTTTTGGGTTCAAACCTTAGATTTAATCCTTTGAAATGAGGTTTTTGGGAACCCTAGGCAATCTAAAACACAAAATGTGGAGATTGGCCAAGAAATTTTGTGGTTCTACATGCATGCATGTGAAACCTAGGTTAAATGAGGGTTTTTGCCTTGGGAGGTTCTAAAAATATTTGAACCTTCGGGAATTGCAATTGAGGCATAGGAAATCATGTTAGAACACTTGATTTCAAGTATTGAGTTGAATTATGGGTTCGTAACGAGTAACGAACCGTTTTCTTGTAGAAGCTTGGGTTGAAGCAAGAACTCAAGGCTTGGACACTTAGGGGCTTGAAAAATACAAGAATTCGGAAGCTCTTGAGGTGGGTTTGTGTTTACCGAAGTGATTAGGTCACTTCCGTGTCTAGGGTAAATATCCATTTAAAGATAAAATGGTATGTGGTGTGAACCCTAGAACTTGCATGTTGGCAAAGGTAAAATCATGATAGGTAGAGCAATGAGCTCCTATTGCATGATATAGAATTCAAGTATAATTCAATTATCTATATTTGTTGCATGGTTGCATGTATGATTGAACCTAGTGTTATTGAACATAGGTTGGAAGATGTGAGAATAGAACCTAGTGTTATTGAACATAGGTTGGAACATGTGAGAATGGAACCTAGTGTCATTGAACATAGGTTGGAACATGTGAGAATAGAACCTAGTGTTATTGAACATAGGTTGGAACATGTGAGAATGGAACCTAGTGTCATTGAACATAGGTTGGACATGAGATTGGAACCTAGAGTCATGGAACCTAGGTTGAGAATGAGAAAGTAAACCTAGTGTCATTGAACATAGGTGAGACTTAGTGACTTGAACCTAAGGTCATGAGACTTAGGTTGGCAAGTGAAAAATGTGAACAACGGGATGTGCGACGATTTTGCTATCCCGGGTATGCGACGATTTCGCTACCACGCCATGAGTTGGCAGTGTCGAGATGAGATGTGCGACAAGGTTGCTATCCCGAGTATGCGACGAGTTCGCTACCCATGCCATGAGTTGGCGGTGTTGACACGGGATGTGCGACGATTTTGCTATCCCGGGTATGCGACGATTTCGCTACCACGCCATGAGTTGGCGGTGTCGAGATGGGATGTGCGACGAGGTTGCTATCCCGGGTATGCGACGAGTTCGCTACCCTTGCCATGTGATGGCGGTGTTGAGATGGGGTATGCGACGATTTTGCTATCCCGAGTATGCGACGAGTTCGCTACTCGAACTAGGAGGTGACGAGTTCACTCCTTGAATGTTGGAACCCTTATGGTGAGACGGCGATTCCGAAACCATAAGTAAATGACAAGTAATTGAACTTAGTCAATGTGAGACATAGGATGAACCTAGGAGAGAATGATAATTTACATTTTATTTGGTTGCATCATTTATGTTTATTTACAAGCATGTAAATAATTGTTGCATAGTTATTTGTGATCTAACTTATGCATATGGTGTTTCTTTGGACCTGGTGGGTCGAGCTTCTCTCTTGGGTGGCCTTACCCACTGGGAACTATGTTTATAGTTCTCACCCCACATTTTTCAGGTCCTTCCGCGAGTGAGGCGGCGGAGCGAGGCAAGGGTTTAGCTCTCTAGATAGCGGCCCTTCCATTTTGGTGATACATTGTAGTACCCCTGGGGCCTAACTGACGGTATGACTGTAGTATTTTAGACTGTCCGACACTTCTGGAGAAGGTCGAGACAAGTCGGAGTCGTTTCGGCGTCAAATAGACGCGAAAACGGACTCGGAGCACCGAAGCGAGCCAAAACTGAGTTTTGGGCTTTTGAAGTTTCGGGCGCCCAGATGCTCTGTTTTGGGCGCCCAGTTGTCCTGTGCCCCTTTTCTGAAAATTTACTAAGTCATTTCGGATCCATATTTCGGGCGCCCGGAAAGTGAGTCCGGAAATTCTACCTCGTGAGTATCGAACGGCTCGACACGTGTTGATCGGTTGGTGTGATCCGCCGGACCAGGTTTGGGCGCACCGGACCGCGGCGGAGAGTCCGATGGCCGAGTTGGTGCAGGCTGAAGAACCGGGCGCCCACTTCTTGTGTTTCGGGCGCCCGGAAGTGTGGTTTTCTGCTGAGGACAGGTTAGTGTAATTCTGTTCTTGAGGCTCATTGCACCGAATCTAGTGGTCTTTAAAAGCATTGGACGACCTCCCCTGAGGCTCTTTTCTCCCCTCTTCAAGGTGAACTTGGAGCTTGCAAGGGAAACCCTCTCTTCTCCCCCAATTTCATCTTCCTCCATTGATGAACTTGGTTTCCTGCTGAAACTGCAACGTCGACCTAGAGTGTTCGTGCTCGTGTGCAGTGTAGGAGTATCCAAATCCAACGAAACTTGGTTTGTTGGATAGAGGACACGCAGAGGAAGAAGTGAAATCCTTCCAATCGTGATTTGGACAGAAATGTAAGCTACAGTTGATGTTTTACTGGACCCCTGGTGTTCTTGAGCTGAAACTTGGGTTTTTCCTTTGTTCTTGGGATCCAATCTCTTGGGAGCTGGAATTACGAAGTGAAGACTGATCCTTCCACTTTCCTTGCTGGTTTGGAGGTCCTTCCCACTGGAATTGAGGATTCAAAGGTGAGTTCTAGCTCAGATTTTGAGTAATTGCTTAAGTGCTGAATTTTTGGGTCATTGATGGAAATTCTTGGATATTTAGATCCAGATCTTTGTGAGGATCTTTGGAGAGGTTTTGGATTGTTCCATCACTGTTTTTGTGAGGTTTGTGACCCTTTTCTATGAGCTAGAATCGTTGGAATCCTTGAATTCTTGCTGTTTTTGAGTTTTGCTTAAGTGCTGGAACTTCTGGATCCATGTGCAGGAGGGTCCAGATGTTGACCTGATTCAGTGTTTAGGCTTTTTGGACATCGAGTCGAACTCCGATTTGGCTGAAATTTGGAGGGTTTGTTCTTGAACCTCTGCTGGTGAGTTGAGCCAAATTTCACTGCATTTGGACTTAGGATTTGGATTTTATCGCATGTTGATCACATGTGGGTTGTGCTGCCAGGCTGCAGTTCTGGGCTGATGTTCTGGGCGCCCAGAACAGTGCGCAGGTGGGTCCGAATCTCGAGGTTGCAGAGTTGAGCTCGATTTCGGCCGGTGTTGTTTGGAGGCCTTCCACTCGACTCCTAGCCGCTGTTGGATAGCTTTCGAGGTGGGTTGATGTTACCGAAATCGCCGGATTTCCTCCTAAGTATAGAGAGTGCAGCATGCTGTTTTATTATCTGTTAAATCATGTTAGTAGCTCGAATTCATGAATTTGCATGTGTTTATATGAAATCTGAATTTGGAGCATAAATTGATAATTTATCGCTGAACTGGGAATTGACTTAGGAGAAAACTTGCGAACATACAACCGTCACTTTTCGAACTGTTATCAGATTTAGCTCTAGGAGTCGTTTCTGTTCTTGTATCACCGCTGTTAGTGCGAGGTGGATACTTAGTTCGTTATAGGACGAGTTTACGCTCGTGCTGGGATGCTGAGCTTGTATTTACAGCAGGGTTAGACTGTTCTGTATTACCGGGTGCCGTCGGGGTTGACGGTGGACCCAGACTCTTGTTTTAGCTTCTGGTTGTGCTGAGGGCACGTGAGCTCAGAGTCTTTGACCCCTTTTGACCCCTTTGTTCTTTGACTATAGCCTGTATGAGCCTGATTGAGCTCGACAGAGACACGCTTGCATACTCGGTTGGGTCGCGCCCTCGAGTGCCGCTCCGGAGCCTGGCTACTTGCGTTGATGTCGTCTTAGTCCCGGTGGGACTCTCGCTCTCCACCCAGTGCCTTTGAGGTAGCGTACGGTGTTGCTTAGACAGGCGGGACGGGCGTATTGCAGTCCCTGTGGATCGGGTCAGTGCTGGTTACCTATTGGTCGGGGATGCTTTTACTTTGAGAGTTGGCTGGACGAGCCCGTTTGGGCGGTTCCATTAGATTGGGTCAGGGGTGACCTTTCACTTTGGTGATGCTTACTTGAGAGTTGACTTGGATAGTGGTAGGGTAGTGGCATGATAGCTGTTGAGTTTATTCCAGCTTACTTTGTTGTTCTTTACCTACCAGCTATACTGTTAGTCTCGTAGACTTGTGGGTGGACCGTAGAGGTCGGTATCGGTACCCACTGAGGACTACTTCTTTTGATAGTAGTTCTCACACCCTTTGTTGCCACCTTTTTGCAGAGCCTTCTTCTGTTGCGGCTGCTGCGCCTGTTTCCGCGGATCGAGGTAAGGGAGTCGCGAGTTAGATCCCTACCTGTCCCTGTTGTTCCTAGAGGAGGACCCTACTGGAGATAGTTTCTTTTGGAGTTGTGCCATGTACATATACTTTGGTTTTGTACCTATTTTGGTTGTGGTGGACCGGTTGTATTTTGGACTCTATATGTACAGGTGGCTTTTGTTATTAGTATGTTTTATTGCAGCTCTATATATCTCTTGTAGTGGCTTGTATGTTTGTTTACAGGTTAGCTATCGCTTCGTATACATAGACAAATCTATGTATACGGCGGATCTGTTGGCGAGCCCGGGGAAACGAGTAATCCGGGGCGTGACAGATTAAGTGGTATCAGAGCTTAGGAATAGGTCGTTGGGACTTAGTAAACCCTAGGCTATGGCAGACCTTAGGAATGCAAGACGTGAGAGACGTGACTTGCCGCGAAAGTCATCGATTTGACTGTTGAACTCATCCTTAAGTGGAGGGAGTGATCGAAGGCGTGTGTCCTTTCCTGTCGCGAACTTGCGTTGGCTGCAGACGACGTCAAGTAGCGAGGGAAAAGAGACGACCTTCTGGACTTTCGCTTGATTGGGTCTTGAGTTGTTTTGTGGTTGTTGACTGATCTGTGTGTTGCACAGGTGAGCATGGCACCTCCCCGACACCGAGGTCGACCCCCGACGCGGGCTACCCCCGCGCCTTCTGTGGTGCCTGAGCAGGCGGGACCTAGTGCACCCCCTGATGTGAGTGAGCAGTTGAATGCGCTAGCCGAGTCAGCTAGGCAGCAGAGTGCACTTTTGCGGAGGATGTGTGATACCATTACTCACACGTGGAGTGCAGCACCTAGAGCGACGGAGTCGCAGGAGCCACCTCCTGCTGTTCCAGTGGACGTTCCAGCTGCAGCCGTACCCCCAGCAGCGGCAGTTCCGGCCGTACCGGTTGGCGACACTTCCCGGTTTGGTGGACAGATGTCGGAGGCTGAGCAGGAGCGGATGACCGGGAGACTGGCTCGTTTTTGTCGGTTTGATCCACCCCGTTTTGATGGTAGCCACATCGAGCCATGGGTGGTGGAGGCCTGGGTAGGCGAGATGGAGAAGTTATTCGAGGATCTCTTCGTGCCAGAGCGGGAGCGGGTTCACTTGGCAGTTCACTGCCTGACAGGTGATGCACGCATCTGGTGGACGAGGACGAGATCGAGCAGGTCGCTGGATGCGCTGCATTTGAGTTGGACCGAGTTCTGCGGGATGCTGTATGGGTCCTATTTCCCTAACAGCGTGAAGCAGAAACTCGAGGAGGATTTGAAGAGTCTACTGCAGGGAGATCGCACAGTGCAGGAGTATACCCGGGAGTTTACCAGACTCCTGAACTGTGTTCCTTTTGCTGTGAGAGATGAGGCTCACAGAGTTTATTTGTTTGAGCGAGGATTGAGACAGGAGATATTTGTCTTAGTTCAGGCGCAGAGGTTGCAGACCTTGGACGCGTCGATCGAGCAGGCGCTATGGGTGGAGCGAGGAGCCTTGACGGCGAGTGAGCGGACGGCCACTCTGAGTCAGGGTTTGGATAGGAAGCGCCCGACTCCGGAGGACGGGGGACAGACCAGTGGCAGACGCCCGCCGAGACCTCCACGATCACGTTCTCAGGGTCGTGGGTTTTCGGGGCGACAGAGGTCTGGTGGATCCCGTCAGCAGGGACGTCAGCAGAGGGCAGCACCGAGATGTGTCATCTGCGGAGGACCACATTGGCCTAGGCAGTGCGAGCAGCGAGAGGGCCGGTGTTTTGGGTGTGGTCAGTCCGGACATCTGCGGGCAGCTTGTCCCCGAGCAGCGTCGCCTGTACCATCGATCGCATCGGCACCCCCTGTTCATCAGCAGGCCTATGGAGCTCCACCGAGTCACAGCCAGATGGATCGGGCTTCTGTACCACGCCTGGGTGAGCGGCGGCAGCAGGCGCAGAGCGGCAGAGTCTTTGCGGCTCAACTGGAGGACTCCACGGCGGCGGATCATGTGGTGGCAGGTATCATTTTAATTTCTGGCATTAGAGCTCGTGCATTATTTGATACCGGTGCATCACATTCTTTTGTTAGTCGAGCATTTGCATCCTTGCATGGGCTAGTGATAGGGCCGTTACCTTGCGCACGAGAGGTGCAGATTCCCGAGCACGTTTTGCGTGTGGAGGATTGTTGTCAAGCTTGCCCTGTGCAGCTTGGACCTTGGGTGATGCCCGCAGACCTGTTGGTCTTGGGGCGATTGCAGGATTTTGATGTAGTGCTCGGCATGGATTGGCTGACGCGCTACTTCGCGATGATCGACTGTGGCGAGAGGACCGTGACGTTTCGCGAGCCAGGCCAGGAGGAGTACGTGTATCGAGGCTGCAGGAGCACGTTGTTTGCGACGTGGATTTCGTCGGCACGAGCGAGACAGATGATGAGTCGAGGATGTATCGCATTTCTGGCGACTGTTGTGGAGGTATCTGCAGGGGCACCGGAGCTCGAGGACATCTCCGTAGTCCGCGAGTTCCCGGACGTGTTTCCCCCGGTGTTGACTGAGATGCCACCTGACAGGGAGGTCGAGTTTGTGATTGACGTAGTTCCAGGAACTGCACCAATCTCAAAGACACCCTACCGAATGGCACCGGCTGAGCTGAGAGAGCTTAAGGCGCAGCTTCAGGATTTTATGGATAAAGGGTTTGTGAGACCCAGTGTATCGCCTTGGGGAGCGCCGGTGTTATTCGTGAAGAAGAAGGATGGTTCACTTAGACTTTGTGTGGATTACCGAGAGTTGAATAAAGTGACCATCAAGAACAGGTATCCGTTGCCGCGCATTGATGATCTGTTTGATCAGCTGCAAGGATCTTGTGTCTTCTCGAAGATTGACTTGCAGTCTGGTTACCACCAATTGAAGGTGAAGGCCGAGGATATTCCCAAGACGGCTTTTAGGACCCGGTACGGGCATTATGAGTTTACGGTGATGCCGTTTGGATTGACTAATGCCCCTGCCGCGTTTATGGATTTGATGAACCGAGTGTTTAAGCCGTTCTTGGACCGGTTTGTAGTGGTGTTTATTGATGACATCTTGATCTACTCTCGGAGCGATGCTGAGCATGAGGAGCACTTGAGGCTTGTGCTGCAACTTTTGAGAGAGAAGAAGTTGTATGCTAAGCTGAAGAAGTGCGAGTTCTGGCTTCGAGAGGTAGCTTTCTTGGGCCATGTGATTTCGGCCACTGGTGTAGCGGTGGACCCGCAGAAGGTTGAGACTGTGCGGGATTGGCCCAGACCGACGACGGTTACCGAGGTGAGGAGTTTTCTCGGGTTAGCTGGATATTACCGTCGATTTGTGGAAGGCTTTGCGAAGCTCTCCACACCCCTCACTCGTCTGCCGAGGAAGGGGATTAGATTTGTTTGGAGTGCTGAGTGCCAGCGTAGCTTTGAGGAGCTGAAGGAGAGACTGATGTCTGCTCCCATCCTTACCCTTCCTGTGATGGGGGAAGGATTTGTGATTTATAGTGATGCATCACACAGTGGCTTGGGATGTGTGTTGATGCAGCATGGTAGGGTAATTGCCTATGCCTCCCGGCAATTGAAGGATTATGAGAAGAATTATCCTACGCATGATTTGGAGTTGGCAGCTGTAGTGTTTGCACTGAAGCTGTGGCGGCACTATCTGTATGGTGAGCACTGTGAGATTTTCACAGATCACAAAAGTCTCAAGTATCTGTTCACTCAGAAGGAATTGAATCTGAGGCAACGCCGGTGGTTGGAACTGTTGAAGGATTATGATATTACCATCCAGTATCATCCCGGCAAGGCGAATGTAGTGGCAGATGCGTTGAGCAGGAGATCAGTGCAGAGCCTTAGTATGATGATCACTCAGCAGGCGCCGTTACTTTGAGGAGTTGAGGCGGCTGGAGCTTGAGGTGGTATCCCCTGGGGTTACTGCAAAACTTATGTCTTTGGTTTTGCAACCCACTCTGTTGGATAGGATCCGAGAGAAACAGAGTGTAGACCCCTACTTGATGAGGATTCGAGAGCAGATTGCCAGCGGGCAGACAGGGGATTTTAGTGTTGACAGTTCGGGAGTACTGCGGTACAGGGACCGACTGTGTGTGCCTATGGATTCTGAGATCCGAGAGGAGATTTTGAGAGAGGCTCATTACTCACCTTATACGGTTCACCCCGGTGGAACCAAGATGTATAAGGACTTGAAGGCACACTTCTGGTGGAATGGAATGAAGCGCCATATTGGGAGATTTGTGGCTCAGTGTTTGACTTGTCAACAGGTAAAGGCGGAGCACCGAGTACCTGCTGGCAAGCTTCAGAGTCTCCCAATACCCGAGTGGAAGTGGGACCAGATCGCCATGGACTTTGTCGTGGGATTACCGAGGGCGCAGGCTGGTTTTGACGCTATTTGGGTGATAGTGGACAGACTGACCAAGTCTGCCCACTTCTTACCAGTGCAGACTACTTGGTCCAGGGACAGACTCGCTCAGTTATACTTGGACGAGATAGTGAGACTGCATGGAGTGCCTACCTCGATTGTGTCTGATCGAGACACACGATTCGTCTCACAGTTTTGGAGGAGTCTACAGACAGCACTGGGTACTCAACTGCGGTTCAGCACGGCTTTTCATCCACAGACAGATGGTCAGTCTGAGCGGACCATTCAGACCCTGGAGGACATGTTGAGGGCATGTGTCCTAGACTTTGGTGGAGGGTGGCATCGACACTTAGGACTGGTTGAGTTTGCGTACAACAATAGCTATCAAGCGAGCATCCAGATGGCTCCGTTTGAGGCATTGTATGGACGCAGGTGTCGTTCGCCCTTGCATTGGAGCGATGTGGGTGAGAGGAAGACTTTGGGTCCCGATATCCTATTGGAAGCGGAAGAGAAGGTCAAGATGGTTCGTCGACGTCTTGAGACCGCCCAGAGTCGACAGAGGAGCTATGCGGATACTAGGAGACGAGACTTGGAGTTCCAGATTGGAGATCATGTGTTTCTGAAAGTCTCGCCGTCCAGAGGAATTCGCCGTTTTGGAGTTCGTGGAAAGCTCAGTCCACGGTTTGTTGGCCCGTTCGAGGTGTTAGAGCAAGTGGGGCCGGTAGCGTACAGGATTGCCCTACCACCGCGACTCTCTGGAGTCCATGATGTGTTTCATGTCTCGGCTCTGAGGCGATATGTGTTCGACCCCTCCCACGTGATTGACTTCACCCCACTTGAGTTGGCTGAGGACCTGCAGTACGAGGAGCGACCGGTGCGGATTCTTGTTCGCGAGACGAAAGAATTGCGCAACCGAGTCATACCGTACGTGAAAGTGCAGTGGAGTAATCACGAGGAGCGTGAGGCGACTTGGGAGCCGGAGACGGTGATGCGGGAATCCTATCCCTACCTTTTCGAGCTGTCTTCTTGAGGTATGAGTTTGAGTTTGAGTTTCGAGGACGAAACTTTCCGTAGGGGGGAAGGATGTAGTACCCCTGGGGCCTAACTGACGGAATGACTGTAGTATTTTAGACTGTCCGACACTTCTGGAGAAGGTCGAGACAAGTCGGAGTCGTTTCGGCATCAAATAGACGCGAAAACGGACTCGGAGCACCGAAGCGAGCCAAAACTGAGTTTTGGGCTTTTGAAGTTTCGGGCGCCCAGATGCTCTGTTTTGGGCGCCCAGTTGTCCTGTGCCCCTTTTCTGAAAATTTACTAAGTCATTTCGGATCCATATTTCGGGCGCCCGGAAAGTGAGTCCGGAAATTCTGCCTCGTGAGTATCGAACGGCTCGACACGTGTTGATCGGTTGGTGTGATCCGCCGGACCAGGTTTGGGCGCACCGGACCGCGGCGGAGAGTCCGATGGCCGAGTTGGTGCAGGCTGAAGAACCGTGCGCCCACTTCTTGTGTTTCGGGCGCCCGGAAGTGTGGTTTTCTGCTGAGGACAGGTTAGTGTAATTCTGTTCTTGAGGCTCATTGCACCAAATCTAGTGGTCTTTAAAAGCATTGGACGACCTCCCCTGAGGCTCTTTTCTCCCCTCTTCAAGGTGAACTCGGAGCTTGCAAGGGAAACCCTCTCTTCTCCCCCAATTTCATCTTCCTCCATTGATGAACTTGGTTTCCTGCTGAAACTGCAACGTCGACCTGGAGTGTTCGTGCTCGTGTGCAGTGTAGGAGTATCCAAATCCAACGAAACTTGGTTTGTTGGATAGAGGACACGCAGAGAAAGAAGTGGAATCCTTCCAATCGCGATTTGGACAGGTATGTAAGCTACAGTTGATGTTTTACTGGACCCCTGGTGTTCTTGAGCTGAAACTTGGGTTTTTCCTTTGTTCTTGGGATCCAATCTCTTGGGAGCTGGAATTACGAAGTGAAGACTGATCCTTCCACTTTCCTTGCTGGTTTGGAGGTCCTTCCCACTGGAATTGAGGATTCAAAGGTGAGTTCTAGCTCAGATTTTGAGTAATTGCTTAAGTGCTGAATTTTTGGGTCATTGATGGAAATTCTTGGATTTTTAGATCCAGATCTTTGTGAGGATCTTTGGAGAGGTTTTGGATTGTTCCATCACTGTTTTTGTGAGGTTTGTGACCCTTTTCTATGAGCTAGAATCGTTGGAATCCTTGAATTCTTGCTGTTTTTGAGTTTTGCTTAAGTGCTGGAACTTCTGGATCCATGTGCAGGAGGGTCCAGATGTTGACCTGATTCAGTGTTTAGGCTTTTTGGACATCGAGTCGAACTCCGATTTGGCTGAAATTTGGAGGGTTTGTTCTTGAACCTCTGCTGGTGAGTTGAGCCAAATTTCACTGCATTTGGACTTAGGATTTGGATTTTATCGCATGTTGATCACATGTGGGTTGTGCTGCCAGGCTGCAGTTCTGGGCTGATGTTCTGGGCGCCCAGAACAGTGCGCAGGTGGGTCCGAATCTCGAGGTTGCAGAGTTGAGCTCGATTTCGGCCGGTGTTGTTTGGAGGCCTTCCACTCGACTCCTAGCCGCTGTTGGATAGCTTTCGAGGTGGGTTGATGTTACCGAAATCGCCGGATTTCCTCCTAAGTATAGAGAGTGCAGCATGCTGTTTTATTATCTGTTAAATCATGTTAGTAGCTCGAATTCGTGAATTTGCATGTGTTTATATGAAATCTGAATTTGGAGCATAAATTGATAATTTATCGACATGACTTTACATGCTGAACTGGGAATTGACTTAGGAGAAAACTTGCGAACATACAACCGTCACTTTTCGAACTGTTATCAGATTTAGCTCTAGGAGCCGTTTCTGTTCTTGTATCACCGCTGTTAGTGCGAGGTGAATACTTAGTTCGTTATAGGACGAGTTTACGCTCGTGCTGGGATGCCGAGCTTGTATTTACAGCAGGGTTAGACTGTTCTGTATTACCGGGTGCCGTCGGGGTTGACGATGGACCCAGACTCTTGTTTTAGCTTCTGGTTGTGCTGAGGGCACGTGAGCTCAGAGTCTTTGACCCCTTTTGACCCCTTTGTTCTTTGACTATAGCCTGTATGAGCCTGATTGAGCTCGACAGAGACACGCTTGCATACTCGGTTGGGTCGCGCCCACGAGTGCCGCTCCGGAGCCTGGCTACTTGCGTTGATGTCGTCTTAGTCCCGGTGGGACTCTCGCTCTCCACCCAGTGCCTTTGAGGTAGCGTACGGTGTTGCTTAGACAGGCGGGCGGGCGTATTGCAGTCCCTGTGGATCGGGTCAGTGCTGGTTACCTATTGGTCGGGGATGCTTTTACTTTGAGAGTTGGCTGGACGAGCCCGTTTGGGCGGTTCCATTAGATTGGGTCAGGGGTGACCTTTCACTTTGGTGATGCTTACTTGAGAGTTGACTTGGATAGTGGTAGGGTAGTGGCATGATAGCTGTTGAGTTTATTCCAGCTTACTTTGTTGTTCTTTACCTACCAGCTATACTGTTAGTCTCGTAGACTTGTGGGTGGACCGTAGAGGTCGGTATCGGTACCCACTGAGGACTACTTCTTTTGATAGTAGTTCTCACACCCTTTGTTGCCACCTTTTTGCAGAGCCTTCTTCTGTTGCGGCTGCTGCGCCTGTTTCCGCGGTTATTGGTAAGGGAGTTGCGAGTTAGATCCCTACCTGTCCCTGTTGTTCCTAGAGGAGGACCCTACTGGAGATAGTTTCTTTTGGAGTTGTGCCATGTACATATACTTTGGTTTTGTACCTATTTTGGTTGTGGTGGACCGGTTGTATTTTGGACTCTATATGTACAGGTGGCTTTTGTTATTAGTATGTTTTATTGCAGCTCTATATATCTCTTGTAGTGGCTTGTATGTTTGTTTACAGGTTAGCTATCGCTTCGTATACATAGACAAATCTATGTATACGGCGGATCTGTTGGCGAGCCCGGGGAAACGAGTAATCCGGGGCGTGACATACATAGAATTGTACCCCTAGTCTTGGACTTTGATAGTATAGGGGATTTCCATTACATGTATGAAACTTATGTATTCCATAGTTTTGGAACATGGTGTATGGAATGAAAAGAAAATTTTGGGCATGTATAAATGTGCAATGTGATGTAATAGAAGTAGAACTTCTTTATGTTGATGCTTTCCTTGTGCAACTCTTGTACTCCGTTCCTAATTGGAACCTCGTGGATAAGCTTGTGTTGTGACGCCTTGGGCGGGTAGAAGGGACTCTATCCGTTCGGCGGGTCTGGGGTATGCGCCCGTGCGGTTATCCTTTCCACCTAGTTGGTGTTAAAGGCCCGACGGGGCGTGACATTTGCATTTGTAACATTAGATTTTTTCTTCAAAATCATCTTTCTCTTTAGAAGATTTTGCAAGTTTCTTTTCTTTAGATTTAGAGCTTGAAGATCCTTTGGAAGAAGTTTGTTGTTTCGTTGACGAGGCCTTGTTGGATTTGTTCTTCCGTAAATTCCGACGAAATTTCTTCGTGAGGCGCGCAAATTGGTGTTCAAAGTCGGCGAGCGAAATATATTCGTCGAAATCCGAGTCATCGTCCTCCTCCTTAGTAGATTTGAGTGCAACGCCTGTACTTTTAGAAGAAGACTTGAAAAAAATTGATTAGTAGGAAAAATCATCTCATACGTTTGTAAAGCACCTACTAATTCCTCAACTTTCATCTCATCCGAATGTTTGACAGTTTCAATTGCCGCAACCTTCGCTCTAAAGCGTTCTGGTAGAGTTCGAAGGATTTTTCTTATAATTTTAGATTTCGAAATCTTCTATCCCAAGTTAGCACATGTGTTAATTATATCTTGGAGTCTAGTAAAATAATCAGTAAAAAATTCATGCTCCTCCATTCGAATAGAATCAAATTGGCTTGTAAGCATCTAGAGCTTTTAAACTTTTACTAGACTCGTACCCTCATGTGTAACTTGAAGAGTGTCCCAAATCTCTTTAGCCGTTTCACACGCCGAGACGCGTGAAAACTCGGTTTGAGACAAAGCATTGAATAAAGCATTAATACCTTTCCTATTGTAAGAAGAAGCCTCGTTCTCATCCGCTGACCACTTATTCCGTGGCTTAGGTACGGTTGCATCTCCGTTTAATTCAGTTGGATGTTTCCATCTGAATTCTACGAATTGCCAAACCATCTCATCAATTGCGATGAGGAAGGCTCTCATCCAGACTTTTCAATACGCGTAATTAGTCCCATCAAATGGAGGAGGCCTATTAATATTACCACCTTCATCCATTATGATAGAAAAATTTAGACCCCGCTCTGATACCACTTGTAAGTTATGGGAAACCCTAGGATCTATCAAGATACTATCAATACATAGAGGGGGGTGAATAGGTTTGACGACCAAACACAAATCTCAATGCTATCAAAATAAATACGAAAAATAAAAATCAACATACCAAAATTTACGTGGAAAAACTCCAACTTGGAGAAAAACCCACGGAACCAACACGCGAAAAAATAATCCACTAAGAATAAAAGATTACAATGTGACTACCGACACCACAGACTTAACCTTTCTTTTATCTCCTGCGGATCTCGCGCACGCCACCGGATTGTCCACGCCCCACGTCCGAATCCACGGACGCCACTCGAATCCTCGATCACCAACGATTCGAATCCACGAACCATCTTGATCACGCCAAATCCACGACGCCACTCCGTCAAGAGCAAAACGAATAACGTTGGTGGTGATTCCTTGCTTAGAATGCCATGAAAGATCTATGGAAATAATCTTTAAACAATTATCAAATTGATTTTAAAAGAACATTAAAAATTAGGGCACCAAGAATCAATTTGAGAGAAGCTTGTTATAGAAGATGAGAAGGACGGCTACCTACAAGCTTCTAGAATTTCTTAAAGATAAAATATACTTAACCACATTTTAGAGACACCCCCACATCTTATTTATAGATTTAGAAGACATTAGAATCAGAGTAGGATTGAAAAAATACGTTTTCGAAAAATCGCGACGGGTCAGGGTCCGGACCTTACATCAGGGTCCGGACTTTGAAGTTTCCAGATGTTTCATAGTCCGGACCTTGACCCAGGGTCCGGACCCTCCCTGCGTGACAGCCAGAGAGGTGTACGGGTTCCGGACCTCGCATTAGGGTCCGGAACCTGAAACTTGAAAAACTTAATTTTTATATTTTAAATTAATTTTTATCTATTCTAATGTCTTCCAAACACTTGTAAATGATCATAAATCACCATCAATATTATTTAAACTTACCAAGTATCGTGAATTCATACGTTGAGTCTTCGAGTCTTCAACCTTCGTCTTTTCTTCTTTGAACCTTCAAGACTCCGACTCACTTCACGAAATATGCTAATATAAAATCCGTAACAAGGTAGACATATATAAATGAAACATGCATGCATCTATTCACGAATCATGATATAATATGTGAGTTCACCATGCATGCATCTATTTAACCATGAGATATTATGCTACAACTCAAGTACACTTCATGCAATACAATTAACCTAACATGGTTATTTTCATCCTAGACTTGGAAGTGACCTAATCACTTTGATCAAGCACAAACCCACCTCAAGAGCCCCTAATTGCTCGTAAACACTTGCAATTAGGCCTTCCTTCTTGTATCTCCTAACTTGCTCCCAAGTTTCTCTTGCTCTAGACAAGAGAATCATTCGTTACCCTTTTCGAACCTTCAAAAGATTTTATTTCAAGAAATCAAGTTGTCCTACTTGATTTTCTACTCTTTAATTAGGATTTTTAAGAGTCAAAAAATTTTAGACCCTTCCAAAGCAAAAGCCCTCTTTTTGACTAGGGTTATCCAAAACTAGGGCAAAACTCCAAATCTCCTGGTAAATCTCCACTATTTGTGGCCTAGATTTACGTAGGATTCGTTAAAATCCCAAAACTAAATCCAAAAACCAAACCTTAACTCAAATCACCCAAAACTCACCTCTATCCCGAGCTCCCAAGGCTTCTTCTTGCTCCAAGAAGCCTTATAGTCGCTTCCCAAGCTTCGTCCTAGATCAATCCTTGATCTCTTGCAAGGTTTGGGGAGTTTCTAGAGAGAAAAAAGGGAGAAGAGAGTATGGGGGAGTGAGAGAAAATATTTTGGAGTGAGGAAGAAGAAGAGCCTAGGTGCTCTTTAAGCTAGACCCAGGAAAATTACCGAAATGCCCTCAAACTAGGCATTCTGCGAGCTGAGGGTCCGGACCTTCCATCGAGGATCCGGACCCCACACTAGGGTTGCATTCTGTGCAGGCAAGGTCCGGACCTTGCTTCTAGGGTCCGGACCCTGTAAGCAATTTTCAAAAATTTCGCGTCGAAGGTTCGGATCCTGCACCAAGGTCCGGACTTTGACACGCCCTAGGTCTCCACAGTAACATCAAAGTCCGGATCCTATTCCAAGGTCCGGACCCCGTGAGTCTGACAGCTCAGACATGCTTTTTCTAAAAATTTTCATTTTTGGTCCTCTGAGCTCTAGCTCACTTATAATCGTTCCGGAACCCTGGAACTCAATTCCAAGCATGTCTAATTCACTTTTACTGGATTTTACCCAATTTGGTTAAAATTCAGTATACTATACCGAAGTTCAGTATAATACATATTCGATTTAAAAAAAGGATCATAGAGCGAAAACAAGCTCTGCACAACTCTTGTACTATTTGTTGGAAATTATGAACTAATTCATAATGAAAAATCACGTAGATTTTATATATATCTTTTCACTGCAGAATTTACATTGTAATTACCTAGATTTGATCTTAGCTTGTTTTACGAACTGCTCGATCCAACTAATATCTGTCTCCGTCCTTAGCACATTTGCAGATTTGATTTTTATCCTCGCAAACTGGCTAACATAGTTGGATGAAAAACACTGCCTAAATTCTTGGGGTTTCTAATGGTACTCTAGACTGAACCAAAGACAGAGAAATTCTATTGAGAGATAATTCTAATTTTCTCTTGTATATTATTTGTGGTCAATCACTTATATATTTATAGATGGGCTAATTGCCTATATACCCCTCAAAACTTTAAAAATATCTAATTTATTCCTACTTTTTTTTCCAATATACCACGCATATGCTCCTCCGTTATTCAAAAATACCCCCGCAGTTACCATCCGTTGTGTTATCTCGGTTTAAACGTGAGTTAAATGTCTACTAGAGTTTTTTAAAAAAAAATACCTCTTTTGCCCTTAACTTAAGAGCAAATAAGAAAAGTTAGTGATGGTAAAAAGGTACATTTGAAAAGACCAAAAATTAAAATACTTTTTTTGCCCCTAACTTCAGGACAAATAAGAAAAGTTGGTGATGGTAGAAGGATATATTTGAAAGGGAAAAATAATAATTTCACAGAAATAACGGCTATTGCTAACAATTCACTAACAGAATTTAACGCTAGGAGTATATTTGAAATAACTTGGAACGTAAAAAAGATATTTTTAACATAGCCTTCTAAGAGAGGTAAATCAGAAAGTCGAAAACTTTTTAGGGGTATATAAGCAGTTGCCCTTTTACCCAACTCGAGGAGATCGTCAGCAACCTACAACTCTCGGAAACCGTCTTTGATTCAATTATCTGGCGATGGAACAACGTCGGGAGTTTCTCTGCAAAAAGTGCTTACAACTTCATGATCCACGATGGTATTAACAACTGCCTTATCCCTTTTCTTTGGAGACTTAAAATTCCACTCAGAGTGAAAATATTCATGTGGCTAACGGCAAGAAACAAATTGTTAACGGCATATGTCTTAGCAAAGCGAGGTTGGTACGGCCCGTCAATTTGCGTGTTATGTAACTCTGAATCTGAAACCCTCGAGCACATGCTAATACACTGTGCCTACGCCAAATCAGTGTGGAATGGGTTGAGGCACAACGCCCCGGGCATTCGTCTTCAATTGATCAGTGAAGCTGGAGGGATAGCAGCAAGATGGACCCGGCTTCGATCGACAATGTCTGGGAGAACTAGAAACTTGCTGGATCTCTGCTTCACAGCGATGTGCTGGGAGCTATGGAAAGAGTGTAATTGCAGAATTTTTGATAATAGAACGACTCAAAGCGAGGTTCTGGGAAGTAAAACTATCGGTACTGTCAAACTATGGATCTACGCCCTAGGTAGATAGGACAGCATTGGGTGTGTGTATCGATGTGTGTACTGTCTTTGAACTCCTCTCAGATCTAGATTCACTTCTTATCTGACCCTTGACCCCCTGTTTCATCAAAAAAAAAAAACTAGATCCCTCAAAAGTAAGGATTTAAATAAAATAGAATTTATTTTTAAATTTATTTTTTATTCCATATGGATTGGAAATATATTAGATAAGACCCAATGTAGACGATCCTAACAAATTGAAATATGAATAGATATGAGTTTTGATTTGTAAACGGAACACAGGAATGTTTGATAGAAGAAACAAGAGAGGAGGAATGAATATTTGGTGGACCCTCTAGCATTCGTATATAAAGATTTCTTGTAATTTTACTGATATGCAAATCCGAACGATCAGTAGTAACATTTTCATTAGGGCCATTTCATTCCAAACGAAGATAAAGGTCACCCACGTCAGTACTTGATTAATTTTTGATTGGGAGTCCATCAGCTGTCACAGAAAGAAAATTTGTGGAGACGGAATGTTGTCGACCATATTCTGTATGCAGAAGTGGACACGGCAATCATGCTTCTTTGTCGAAGGTCCTCCGTGTACACACAAACGACATGTGACTCGTGAAGATTATGCGTGATTTTCGTAGCTAATGAAATAGCACGCTCTAGAAATCTGATAGCTATGACTACGTCATTGGAACTAAGGACACATTTGATTTAAAGTTTTTAAGACTTAGAAGTGAAAATCGAAATATGCCATTCCATTATTTGTGTTTGAATTAAAGAATTGATACTCCGTTTCACATTCCAGAGGAATTAAATCTCAAAAGTGACTCCCACCTCCATGGTGGGAGTTAATTATGATTCCGGAGCGATTAAAAGATAATTTTTTTCATTAATAATTATTTTAATTCAAATATAAATCATATAAAGTCATTAGATTAAACCATAATTCCAAATTTGAATTTGAAGTATGAATTTAAAATTCACATTTTAATGTCTTAAATTTTAATTATAGTTCTATATTTAAGTTCTAATATAGACCTTCAATTTGAATTGTAAATTCAAATTTTAAGTTCAAATTGTAAGTTCAAATTTAGATTCATTTTTTTAATCAAAATTTGAATAACAAATTTAAATAATACAAAGATAAATATTTTGAATTTCACTTTAGATATGATTCTCTTTTCGATTCTGATTCTGATTCCTCCTATGAACCAAAAAAGTTGTTATTTTTATCAGTTCGTTTTCGATTCTGGCCCTGTTCTACGTGTATAGGATGATGAGCAATAGCCCAACTGTCTCGAAAATGGATTCCAAAGAACTTTGGGTACTTTCAGATGGTTAAAGAGCGTGTCTAAGTGCATAGCACACGACCAACATCAACTCGCGAATTATTTTCTTTGGAAGTTTCCTTGAGTTGTCCAAAATATGACTTTTCTAGAAACAGTTTCTCTGGGACAAAGGCTGTGGAGTGAAGCAACAACTAGTCCGGCTGGATTTGATGTGCTGTCTATATTTGCTCGACTGTAGTTTCAACGGGACGCAATATTTTGAAAAAAGAACATTGCTGTAAGTTCAAGCAAACATTGAATGAAATATAGTACAAACTCAAAAGACTAGTATGATGAATCAATAGTGAGAAGAATAGATTAATTTTGAAAATTGAAGTGCCAATTGATTAAATTCAGCAAAGTGAAAAGGGAACTTGCTGGAACTATCTGGATATTCACCCGTTACTCCATTCATGGCCTACTCAAAGGCTTTACTGCATTTTTTGAAAAATAACAGGAGATAAGAGCTAGGTACAGAGAGAACATTCAAGTTAAGGGTCCACCGAATCCAAGCAGAAATACAAAAGCAAGAGTACACCACTGGATTGTATTCAAGATAGAAGTACCAAAATCTTATTGCATGGGTTGATGCAAGTACAAGGTGCTTATTGCACAGCTCGAAAGCCAAAAGGCACAATCCTCCCCGAGTAAAGCTCCCTCGGCCACAATATTGAGTAAAGCTCCCTCGGCCACAATATCCGTCTCGTCTCGGATACACAAGTACTAACGAGAACAGAGCAAAGGCACTCCTAATAGGCTATAATTGCATATCTAAACTCGGATCTCCAGAGTCCAATTATACATTTCCTTCTCTGGCACAGGGATTTCGATAGTCATGAGACCGGTGGTCGAGTCATAATTGAACTCCATGTCAGACGAATCTAATGTGCATTTAATGGGCTTCTTGGAACAGTAAGCCCCAAATCGACCACAGCCTCGGACCTTGAGGAGCACCGCTGCATTGGCTGCTCCACAATCCCTCGATTGCTCTGCTTTTTTGTCTTCATAACGGATGTCAAATTGCTCTATGGCTCCACCAGAGTTGAACATATTAAGCAGGCCAATGGGCGCAAAGGAGATGTCGGGCGTGATCACCTGGAAGTGAGAAGATAACAGGAAATCAATCGGAATCGGCTATAGCTTATAAATCAGACCGTCATAAAACAGTGATTGCGAGAGTTCGGACAGCTAGGCACCTTGATAGGGCAGAAGTTGAAAAGCTCATATTCAAGAACTTTGAGGGTCACCGGAAAACTAGCACCTTTGGGTAGCCGAATCAATTCACCTGAGAATCCAGAGTAGAGCATGTCAGACTAGCTCAACACCATGCGGGAGATCGAAGAATAATGAACTTAAAATAGTTGGATGGAGTCATCAACTTTAACCTGATTTGAAACAGTAGACAACAGTTTGTCCGTCCCAGTCTGGGCCTGCAAGGTTGGCGATGGGATCAACATCTTCAGCATGGACGTTGCCAGTCAGGGTACCGGGCGCTGCATCATGGACACGTGTCTTCTTAGCAATCCTGCACCATCCGGCGCCCTGGCAATTGAAGATGCCCACCACTCCGGAGCACTTGTTCACATTCCATATCTTCAACAGGCTGCAAGAATGACACCACCACTTTACTTTATGTTCGTCTTTTGTTCAACAAATTGATCAGTTGTAGATAGTAGAAAAGGTAATGGATACCTCACCTAGTACCATCACGGGCTGGGTCGGAGAATAAACTATCACGCGTAGGTCGGCCTGGGAGCTGAGCACGGAGGACAGACCCATCAGGTAGGACTAGTTTTTTTAACAGGTCGAAGTTGTGGTTTCCTGGCTTGTCACTGATATATATCATGCAATCCATAGATAGAAATATCAGTCATAGAATGAGAAAAATAGACATAACAGCACAAATTGGATTCACAAGTGTTACCAAATACCAAGTGAACCAGTAAGACAATTGCTGCCCTAAATTATGAAACAACAATAGAAATCTGTAAAGATCTTTAAACGGTAGCTTACCTAACATAAATGGCACAACCACCTATAGCTCGAGCTGCGCCATGGTATTCCGCCGCTGGGTGTAGGCTCTGAAAATGCCACAATTTATGGGTTATAATTACTCGTAATTCATCTTAAATAATTGACAAATTAGTTTACACGCAAAATCTACATACATGGAACATATCCCAATCAGGTTGCATAAACTCTCCCAAGAAGAGCGTGTTGTACGCCACGGACGAGATGTGGATTGTGTGCGAAGCAGGGTCCCTCGGATAGAAGTCATCCGATGCTCTCACCACCGCCGTCTGCTTCGTACTGCAAAAAGCAGAAACCCAACTATTCACATCCAAAACGAACTAAGCATCACAAAGAATACAAGGAATTGTATATATCAGATCTAAGTACCTGTAAAGCATGTCGGTGTTGTGGCACATACAGGAAATGCATCCATTGTCCGGGAAGTTGCGGCTCACGGAGGCCTCCAGAGCCTGGTGGTAGGCACGTGTAAGAGAGACACGTCCCCCGTGTCCAGCACCGAGGGTTTCGATGATGTTCTGCACGTCGACCTTGACCCCGTCCACGCCGCACGAGGCAAGATATGCGTGAAGCTCGTTGTAGAAGTTGTACACCTTCTGTGGGTGCACCAGGCCCAGCCCGTGCACGGACAGACTGTCCATCACGATGTCTGGCTGGTTCCCCATCACACCCGGGGACTGAACAGGGTATGCCAGAGCCGTCTCGTAGTGTTCCATACCCTCTGCCGCCGGCTTCACGCCACCCCAATACCCTGCCAGTGCGTGCCACACGTACATGTATCTGCAACCAACACAAGCATGCATGATTTTTCCTACCAATGCAGCGTAGTATTTCAAATTTCAAACAGCAAATTGGGAGTGCACCGACTTGACGTTGTGGTGACGCTTGGCCTCATCCACGAGCAGCTTGAGGCCTGGGGTTTGGTCGTTTTGTCCATTATTTTTCTGGAACTTTGCATTCTCTTTGATCCCCGTGAGTCGGTTTGCAAATCTGCAGAACATAGCAAATCGGATCAGCCAACTGGCAGGACAAGTACTGACCCCAATTGGGGCGAGGAAAGAATGAATTGATTGATTGACGATCGTACTGTGCTCCCTCCTGGACGACGGCGGTGGATTGATCCTTGACCTCCGTCCCGATCTGCTGCCATCCGTCGTCTATGATCAGAAACCGCGGAGGGGTCCCACCTTCTGCTAAACTATATATATGTACAAGAGTAGAAACTAACCATTGAGATTCACACCCCTCCTCCTCCAACGAATCCATAGTTGCATCAAATAAAGGAATTAATGGATCAATGAATCGAGACTTAGGTGGTTTACCTTTGGAGGCCGTGGCGGACGCCCTCAGCTGTAACATCAGTGTAGAAAGCATCCCATGTGCACCATCCGAACCAATCGAGGAACGAAGGCAACTGCATGCGGGGTATATGTAATCAACTGCTAAGTCGCTTCGTTTTTCTTATGGCAGAACATACTAAAAAGATGAGTAAACTATAAAAAAAAATTACAACAACAATTGTAGAGTATCATGAGTAAAACGCCCTATTTTTGCAACATGAGTAGCACTTAAATATGAGTAACGTGAGTGGAACATAAATTCATAAATATGAGTACCTTCTTCTTCTCCCTGTGATGGAAGGTCTGCAGGTGCCTTTCAACCACCCTATTTTTTGTTTAATTCTGGGTCAGCATTTAGACATTTTTGAAAGATAAAAAGGGGAAAAAAAGAAAAATACAAAAACAAAAACAAATAAGCAACAATAAACCATTTTGGAATGGCGGTAAATAGTTAATAATAAAATGATTAATAGTTACTAATATAATTAATAATTAATAAAACTATCAAACACAATATCATTTTGTTTAACAGTTTAAAAAACTAAAGAAAAAAAAATTAATAAAATAAAACAAAATATTAAAGAAAATAGTAATAATAATAATAGATTGAAAGAAAGAAAGAAAGAAAAAGAAAAAGAAAAAAAGAAAAAAAAAGTGAAGTTGAGGAATGAGGAAATTAAGCTTGCGGTACATACTTGACTGCCTGGTTGATGACTTCAAAAGGATTGGCCCCGGCGTGCACGTAGACCATATGCATCCCCTGCTTAGTCTGAACCGCCTTGTCCCCTGCCCACACATGCAATTCTAGCCCTCTGATCTGAGGCATCCTACAACTACTGCTACTGCTACTGCTACCGTCTCCGATCGCTAGCTAGTTCGATTGTTTGGATTAGTTCGAACTTACCGCTCTCCAGGCAGATCTCGATCTCGTCCCTCTCGTTGCCCTGCAGCACGGCACGGAACTGGCCCTCCAGGAGGGGCAGCAGCACCGTGTAGACCGCCTCCTCTCTCCCGGACTCCCCCGCGGGGCCTCCGTCGTCTTTGCTCTCCACCAGCATGAACTGCGTCTCGAGCGGCACATCCCGCCCGCACGTCCCCATCCGCTGCGTCATCCACCACAGCTTGAACCGGAAGCAGCACATGAACCGAACATCCCTGCATACATACATACATATCGATCGGCACCCACCCTCCATGCATCTGTATCTATATCTATATGTATATGTATATCTGTCTCGTGGTCGATGATAGTAAATTAAGAGGCAGAGAGTTAACTAATTAAGTCAATTTACTTAATTATTACCGGAGTGTGCCTACGGGGAAGACGTGGAGGCTCTTGGATTCCTCGGCGGTGGCGCCGACGAAGGCGCCGTCGACGAGGCCGGCCCCGGAGGCGTGGGTGAGGACGATGTTGTCAGGCACGCCGGTGAGGATGGTCTTGCCATGGACCACCAGGTTGCGGTCGCTGATCGTGATCCTCGGAGTCACCGTCATCTTCCTGACGATCGATCACCACCGACAATTTATATTACAAACCAAAGACAGTACGATTCTGCTACTAAGATTCCAAATAATCAGGCCAAATATATGGCCGTTTTGGAAACTGATCACTTATCGTACCTCTCAGAATCCCCTCAAAGAAATTAAGAGGGAGTAGAAACAAAATGAAAATAGACACAGATGGATAGATGACGAGTCGATAGATTAGTAGATAGATATCGATAGATAGAGAGATAGATATCGATAGACAGATCGATCGATAGAGATTTAGCAGCAGAAGTGCATTCCAGATCAGGAATGCGCCTTCTTTTGGTAGATGGCTCTTGGCACGCTTAGGAGTGCCCGCTCATACAATTTGGGAAGGAACGAGTCGGTCTCTTTGAAGGTATTTATACTCGGGCTACAGCCCGATTCTAACCAACACGTGGCTGTCGTCGTGGGGTAGGTGGAAAAAGATTAGAGGAGTGCTTGATGTTTCTACTTGTTTCTCGACTTGAAAACGTGACGGAAAAACGTTACGGTGACGGCAACTACGTGGGTGCTCCGTTACTTTATCGTGACGGATCAAATCATCTGACCGCATCGTGCTGGTCTGTGAAGGATCTTTTTATTTTATTATTATGGATATATATGAATATATGAATGAACTGGCATCCCCAAATCGCTTGGAAGGAGAAAGGGTCTTTTTGGTTACTGGTGCAAGGTTTCCGCGCCTTGCGGCAGATAGCATCCCCAAATCGCTTGGAAGGAGAAAGGGTCTTTTTGGTTACTGGTGTAGGTTCCGCGCTCTGCGAAAGATAAATAGCATCTTTATAAATTAAAATATATAATTATTTAAATTTAAAATTTTAAAATTATTATTAAATAAATATAAAAAATTTATAAAGTAGTCTCATTTATATAATAAAGGATAATTTTTTTATTAATATTTTTAACTTTCACTATTTTGTAGAGCTAAATTATTTTAATAATTTTATTTAAAAATTCAATCAAATTTAATAGTTTGGCCTTTTTGCATAAAAAATTCACTAGTTTTGAGCTTTTACAAAATTGGATCAGTTTTTTCGATTTTACAGATTCGGTTCGAATTTTCAGCAAACTGACCAAAATACCCTTCTTCTTTTTTCTCTCTCATCTTTTTCTTCTCTCTCTTTTTTTTCTTTTTTTTTGCTCCGAAGAAGAGCGCGACCCCGCGCGCCCCTGCGCCTGCGTGCGACCCCCGCCAGCGCGCAACCCCCCGGCGTCCCCGAAGGTGCGCGACCCCCGCGCCCCCGCTGCGTGCGACGCGGGGCCCTGGCTCTGCCGCGCGTCGGTCTCCTACGCCGACGTGTTCTCCTCCGAGGGCGGCCTCGCCTCAGACCTTTTCCCCTGCGCACCGTCTTCGGATGCATGAGCTCCGCGTCGTCCTTCTCCGCGACGACGGAAACCAAAAAATAATTGTAAAGAGAAAAAATAATAATAGAAATAAATAAAAATAAAAACATATTTTTTTCCTACAGAAAAGATCAAAAATCATAGAAGGAGAAAGAAGAAGATGAAATCTGCACTGTTAAAATAAGTTATATTGTTTAAAAAAAAATACACTGTTTTAAATAAAAGTTGCACTCTTTGAGACATAAATTATATTTTTTGGAATGAGATTTACACTCTTTATGCCAAAGTTGCACTATTTCTGAAAAATTTGCACTATTTTTTTTTCTTTGGGACAGAAATTACACTCTTTAGGATAAAATTTACACTAAACAGTTAAAGCTAGGGATTTATTTCAAAGTGAGGAATAAGTGGGGGTGTTTTTATCTTGTTAACATTTATTGGAGAAAGAAAAAACTGTTACATGCACCTGATGTATATTAATACTTCATATACTGCAACTTATATTAGATGACTATTATTATAATATCAAATTTTAATTAAATATATATGATCTATAAAATATAATAATTTAAAATATGTTTGATGAATTAATTTTAAAATTTTTATTAAATTTTTTTAATCATGTGACGTATGTACACATATACATCCGGTGTAGAGAATGTTTAATACGTTGCATACATAATTTCAAAGTGGAGAAATCTTTGCCTGCACCTTGTACATACCAATGTTCCAACACTGTACATAATATTAGATAATTGATAAAGTATTTGATAATTAATACTGTAAAATATAATATGATATAATATATAATATAAAATATATAAATAATTTATTGTATTATAGAAATTTATTTCTGATGCATAATTTAGAATTGGTTTATGGTTTATGGTGTAATGGGTGCATCTAAAATTTTTATTAGACATATGGCAAGCTTTAATTGGTTCATGCCTTATTATAGTATATTTACTATTAAAAAATTAAACCGGTTCATGTGATATATTTATAGAAATGCAATAATTTCTCATTTGAGAATGGGAGAGAGGAGAGGGGATTGAGGAAGAGTTGCCACGTGCTCCCTCTAAACTCAAGATTCATATATTTATATTTACACTAGTGAAGGTTCGAGCATTGTGGCAAGTTGATTCCGTAGAAAATATAAATAAAAAAATAAAGAAAGAAAAAATAGTAAAAGTATAAAAAATAAAGAATAAAAAATGAATAAAGTAAAAGAGATTAAGGGAGAAGCAGCAGCTACTGCAATAAAGTATAAGAATAAAAGCATAAAAAAGATAAAAAAAATGGAGACAAAATTATAAAATTAACAAATTATATTTATAACAACAGTAAAAGTGCAAGAAAAAATAAAAAAAATGCTAAAGAAGAATCTAAATAAGGATGAGCATGAGCATGAGCAACATTAGAAATAAAGCTATTACAAGAAAAAATAAAAAACAAAAAAAATAATAACAGCAGAAGAAGAAGAATGAGTATATTAATAGAGTATAAGGTGTATTTACTTTCTCATTTTACTGTTAATCTGCCAATATTACTGTTCAAACAACTATAGAGAAAGAAAGAGAAAGAGAGAAAGCCTCCTTAGCGGGAGAAGTAAGTGAGTTTTTATGAATAGAACGATTGATAGGTATATGAGAGCGAGAGAGAAGGAAAGAGGAAAATTCAAAACCACAGCGTGGTGAGAAAATAAGAAATAGGGAAATAGGAAGCAAGCAAATCCCGCGATTATAATGTTACTTGTTCCGACGACAGAATGTGACGGCGACAGGTCAGAGCAGCAGAATGTGCCACGGAATCGGCAGAATCAAAATTATTCTGTGTACCAGATGCATAAATGCGTCTTATACGCTTAATTTTTAAAACCTTATTGTAAACATTTAAACTCTATAAGCTTTTATATATAGATATTGTTAGATGTATGCCCTAGAAGCCAATCAGGCCGACACATATATTATTTCTAGGATATAGATTTGTATTTGATTTTAAATATTATGAATAAATTTGGGTTCTTATTTTCATTCATGTTGTGCATGTGTCCATGAATCGTTCAAGGAATAAATAAGATGATGACACTTATTCTCAAGAGTTGAGAATTTGAGACATGTGTCATTGGTGGTTAATTCCTAAACGCTCCCAATCAATGGATCATCACGGGACGGTGATTGATCCGGTAAGATTGGTGCACAGGTCGCTTCCCTTTTGGGTAGACGAGTCTCGATTCAACAGTGTGGGGACACTGGAGCTAATGTGCAGGTGGTTGTTAGAGAACAAGGGTACCGAGCGTGACCAATGCGAGAAGTCACTTAGATGTCTACTCACTCATCAGTGACTTACTCAATGCTGTAGTAGTGTGACTGGTCCTTTGACCTGCGGTGCCTCGGCTATTCACAATAAGGTTACTGTAGTTTGACAGTACATACACTTAGTCTCTAGCCATTCGGGTCCTTGCGGTGCATGTTGGCTGCAGTGGGTTCATTGTAGGAATAGGGTTTGCACCTGTATGGAATCTATCTTCCTTGGTCCGTACGGCGTTACTGTAGCAGTCCGTACAGAATTTTTTTTTGAACTTTTAATTTTTAATTTTGATGAGATCAATTTTAAAATATAATAAAAAAAGTGACTAATTTGATGAGATCGAATTTAGTTTCTACATGAGATGTGAATTCTTGATGTGATCAAGTTGTTATTTTGCGGATTAAGTTTTTGATCAAAATTATAAACAATCGATAAGATCGATTGGTTTTGGTGATTTGATCGCTGTTATTTTTTGAATCATTGGTTAACGGTTAATTAGAATACCCAAAATTAATTGTTATGTATGTGATGTATGAGATACATATCGGTGATGATCATGGATAGCGACCTATTTAATTATGTTTCAACATATGATGTATGATGTGTATGCAGAATTCTGTAATTTTAAATTTGTTTAAATTAAGGACTCTGTATTAGAGATGGCTATTTTAAGTGCCTGCGTGCACAAGCCGATTTATTTAGAGACATGCGTGTCTCAATAGGTTAGAGATAAAAGTTATCAAATATAATTAATTTTATTTTATCATTATTGTTGGGTTGTATGTTGTATGGTTGCACGTCATTGGTTGATCGGTTGCAAGCCGAGAAGCACGCAAAGACCCGATTGTGAGAATCCGAATTTTGGAATTTGAAATTCTCAGTGTTCCTCTCCCCCATTACTGTGTTTTTGATCAGTATACGTATATATATAGGTTTTTATATATATATAAGTATATAAGTGTCTTTTTTGTGATTTTTGTTAGTTTTCAGATTTTCGTCGCGGAGAGTGAACGGCTTAACGTCGCGATCCGGAGTCCGTTTCTGGCGATCCAAATGCTAAGTTCGATGTCTCGGCAGTGCTGAACGCGATGGCGTGATCCGTGTCACCGTGCGACGAACGGATTAAAAGTTATTTCATCTTGATCGCCGAGAGGTCGTACGTCACGTTTTTCGGTTTCGCGATTTAGACCCTATTTTCGCACCGTTTCGCGTGAGATCGCAAGTGGAGGGGTGTTTTAGCATCTTGTGCTGGCTGAGAAGGGGTTTTTGTGTTTTGAGTGAAGAGGGAGGTTGAGTGTTTGAGTGGGTTTAGTAGGTGGAGGGGGTGGGTGAAACATCCCCTCACACCCTCTCTCACTCCCTCTCTCTCCCTCTCTCACTCCCTTCTCTCCCCTGCTCCCAGGGGGTGAGCACGAGGCTCCCCTGCCCCTTGGCCTCCTCCCTGAGCAGCGCCGGCCGCCGCCGGCCACCGCCTGGCCGGAGCAACTCCGGCCACCTCTCCCTCTCCCTTTTTTCTCTTTTCTTCTTCTTCTTCTTCTTCTTCTTCTTCTTCCCCTCCTCTGAGGTCAGCACCCAGGGGGAAACCACGCCGAGCTCCCCCTGAGGTTGCTGTGACGCGGGGGACCGCCGCCGTGCCGCCGGAGGACCGCCGGAAGCAGCCTGAGCTGCTGCGGCCAGCTGCTGGAGCAGCAGCTGGCCGAGGATGGTGAGCCCCTGCCGCCGCCGCCTCCCGCACCCTGGGAAGGTGAGCATCACCTCCCCCGCGACCTCCGGCGCCGCCTCCTGCCTCCCCGGCCATCGCCGTGCCGCCGGAGAGCCGCCGGAGCCGCCGCGGGCTCGGCTAGGGCAACCTCTATCTCCTTGCCGCGCCCGCCGCCGCCGGTTCCTGCCGCCACCTGAGGTGAGCCCCCGCTTCCTCACCTCCCCCGCACTCACCCCTGGCCGCCACCGGCCATGCATGGCGGCCGGCAGCCGGCCGGAGCTAGCTGCTCCGGCCAGGGGTCACTTCTGTGGTGTTTTTGTTTTGTTGGGTTGTTTGAGCTCTCTGTTGACTCCCGAAGCTCGGAAGGGTGAGCCCGACGATCGCAACGATGTGCTGAACACCGTGCTCACCCTAGTTTTGGGTCTCGTTGAGCTGTCGTATGGTTCGGCCTTTGTCGGAGCTTTTGAACTCGTTTACTCGCTGTTTTTATGCAACTTCCCAGACTGTGACTGTTCCTGTCGCAGTGGGGCTGTGAGCATGGCCTCCGTTACGTCGTTGCCAATCCGCTGGTGCTCGCGGAAGGTCGTGCGGATGTACGGCTTGCTCACACGGCCTTAGTTAAGCTTGCTTTTGTGCGCGCACTCACTGTTTTTATGGGATTTCCCGGCTTGCGACTGGTCCTGTCGCAGTGGGACAGTGAGCACGGTCTCCGTAACGTCGCTACCTATCCGCTGGTGCTTGCGGAAGGTCGAGCGGACGAACGGTTTGCTCTAGCGGCTCCGTTTATTGCTTGTATGTATGGAATTGTGGCTTGTTTGTGGACTTTAGCTTTTGTGGCAGCGTTGCGACGCTGTGGGCAGCAAGGGTAGGGTTTTTGGGACCCTGTGGACTGGTTGTCCAACCCCCTCGCCCTTCGTGGAGTTTCGGATTCGTTTCCGACGCGTTTTTCGATGAAATAATCGGCGAAACACACGTTTCTAGTCGCGCGACTCACTCGCTGTTTTCGTGAATGACTTGGCTTCATCGTTTAGCCTTGTTGGCTGTTCCTCATCGCTGTCCCAAAGTTGCGGATGAGTGATGTGGGGTTCCGGTGCCAAATCGGCACTTTTCGGGAACCCGGGAAGCCTTTTCGGGTGCGTTTGATGTTCGTGGCACCCCGAGCTTGTGCTCGCTGTCCCGTCACTTGGTTTTGTGTGTTCGGGGACAGCGAGGGACCTTGTTGGCTGCTAGGTACCCCTCTGGGGCTTAGTGTGGTTTGCGATCGTCCCGGCGGGTTTCCCGGGCGATCGGTCGGCTTCGGGATGTGAGAGCTTTATGTTTAGCGTCGACTTGGTAGACCTTGACCCTGTGAGTCTTTCGTAGGTCCTGTCGCGGTTCCCGAGAGCCGTCGGTGTTAGGCTTGACCTTTCGACAGGTGGGTACTTCGATCCGGAGTCGGTTCAGTGGACTACGGTGATACCTTTCTATCCCTTCTTTCGCATTTCAGTTTTTAGTTCACTTGACTCCCGTAGACTCTACTTATATGCGTGCTTGGATAGTAGAGTAGTGTGGCTTGCATGTTCTTTGAGACGACCCAATCGGTCGGGGGGGGGGGATCGCTTATCATTCCGAGCGATCCTAGTGTGGCTTGCATGTTCCTTGAGACGACCCAGTTGGTCGGAGGTGATCGCATGTTGTTCCGAGCGATCCTAGTTGTGGTTTATTGGTTGCTTCTGAGGATCAAAATGGCAACCTAAGAGGGGGGGTGAATTAGGTTTCTAAAATAAAATGTTAAATAATCAAGTAATTTAAAAACTCGAAACAAATAAAGAAAGTGAGGAGTTAGAGAAATGCAAACTCAAGAAGCACACAATCGATTTGTTTCGAGGTTCGGCACTTTGCCTACGTCCCCGCCAACTTCTCAACACAAGAGAACGTTGGATCTCCACTAAACGATGCTTTTGCGGGCAAGCACCAAGCCTTCGCACCAACACCTTCTTCTCTCAAGAAGGTTACACTTTCAAGCTTCAACTCTTTTCTTTTCTCTCTTTTACAAGATGATATCTCACTATCAATTACACTCAAGTTTAGAGAGAGGATTGAGGGCTTAAGAGTATTAAAAATACTGAAGTATATAAGCTCAATTGGACTTTGGAATCCCTGCTGAGAAAGGCCTCAATACCATCTATTTATAGCCTCAGCCAACTTCAGGTCGTTGCACTTTCGGGCGCCCTAAATAGAACTTTCGGGCGCCCAGATGTTGAGCACGCGCACTGCAAAACCAGCTGCCTGTCAGACCCGTGCGCCGCTTTTCTGGATCCGTACATTCGGGCCTCCAGACATTTGTGGGCGCCCAGATCACGCGCGACAGCTTTCTGACCAGCCAGACCACGCGCGCCGCTTTTCTCTGAGCAGGACTTCTGGGCCTCCAGAAGTCAACTTGTGGGCGCCCAGAACATGCGCGACAGCTTTCTGACCAGCCAGACCACGCGCGGCGCTTTTCTCTGAGCAGGACTTCTGGGCCTACAGAAGTCAACTTGTGGGCGCCCAGAACATGCGCGACAGCTTTCTGACACTGTCAGACCACGCACGCCGTTTTCTCTGAGCAGAACTTTTGGGCCTCCAGAAGTCAACTTGTGGGCGCCCAGTTTCTCAGGCACGCGCGCCGCCTGCGCAGCGCCGCTGTCAGAACTTTCGGACCGTTGCGTCGTACTGTCCGGAACATCAAACCTGTCAAGTCAAATATTCGGGCGCCCTAAACATACAATTCGGGCGCCCAGATCATAAACCATTCTGGACCACCCAAACATCAAACCGTCAGGATCCACAAAACCTGAGCAGAACTTTTGGGCCTCCAGAAGTTTGTGGGCGCCCATAACATAAACCATTCTGGACCACCCAAACATCAAACCGTCAGGATCCACAAAACCTGAGCAGAACTTTTGGGCCTCCAGAAGTTTGTGGGTGCCCAGAACATAAACCATTCTGGACCACCCAAACATCAAACCGTCAGGATCCACAAAACCTGAGCAGAACTTTTGGGCCTCCAGAAGTTTGTGGGCGCCCAGAACATAAACCATTCTGGACCACCCAAACATCAAACCGTCAGGATCCACAAAACCTGAGCAGAACTTTTGGGCCTCCAGAAGTTTGTGGGCGCCCAGAACAGGGTCCAAAACACAAACTTGACAGAAAACAGTTTTTGAGAAGTTTTTGAATATTGTTTGAAGTCCCATGTGCTTTAGATGATAAAAAAGAGTAAGTTAAAATATAGCTCGATATTTCTTACTCTAATCTTTAAAGCACAATGTTAAAAGATTGAGTAGATAATTTATCTACTTGACAAGGTAGCTTCAAGTGGTGAAGCTTAGTGCTAGGGGATTGCCCATCTTGAGTCCTTTTGAAGATAGAGAAGTCTAAACACAAAACTCAAGATAAAAGATTAGTTCAATTATTTGTTATCATCAGAATCTAAAGAATGATTAGGGCCACTAGGCCAACAATCTCCCCCTTTTTGATGATGACAAATAATGTGATATAAGATTGAAATAAGTAGAGAGCAATAAGAATAAAATACTCCCCCTAAATATATGCATATCTTTTACAATTAAATTTGACATATATCACAATCATTGACATAGCATGTATCACAATCATAAGTGAAAGATAACCAATTAAGCATATATCAAAGCATCATAACATAAGCATATCATTAGTTAGTGCCAAATCATAAGCATATCACATATCACTAGTTCTCCCCCTTTGTCATCATAAAAAAAACATAAAGGAGACTTAACAAATGTAGCAAAAACATATCAAAGCATAAAATATAAGAGAATCAAGCGTTTAAATCAATTATTCCTAATTCTCTTCTAAGTTGAGTGAACCTTTCCTCACTAAGTGGTTTAGTAAAAATGTCCGCTAATTGATGATGGGTATCGACAAAATCTATGGTGACATCTCCCTTTTGAATATGATCTCTAATGAAATGATGTCTAATTTCAATGTGTTTAGTTCTAGAATGTTGAATATGATTTCTAGATAGGTTGATGGCACTAGTATTATCACATTTGATTGGAACTTGTTTTAGATGCACTCCAAAGTCCTCAAGGGTTTGTTTCATCCATAAAACTTGTGCACAACAACAACCCGCCGCAATATATTCGGCTTCGGCGGTTGAAAGTGCAACCGAATTCTGCTTTTTCGAAGACCATGAGACTAAGGAGTGACCAAGAAACTGACAAGTTCCACTTGTACTTTTACGATCAACTTTGCACCCGGCAAAGTCGGCATCCGAAAAGCCAATGAGATTAAAACTAGTGCCCTTGGGATACCATAATCCTAAGTTGAGAGTTCCCTTAACATATCTAAGAATTCTCTTTACGGCCACTAGGTGTGACTCCTTAGGTTGAGCTTGAAACCGAGCACACAAGCAAACACTAAACATGATGTCCGGCCTACTTGCGGTAAGATAAAGTAAACTGCCAATCATACCTCGGTAGAGCTTGATATCAAACATCCTTGCCTTTTTCGTCCTTATCAAGTTTAGTTGAAGCGCTCATGGGAGTATTTGTCTCTTTTGAGCTTTCTAAGCCAAATCTTTTGATTAGATCCTTTGCGTATTTGGCTTGATTGATGAATATTCCATCATTCGTTTGCTTGACTTGGAGTCCAAGGAAGAAGGAGAGTTCGCCCATCATACTCATTTCAAACTCATCTGTCATTAACTTAGAGAATTCTTTGCAAAGAGATTCGTTAGTAGCACCAAATATGATATCATCAACATAAATTTGTACAACGAGAAAATCTTTATCCTTTATCTTGATAAATAATGTAGTGTCAACTTTTCCTCTTGAAAAATTATTTGAAATAAGAAAAGTGCTAAGTCTTTCATACCAAGCTCTAGGAGCTTGTTTTAAACCATAGAGTGCTTTTGAAAGTTTAAAAACATGATTGAGAAAATCGTGTTTTTCAAAACCGGGTGGTTGCTCAACATAGACTTCTTCGGAAATGTATCCATTTAAGAAAGCACTTTTTACGTCCATTTGAAATAACTTGAAGTTCATGTAAGAGGCAAAAGCCAAAAGAATTCGAATAGCTTCAAGTCGAGCAACCGGTGCAAAAGTTTCATCAAAATCAATCCCTTCAATTTGGTTGAAACCTTGGGCCACTAGTCTAGCCTTGTTTCGAACCACAACACCAGATTCATCTCGCTTGTTTCGGAAGATCCATTTAGTGCCAATAACGGTATGATCACTTGGTCTTTCCACAAGCGTCCAAACTTGGTTTCGCTCAAATTGATTGAGTTCATCTTGCATCGCAATGAGCCAATTTTCGTCATTACTAGCCTCAACGAAATTTTTAGGTTCAATTTGAGACAAAAAAGCCAAGTGGTCACAAAGTAATCTAAGAGAGGATCTAGTCCTGACTTTTTGACTAGGATCTCCAATGATGGAGTCCTTGGGATGATAAGTAGCAAATTTCCACACTTTAGGTAGAGGAGTGGGTTCATTATCTTTAGAAATGAATTCCTCAACTTCCTTGGATTGAACAACCTCTTGTGGTGTGGAATTTATTTGTAACTTATCAAAGTCAAAAAGATCATCTTCAATAGAAGTATCCTTTCCCTTAGATTCTTCAAAGAGAACATGCATGCTTTCTTCTATTACCAAAGTTCGTCGATTATAGACTCGATAAGCTTTGCTAGTAGAGGAATATCCCAAGAATATTGCTTCATCGGATTTAGCATCAAACTTTCCCAACTTATCTTTTGTGTTCAAAATGAAACATTTACAACCAATAATTTTAAAATAACCAATATTGGGAATTCTATTATGCCATAACTCAAAGGGAGTTTTCTCAAGAATTGGTCGAATTAGAACACGGTTCATAATGTAACAAGCCGTGTTTACGGCTTCGGCCCAAAAATACTTTGGCAACTCCCCCTCAATTAACATAGATCTAGCCATTTCTTGGAGAGATCTATTTTTGCGTTCAACAACCCCATTTTGTTGAGGGTACGAGGAGTAGCGAACTGATGTTCTATTCCCAATTCATTGCAAAATTCTTCAAAGTTATGGTTTTCGAATTCACCACCATGATCACTTCTAATTTTAGAAATAATACAACCTCTTTCATTTTGAACACGAAAGACAAATTCTTTGAAGGATTTAAAAGTGTCATACTTGTGTCTCAAAAACAAGGTCCAAGTAAATCTTGAGTAATCATCAACAATTACAAAAACATAGTTACTTCCACCAAGGCTAGAGACATCAATTGGACCAAAGAGATCCATATGGATTAATTCCAAAGGCCTAGATGTAGAAATAACATTTTTGGATTTAAAAGAAGATTTTACTTGTTTTGCTTGAGCACAAGCACTACAAACCTCATCTTTGGCATAGTTAATGTTAGGTAAACCTTTTACAAGTTTTTCTTTGGAAAGTTTTGAAAGAGAATCCATACTAGCATGAGCTAGCCTTTTATGCCAAAGCCAAGATTCGTTAATTTGAACCGAAAAACATTTTTCACCTTCATGAGAAAGTTTGCTTAGATCAACGGTGTAGACATTCTTGGATCTAAAGCCCATAAAAGCTACCTCATTTGTAGAAGGATCAAGGATGCTACAATGAGATGCTTTGAACTTTACAAAATAGCCTTTGTCACACAATTGACTAATGCTCAATAAATTGTGCTTAAGGCCATCAACTAAAAGAACATTTGAAATATTAACCTTCTCATTTCCGATTGTGCCGGTTCCAATGATCTTTCCTCTAGTGTTGTCTCCAAATGTGACAAAACCTCCATCTTTCTTTTCAAGTGAAATAAACTTGGTATAATCCCAAGTCATATGTCTTGAGCATCCGCTATCTAAGTACCATTTGTCACTAGCACCTTTTGATTGGAGACACACCTACAAGAACAAATCAAGTTTTTAACTTTGGTACCCAAGTGAGATTGGGTCCTTTTGGGTTAGATGAGCCTTTCACAACCCAAATTTGGTTAAGTGTAAGATTTTTTCTTATATTTACATGATGATGTATGATGTCCTTTAATATTACAATAAGAGCAATGCAAAGTTGGGTCTTGATAGGAACTTTTAACAAAAAAAAACTTTTCTTTTAGTCTTTGTTAACTTAACATTGTTTGGATTAGGAACATATCCTATCCCAAACTTCTTGAAGTTCATAACTTGACTTCCAAGCATCATATTTAAGTACTTGGTTCCACCAACAAATTTCTCAAGAGTTTTCTTAGATTCACTTAAGCTAACTTTGAGTTGTTGGTTTTCAACTTGAAGTTTTTCAAGTTGATTGCCTTGATGAAGAATTGGCTTAAAATGTTGACCTTCAATTTTCTTCTTTAATGCCTCGTTTTCACAAGTGAGATTACAACATGTCTCATTAGCTTGTTTAAGCTCTTTCATGAGAGAGGAGATCTCATTTGTAAGTAT
This sequence comes from Puya raimondii, assembly GCA_016920855.1. Classification (NCBI taxonomy): domain Eukaryota; kingdom Viridiplantae; phylum Streptophyta; class Magnoliopsida; order Poales; family Bromeliaceae; genus Puya; species Puya raimondii. The sequence continues at coordinate 152,706,006 of JABWPP010000050.1, read as the reverse complement.
TAAAGAAGGATTTGAAGTCGAAGATTTTAGGTCATTTACTTCCATCTCTAATGAGGCATTTTGCTTCTTGAGAGATGTATACTTGGGACCCAAACTTTGTAGATCATCATATAAAGAAAAGAAAACTTCTAAAAGTTCATCATAACTTAAATTATTTACCTCATCTTCAAGAGCCATGAGACATAGAATAGAGCTTTGTTCCTCAAGGCAAATTTGGGCAACTTCGTTTTCCGATTCGTCACCGCTAGACTCGTCGGGAGTGTCCCAATTTAGAGCATTGAAGGCTTTCTTTTTCTTGTCTTTCTTGAAGGCCTTGCTTGGGAGAGTGCATTCGCTTTTCAAATGCCCCGGTTTGTTGCAATTGTAGCAAATGATTCCCTTCTTGAATCCCTCACCTTTGAACCCGTCTCGTTTAGGTCTTCTTAAGTTACGCCTCTTAATTAGTCGGTCGAGCCTTTTTGAAATCATAGCAATTTCTTCGCTTGAGCCTTCTTCGCCATCTTCACTATCGGAAGCTATGACTCCCTTAAGTGCAAGACTTTTCTTTTTCTCGGGAGGCTCTTCGTTGTCATATTCTTTGAGGCGTTGTTCATGCGCCATGAGTGATCCGACAAGTTCGTCAATCTTTACCTTGTCCAAATCATGAGCTTCTTGGATGGCCGTAACCTTAGGTATCCAACTTCTTGGTAGCACACGAAGAAGTTTTCGCACCAAGTCCGATGGAGGAAAATCTTTACCTAAGGCTTTCAAGCTATTTATAATGTTAGTGAATCTTGTGAACATATTTGAAATGGATTCACTTTCTTCCATTTTAAATAGTTCATAACTTGACATAAGCATGCTTATTTTAGATTCCTTCACCCTAGAAGTTCCTTCATGAGTAACTTCTAATTTATCCCAAATCTCTTTAGCCGTTGTGCATATAGAGATTCGATGAAATTCATCTCTACTAAGAGCGCAAAGGAATGAATTAATTGCTTTAGCATTTAATTGAAAACGAAATTTTTCCGCTTCATTCCATTCCGCTCTTGATTTTGATGGAGTGATATAACCACTTTCGATTATGTCCCAAATATCAAAATCTAGAGATTGAAAGAATATCTTCATTCTAATCTTCCAAAAAGGATAATCGGTCCCATCAAAATATGGTGGCCGAACAATAGATTGTCCTTCGATATTCTTTCCCATGGATGCCATTCTCACTTAGATTTTAATCTAAATAGTGTGAGACCTCGCTCTGATACCAATTGAGGATCAAAATGGCAACCTAAGAGGGGGGGTGAATTAGGTTTCTAAAATAAAATGTTAAATAATCAAGTAATTTAAAAACTCGAAACAAATAAAGAAAGTGAGGAGTTAGAGAAATGCAAACTCAAGAAGCACACAATCGATTTGTTTCGAGGTTCGGCACTTTGCCTACGTCCCCGCCAACTTCTCAACACAAGAGAACGTTGGATCTCCACTAAACGATGCTTTTGCGGGCAAGCACCAAGCCTTCGCACCAACACCTTCTTCTCTCAAGAAGGTTACACTTTCAAGCTTCAACTCTTTTCTTTTCTCTCTTTTACAAGATGATATCTCACTATCAATTACACTCAAGTTTAGAGAGAGGATTGAGGGCTTAAGAGTATTAAAAATACTGAAGTATATAAGCTCAATTGGACTTTGGAATCCCTGCTGAGAAAGGCCTCAATACCATCTATTTATAGCCTCAGCCAACTTCAGGTCGTTGCACTTTCGGGCGCCCTAAACAGAACTTTCGGGCGCCCAGATGTTGAGCACGCGCACTGCAAAACCAGCTGCCTGTCAGACCCGTGCGCCGCTTTTCTGGATCCGTACATTCGGGCCTCCAGAAGTCAACTTGTGGGCGCCCAGTTTCTCAGGCACGCGCGCCGCCTGCGCAGCGCCGCTGTCAGAACTTTCGGACCGTTGCGTCGTACTGTCCGAAACATCAAACCTGTCAAGTCAAATATTCGGGCGCCCTAAACATACAATTCGGGCGCCCAGATCAGAAGTTTGTGGGCGCCCAGAACAGGGTCCAAAACACAAACTTGACAGAAAACAGTTTTTGAGAAGTTTTTGAATATTGTTTGAAGTCCCATGTGCTTTAGATGATAAAAAAGAGTAAGTTAAAATATAGCTCGATATTTCTTACTCTAATCTTTAAAGCACAATGTTAAAAGATTGAGTAGATAATTTATCTACTTGACAAGGTAGCTTCAAGTGGTGAAGCTTAGTGCTAGGGGATTGCCCATCTTGAGTCCTTTTGAAGATAGAGAAGTCTAAACACAAAACTCAAGATAAAAGATTAGTTCAATTATTTGTTATCATCAAAATCTAAAGAATGATTAGGGCCACTAGGCCAACAGCTTCTCGGCTTGTTGCCGTTCTGTGGATTGAGCATTTGCATCGATCGTCACAGCTCTTCTAGCACTTCACGTACACCGCGGTCTGATCCACCGTTTGGAGGTGTTCTTTTCCGGAAAAGGGTCGTTGAGTTTGTGCCGACCCGTGAGCCTTGATGCAGTGCGTCCAGAAGGTTTATGTGCCTATAGATGAGCAGGTGACAGTGCATGGGATACGTCCCGGTGGTTTTAGATTGGGTTTACTTTGTGGTTTTCCCTTTGATGCATACTAGTTGTTTACAGTAGCATAGTTATTTCAGTTGTATGTTAGCCTCATATTTACTTGTGCTACTGTTTACCATATCTATCTTTTGTTGACCCTCGTGCCGGTGTGTACACCTCGCCTTCGTCGGCTTGCGGTACCCACTGGGAGGGGAGACATGTGTACATGTTCTCACCCCCCCACCCCCGTTGCAGGTTTCAGGTGAGCAGGGTGGTGAGTGTCGGGACGCTGCGAGGCACGCCTAGATAGTAGCTCTAGAGGTTCCGACTCGTGAGGCTACATCCCCAGATTTGGTTATCACCCTACCTTCGCCTATTAGATGTCATTTGTGGTTCAGTTATTCTTTGGGCTTACTATAGCATGCTTGGATTGATTGGTTGTATCCTTGTTTTCCAGTCGTTTCATTTATCGAGCATTTTGGTTTTCTACCCCTCGTGGTAGCGTCGTAAAACAAGGTTTCCGTGTGGGAAACGGTTTTCAAATGGATTTCTGATTGCTCGGTTTTGTGATTTCAAAAAGAGAGTTCTCGTGTGGAGAACAGTTTTCAAATGATTCTTGAATGTTTGAAATTAGGGTTTCAAATAAAGCTTCTGGGTAAGGAGCAGCTTTCTAGAATGTTGTTGCTTGTGCATTGCATCATCCTTCGCTTAAGGACCTGCTTAGATTCATACAGGTTTAAGGACGGCTAGCTGTATGAATCTTTGGTGTCGTTGTGCTGTTGGGATGAATGAATAGTGGTTGTGATCCTGTTGTATGCTGTGGACGCCGTGCAAATACAGGGGAGGTTCTGTCCGTGTGTACAGTGGACCCTGTATTTGTGGCGGGTCTGTACGTGGCGCGGGCTAGGCTTTCAAAAAAAAAATTTAGCACGTTTTTTCGCATCTTGAACTAGCCCGGGGCGTGACAGATTAAGATGGTATCAGAGCGTAAAGGGAACAAACACTCATTCATTCATCAACTTGTAACTGAACCACAGGTTAGGCTGACCCATAGGGAGACCTAGGATGTATAGGCGCGCGAGCTCGAGGGGTTTGTTTTTTCGGCTTGTGTTTTGTGGGAGTTGCCGACCCCTTTTCTCTTGCGCTGGTTTCTGCTTTTGCAGTTGGCTTGTGGTCTTGATAGACCTCCTCGTCCGGGTCGTGGTTGTGGGCGTGCGCCTGCGGAGCTGTCTGCTGGTTTTCTGTTTCGGGCTGTTGAGGCCGGTACGAGTGAGGAGCTGGCAAGAGGCGGACAGCCTGGTGTGGGCCGTACCCTGTGTGCTTGAGGCCGAGGCGAGGGGTCAGTTGGCGACCCTCTCCGGCATGTTCCGGCTTGTTCCGGTGGTTTTCGCAACAGGCTACGGCAGCTGCCGCCCTAGCCCCTCCTACTCCTTCGCCGTGTACCCCGATGACTGCAGACCCTCCTGTGGCACCCACCCCGATGTGCGACGACCGTGACGATGACAGCGACTTTGTCGGCTGTTTCGCCCGTGGACGCCGACCCCGTGTTTGGGGGTGGTGGTCACGCTCAAGCGTGTTGGACGGATTTCCTGTGTTTGATCTGCCCTAGTTCGCAGGCTCGTGCTGTTTCTGGTAGTGGTGGTGGAGTACCAGACAGATCCCAAGTGGCCGGGTGTTTTTCCCTTTGTGTAACCACTCGTTGGTGAGTGGTGGCCCTCGTGGGCTTGGGAAACGTCACTTGGTGGATCTGTGTTGTTGTGGGGCTGTTCTCGCCCTGTCCCCACTTTCCGTGTTGAGCACGAGGGCCTCTGCGAGCGTCTCCACGGAGATGTTGTTTTGAGCGGTTTCGACCGCAGTTTGGGTGTCTTTTTTCCCCCTGTTTTGTTGGGTAGGAAGGTGAAGCCTACCCCTCTGACGTCTTGCTGGTGGCATCGTCAATGTTGGTCTTTTGACCCTTGGCTAGTTCTGGCGTCGAACTGACGTGTACTAGACCGAGTGGACACTGCTGGGTGTCGGGTTTTTGTTGGGGCCCACATAGTTTGCGGATATCCTAACGCCCAAATTGGTGTGTTCGGGGATTCCTGGTGGTTTTGTAGGTTTGTGCATTATCGCGAGATCTTCCAGGTCCTTGTTGGAGATCTCACCGCGTCGACGTTGGTTAATCGACGCTGGTTTTGTTCTGCCTCCGGTTTGGTTCGCTTGGTTGACGACCCTTTGTCGCCCGTAGCCGCCGGTTCGTTGTTGGAAGCCGATGACTCCTAGAGAGTTGGCTCAGGGCAGACTTTGTTTTGTGGGTCGGTCTGCTTTTCCCCGTTAATTCGGTGACTCGTCTGTGACTTTGGTCCAGCTTTGGAGTTGGTTGACCTGGCGTCTTTGTGGTGTTGCCAACTGGTTGTTGGCTTTGACCTTGGGGTATTTCGTCCTCTTTTGATAAGTACGTTGGCTGCAGACAACGTAGTGTCGAAAGTTAGAACGAAATACCCTATCCCTCTTGGGGACTTTCTGGATTGGGTCGGTGCTTTTCCTGGCAAGACTTTCTCCTTTCTTTGACGTCTTGTGGAGAGCTGTGTGTTAGTCATCCCCGTTCTAGTGGTGAACCTTGAGCTAATTCTAGCGTGGTTTTCGCGCAGTCGATTTGACGTCACTGCCGTTGGTTTGACTCCGGTTGGGTCAGGGTGCCCTTTTAGCTCGGTTTCGGGATGACGGGAGCCTGGTTGTTGGCTCCGAGGTCTCTGTGCTTGTGTTCGCGTGCTGGGTTTTCGCCGCGTCTTTCGTGTAGTCTTGCTTTGGAGCGCGTGTCCGATCTTTTTGATCTGATGTTCGGCATCGTAGGGGTTTTTTTTTATCGCGTGCTGCGATTGGCAGCCCTGTACACCTGAGTGATGGACTCGTAGGGTTTTCGTTGGTTGTTGAACTGGGTTTCGGCAGTTCTTGGATCATTTGTCGTGATCTCCTTTGACGACATACTGATCTCTTCGAAGAGTTTCCTTCTTGGTTCGCATCGTGATGTGGGTTGGTTTTGTGGAGGAACCAAGGAAGGAGGACTCTGTAGTGGTTTGGCCCGTTCCGACTTCTGTGGCTGAGTTTAGGAACTTCCTCGGCTTGGGCGTTGTTGCCGGCGAATTGTTGAGGGTCCTCCTCAAGGTCGCCGCCCCTTTGAACAAGCTGTCGAGGAAGGGCGCGTTGTTTCTGTAGACTCCCGCTTGTCTGATGAGCGTCTTGGAGCCGATGGACTGTTTGACCCGTGCCCCTATCTTAGCATTGTCGCAGCTTGGTGTGGTAGTTACGATCGTCGGCAATGCATCTATGGATAGGATTGGGGTGCGTGCTCATGCAGCAAGAAGGGATTATCGTTTGTGCTCCGCGCTAGTTGATGGACCGTAGGAAGATCTATCTAGCGCTCGATCTTGAGTTAGCAGCAGTGGTGTACGCTCCCGAGCTTTTGAGACTGTACCTTGTGGAGCTACCGCGTAGTTGTTGCCTTTGGAGGTACACCCACCTTGACGGATCAGTTTTTCGGTGGGCAACCGATGGATCCGCACTGGTAGAGAGTGCGAGCTGGACTGAGAAGGTGACTTCGTGCTACATGCTGATGGTTGCCTTCGAGGACGGAGTTGTGTGCTCAGTGTTCAGGATTTGAGGTGAGAGTTTTGACTGAAGCACACCAGTCGCCGTACACCGTTCATCCTGGAGAGACAAGGATGTACCGCGACTTGAGGCTGAGTTTTTGGTTGTAGCTCAGCATGTGGCACTGTGCCGGGTTTGTCAGCCGAGAAGCTTTGACCTTTGCCTGTACCTGTAGGGAAGTGGGAGCAGATCACTATGGTTTTCGTCACCGGGTTGCCTCGTTCCCTGCGAGGTCAAGTTGCGATCTGGGTTTTGTGGACTGTCTGACGAAAACAGCTCACTCCCTATCGGTACATCTGTTTTAGTCTTGGGATCGACTGGCGCAGCTCCACTTGGATGAGTTCGTCGGGCTGTCTGGAGAGCTAGTGTCGATCGCTTTGGATTGGAGTTCTCGCTTCGTTTCCCAGTTCTGGTGGGGCTTGCAATAGGCACTGGAGACGAGGCTCGACTTTAGCTCAGTTCAACCCTCGGAGTGTTGGGCAGTCGGAGCGAGTCTTCTAGACTCTCGGGGTATGCTCCGGGCATACGCTTTGGATTTTGGTGAGGGTGGTTCAGGTATCTTTCTTAGGTGGAGTTTGCCTTCTGCAACAGCTTCCTAGCGAGCTTTGGTTTGGCACCGCACGAGGCGTTTTGTGAAGTCGTTGTCGATCACTGTTCTGTCTGGTTGACGTGGGTGAACGTCGTGTGATCGGCCCGACGACGGTTCAGCTGAGGGAGTATCTCAGCTGCGGTGAGGTGCCTGTGGGGTTTTTGGGCTCGCATTGTGAAACAGTTGGGGAATCAGAGCTTTCTGTTTCGTGAGAGCGGTATCCGCTGTTGTTCGCGGATAGTGTGTGAGTAAGTTTCGGGGACGAAACTTCTTGTTAGGTGGGAGTGATGTGAGAATCCGAATTTTGGAATTTGAAATTCTCAGTGTTCCTCTCCCCCATTACTGTGTTTTTGATCAGTATACGTATATATATAGGTTTTTATATATATATAAGTATATAAGTGTCTTTTTTGTGATTTTTGTTAGTTTTCAGATTTTCGTCGCGGAGAGTGAACGGCTTAACATCGCGATCCGGAGTCCGTTTCTGGCGATCCAAATGCTAAGTTCGATGTCTCGGCAGTGCTGAACGCGATGACGCGATCCGTGTCGCCGTGCGACGAACGGATTAAAAGTTATTTCATCTTGATCGCCGAGAGGTCGTACGTCACGTTTTTCGGTTTCGCGATTTAGACCCTGTTTTCGCACCGTTTCGCGTGAGATCGCAAGTGGAGGGGTGTTTTAGCATCTTGTGCTGGCTGAGAAGGGGTTTTTGTGTTTTGAGTGAAGAGGGAGGTTGAGTGTTTGAGTGGGTTTAGTAGGTGGAGGGGGTGGGTGAAACATCCCCTCACACCCTCTCTCACTCCCTCTCTCTCCCTCTCTCACTCCCTTCTCTCCCCTGCTCCCAGGGGGTGAGCACGAGGCTCCCCTGCCCCTTGGCCTCCTCCCTGAGCAGCGCCGGCCGCCGCCGGCCACCGCCTGGCCGGAGCAACTCCGGCCACCTCTCCCTCTCCCTTTTTCTCTTTTCTTCTTCTTCTTCTTCTTCTTCTTCCCCTCCTCTGAGGTCAGCACCCAGGGGGAAACCACGCCGAGCTCCCCCTGAGGTTGCTGTGACGCGGGGGACCGCCGCCGTGCCGCCGGAGGACCGCCGAAAGCAGCCTGAGCTGCTGCGGCCAGCTGCTGGAGCAGCAGCTGGCCGAGGATGGTGAGCCCCTGCCGCCGCCGCCTCCCGCACCCTGGGAAGGTGAGCATCACCTCCCCCGCGACCTCCGGCGCCGCCTCCTGCCTCCCCGGCCATCGCCGTGCCGCCGGAGAGCCGCCGGAGCCGCCGCGGGCTCGGCTAGGGCAACCTCTATCTCCTTGCCGCGCCGCCGCCGCCGGTTCCTGCCGCCACCTGAGGTGAGCCCCCGCTTCCTCACCTCCCCCGCACTCACCCCTGGCCGCCACCGGCCATGCATGGCGGCCGGCAGCCGGCCGGAGCTAGCTGCTCCGGCCAGGGGTCACTTCTGTGGTGTTTTTGTTTTGTTGGGTTGTTTGAGCTCTCTGTTGACTCCCGAAGCTCGGAAGGGTGAGCCCGACGATCGCAACGATGTGCTGAACACCGTGCTCACCCTAGTTTTGGGTTTCGTTGAGCTGTCGTATGGTTCGGCCTTTGTCGGAGCTTTTGAACTCGTTTACTCGCTGTTTTTATGCAACTTCCCAGACTGTGACTGTTCCTGTCGCAGTGGGGCTGTGAGCATGGCCTCCGTTACGTCGTTGCCAATCCGCTGGTGCTCGCGGAAGGTCGTGCGGATGTACGGCTTGCTCACACGGCCTTAGTTAAGCTTGCTTTTGTGCGCGCACTCACTGTTTTTATGGGATTTCCCGGCTTGCGACTGGTCCTGTCGCAGTGGGACAATGAGCACGGTCTCCGTAACGTCGCTACCTATCCGCTGGTGCTTGCGGAAGGTCGAGCGGACGAACGGTTTGCTCTAGCGGCTCCGTTTATTGCTTGTATGTATGGAATTGTGGCTTGTTTGTGGACTATAGCTTTTGTGGCAGCGTTGCGACGCTGTGGGCAGCAAGGGTAGGGTTTTTGGGACCCTGTGGACTGGTTGTCCAACCCCCTCGCCCTTCGTGGAGTTTCGGATTCGTTTCCGACGCGTTTTTCGATGAAATAATCGGCGAAACGCACGTTTCTAGTCGCGCGACTCACTCGCTGTTTTTGCGAACGACTTGGCTTCATCGTTTAGCCTTGTTGGCTGTTCCTCATCGCTGTCCCGAAGTTCCGAGGACAGCGGATGAGTGATGTGGGGTTCCGGTGCCAAATCGGCACTTTTCGGGAACCCGGGAAGCCTTTTCGGGTGCGTTTGATGTTCGTGGCACCCCGAGCTTGTGCTTGCTGTCCCGTCACTTGGTTTTGTGTGTTCGGGGACAGCGAGGGACCTTGTTGGCTGCTAGGTACCCCTCTGGGGCTTAGTGTGGTTTGCGATCGTCCCGGCGGGTTTCCCGGGCGATCGGTCGGCTTCGGGATGTGAGAGCTTTATGTTTAGCGTCGACTTGGTAGACCTTGACCCTGTGAGTCTTTCGTAGGTCCTGTCGCGGTTCCCGAGAGCCGTCGGTGTTAGGCTTGACCTTTCGACAGGTGGGTACTTCGATCCGGAGTCGGTTCAGTGGACTACGGTGATACCTTTCTATCCCTTCTTTCGCATTTCAGTTTTTAGTTTACTTGACTCCCGTAGACTCTACTTATATGCGTGCTTGGATAGTAGAGTAGTGTGGCTTGCATGTTCTTTGAGACGACCCAGTCGGTCGGGGGGGGGGGATCGCTTATCATTCCGAGCGATCCTAGTGTGGCTTGCATGTTCCTTGAGACGACCCAGTTGGTCGGAGGTGATCGCCTGTTGTTCCGAGCGATCCTAGTTGTGGTTTATTGGTTGCTTCTCGGCTTGTTGCCGTTCTGTGGATTGAGCATTTGCATCGATCGTCACAGCTCTTCTAGCACTTCACGTACACCGCGGTCTGATCCACCGTTTGGAGGTGTTCTTTTCCGGAAAAGGGTCGTTGAGTTTGTGCCGACCCGTGAGCCTTGATGCAGTGCGTCCAGAAGGTTTATGTGCCTATAGATGAGCAGGTGACAGTGCATGGGATACGTCCCGGTGGTTTTAGATTGGGTTTACTTTGTGGTTTTCCCTTTGATGCATACTAGTTGTTTACAGTAGCATAGTTATTTCAGTTGTATGTTAGCCTCATATTTACTTGTGCTACTGTTTACCATATCTATCTTTTGTTGACCCTCGTGCCGGTGTGTACACCTCGCCTTCGTCGGCTTGCGGTACCCACTGGGAGGGGAGACATGTGTACATGTTCTCACCCCCCCACCCCCGTTGCAGGTTTCAGGTGAGCAGGGTGGTGAGTGTCGGGACGCTGCGAGGCACGCCTAGATAGTAGCTCTAGAGGTTCCGACTCGTGAGGCTACATCCCCAGATTTGGTTATCACCCTACCTTCGCCTATTAGATGTCATTTGTGGTTCAGTTATTCTTTGGGCTTACTATAGCATGCTTGGATTGATTGGTTGTATCCTTGTTTTCCAGTCGTTTCATTTATCGAGCATTTTGGTTTTCTACCCCTCGTGGTAGCGTCGTAAAACAAGGTTTCCGTGTGGGAAACGGTTTTCAAATGGATTTCTGATTGCTCGGTTTTGTGATTTCAAAAAGAGAGTTCTCGTGTGGAGAACAATTTTCAAATGATTCTTGAATGTTTGAAATTAGGGTTTCAAATAAAGCTTCTGGGTAAGGAGCAGCTTTCTAGAATGTTGTTGCTTGTGCATTGCATCATCCTTCGCTTAAGGACCTGCTTAGATTCATACAGGTTTAAGGACGGCTAGCTGTATGAATCTTTGGTGTCGTTGTGCTGTTGGGATGAATGAATAGTGGTTGTGATCCTGTTGTATGATGTGGACGCCGTGCAAATACAGGGGAGGTTCTGTCTGTGTGTACAGTGGACCCTATATTTGTGGCGGGTCTGTACGTGGCGCGGGCTAGGCTTTCAAAAAAAAAATTTAGCACGTTTTTTCGCATCTTGAACTAGCCCGGGGCGTGACACCGATCGAGATGAGCACTTGATGGCGGTCGGATTAAGATGTTGATAGGGATCGGATCAAGTTGTAGCTCCGGATCGAATCAAGTAGTTGAAGACGATCAAACCAATAACGTGTGTGTGCTTGTAATATGACCCTAAGACCTCGATTCCAGCTCAGTGGCTCGAGCCCGAATCCACTTTTTAGATCCATGATCATCACCAGTTATATTATATTTTTATGCGCGGATTATTTTATTTGCATTAGATGTAAATAAAGAAAATAAAATTTGAGACCTAAATTTTAATCTCCTCACAAATATTAAGTTGAGCGGTCTTCCGCCATTGTAGAAATGCGGGCGTTTTTCTAGTGTTGATTGGCACGGCTGGTTACAGTGGTCAGTTGCATCGTCACGGCGCAACCACTCTATTAGCATGAGATGCTGCGGAGTAAAGATGGGTTTGGGCCCAATATCCGTCGAGTGAGGGACCCAATGATGACTTTGCTTACGCGTTTGAACGGTGGGTTTGACTTAACTAAGGAATGAGGCCAATATCTGTCAGGTGAGGCCTACAGGACTTAGAGACCGATCACTGCAATTTGCTTGAGAAGCATTGGACAAGAGTTGTCCACTCATCGGTTTGCATATCGCCAATATCTGTCAGGTGAGGTAGTACGTTAAATTGGTGGGACCGTAGTACCCACTTGAAACCTTTTGTCGCGTTGGGTTTCCGTTTCTCTACCCGAGGAGTGTGAGAGACTCGAGAAATTAGTGGGAGGCTAAATTTATTTTTAAAATCTCTAAAACAAAATTTTTAAAACAAATACAAATATCTAACTTGAATCTTTACTCTCTGCAAAGCAAATGTCGGCTTCCCATCGTCTCTCTCGTATTCTCGACACAAATCCCTTAACCGAAATGAACTATAAAGACTGGCTTAAGAATTTAAAATAGTTTTAAGTTTCGAGAAGCTCAGTAATGTTCTCGACCAGGAAATCCTCACGTTACCAAACAGTCCAATAACTGACTGAAGGGCAGTCTGTTCATGATCATTGTTTGACGATGATCAAAAGATCTCGGAGAGCTTGAGAAGCTCAGCGTGAAAATGGATAAGGAATTGCAAGTTGATCTGATCCTGCAATCCCTTTCTATTTCATATGGATATTTATTGTAAACTACCATATGAATAAAATTGATTGTAGCTACGCCGAGTTATTGAACATGATGGTAACTATAGAGGAAATCTTGAAAAGTTCAAGAGGTTCGGTTCTCGCTGTGGAGCGGGCTTCCTCTTTCAAGAGAATGTCTAATTGGAAAGGAAAATCCGTGAAGAAATAGAGAATAAGCACAAGAGGGAAGCTTCTAAGAAGAAAGCCGTCGACAAAAAAAAATGTTTTCACTGGAATGTTGACGGCCACTGGAAGGAGAACTGTCCCGTTTACCTAGAGAGCCTAAAGAATAAGAAGAAAGACACACCTTCGGAAGGTTTGTCAAAACTGCTCGTAATAGAAACTAACCTTACGATTTTCTCTACTTCTAGTTGGATTATAGACAGAGTCTAAGGAAAGTAGAGGGCTTAGAGAAGGTGAAGTGACTCTACGAGTAAGCAACGGGACAAGAGTTGCTACTATGGCTGCTGGCACCTGTCCTTTGCGACTACCGTCAAGACATGTTTTATTAGTTAAAAACTGTTATTATGTACGTACTACTAGCAGAAATTTCATTTTTGTTTCTTGTTTAGCATGGGACGGTAATATCTTTAATTTTGATAAAGACTATTGCACAATTTATTTTAGAAATAAAATTGTTGATCGTGATTTTATTATTGACAGTATTTATCATTTACATATGGATGTATCTGTAAATATTTCTGAGCAGGTAGTGAGTGACGTTGGGTCTAAGAGAACTAGAGATGAGATGAACCTAAAGTATATGTGGCACCTTAGGCATGGTCATATTAAAGAAGAAAGGATTAACAAATTGGATAAAGATGGGCTTCTGGGCTCATTAACTTCTGAGTCTTATCCAGTTTGTGAATTTTGTCTTCACGAAATTTTTTACCAAATTACCCTTTATAGGACAAGAGGAAAGAGCCACTGAGATACTTGCTTTGATACATACTGATGTGTGTGGCCCGTTTGATGTGCAAGTCAGGAGTGGTTATCTCTACTTCATAACCTTTAGTGCTGATTATTTACGGTATGGATATGTGTATCTTATGAGACACAAATTTGAGGCTTTTAAAAAGTTCAAAAAATTCAGATATGAAGTAGAAAAGTAAAACCAAAAAATCCATCAAAGTTCTTCGATCAGATCGAGGAGGTGAATATCTTAGTAGAGAGTTCCTAAACTATCTCAAAAGAAAACGGCATAGTCTCACAATGGACTACTCCGGGAACACCTCAACTCAATGGGGTGTCGGAACAGAGAAATCGAACCTTATTGAATATGATTTGATCCATGATGAGTTTCACTGATCTTCCTTTATTTCTTTGGGGACATGCTTTGCTTACTGCAGCTTACTTATTAAATAGGGTACCCTCTAAATCCGTTCCTATCCGTATGAGATGTGGCATGGTAAGAAATCAAGTCTTGGTTATATCAGGATTTGGGGATGTCCTGCCCATGTAAAGCGATTACATGCAGACAAGTTAGAGGCTAGGTCTGAGAGGGCTCATTTTATTGGATATCTTAAAGAAATTTTAAGTTACTATTTTTATCTCCCAGAGGATCACAATATAGTTGTGAGCCGACATGCTACTTTCTTGAAAAATAGTTTATTCAAGAAGCAGCTAGTGGGAAAAAAATTGAGCTTGAAGAGAGAGTCTCTGAAGAGCAACGAGTCGTCGAACCTATAAAATCTATTCAAGCTGAGCCAATACATGTAGTATCTCATCCACCTCGTAGGTCGAGTAGAATCTCCCATCCTCCTAAAAGATACTTATGTATTCTTACAGAGGATATAGAGAAAATATTCCTCATGGGAGATAGGGAACATGGAAAACTCCAAAAGGGGACTTTTACCCCTTAGGTATGGATTTATCTCTCCAAAAAAATGTGCCCCAATACATTTGCAGAGATTCAACGTATGAGTATGATCCCTTATGCCTCAGCTATAGGGAGTCTTATGTACGCCATGCCTTGTACACGACCTGATATCGCGCTTGCCTTGAGTGTCGCAAGCATATATCAGTCTAGTCCAGGCGAGGAGCACTGGACTACTGTAAAGAATATACTTAAATATTTGAGAAGAACTAAGGATATATTTTTGATTTTTGGAGGAGGAGAGTTAAAAATATAAGGATATACTGATTTGGACTTTATGTCTGATATTGACGATAGAAAGTCTACGTCAGGATGTGTGTTCTTGTGCAATAGTAGATCGATATATTTGAAGAGTTCCAAGCAACCAATTATTGCTGACTTTACCATGGAAGCAGAATATATCGCCGCATCTGAAGCTGCAAAAGAAGCCTTCTGGTTTAAGAAGTTTGTCGCGGAACTAGGTGTGATGCCATCAGATGTCATACCACTTTATTGCGACAACAATGGCGCCATAGCCCTAGCTAAGGAGCCCAGATCTCATTAGAAGTCCAAGCACATAGAGCGGCGGTTTCATATTATACGCGACTACCTCAATAAGAAGTACATCGAGGTGCAGATAGTAGACTCCGCGGATAATGTGGCAGACCCATTGACTAAACCGCTTAGCCAGCAGAAGACTGAAGCCCACCTTGAAAAGATGGGGCTCAGGTATATGGCTGATTGGCTTTAGTGCAAGTGGGAGATTGTTAGATGTATGCCCTAGAAGCCAACCAGGCCGACACATATATTCTTTCTAGGATATAGATTTGTATTTGATTTTAAATATTATGAATAAATTTGGGTTCTTATTTTCATTCATGTTGTATATGTGTTCATGAATCTTCCAAGGAATAAATAAGATGATGACACTGATTCTCAAGAGTTGAGAATTTGAGACATGTGTCATTGGTGGTTAATTCCTAAACGCTCCCGATCAATGGATCATCACGGGGACGGTGATTGATCCGGTAAGATTGGTGCACAGGTCGTTTCCCTTTTGGGTAGACGAGTCTCGAGTCAACAGTGTGGGGACACTGGAGCTAATGTGCAGGTGGTTGTTAGAGAACAAAGGTACCGAGCGTCACCAATGCGAGAAGTCATTTGGATGTCTACTCACTCGTTAGTGACTTACTCAATGCTGCAGTAGTGTGACTAGTCCTTTGACATGCGGTACCTCGGCTATTCACAATGAGGTTACTGTAGTTTGACTGTACATACACTTGGTCCCTAGACATTCGGGTCCTTGCGGTGCATGTTGGCTGCAGTGGGTTCATTGTAGGAATAGGGTGTGCATCTATATGGAATATATCTCCCTTGGTAGATAGGGGCGTTAGTTCTATGTGATTTATGAGACCCAGTTTAGATAACCTTGGCCAAGGCAGAGTAAATAGTGAAAAGGATTTTCAATATTAAAAACTCGAGTCGAATAAATTTGACAAATGACAGACGATGAGGTTTGACGAGTTGTTCCATGACCTCCGTCTAGTCGGGACTCATGATAGAAGGACTGTATCACACGATAACTGCACCAAGAGGTTCAGTGTTCCATTCTACTGGAATGCCACCACATGCTGCTAGGCGTCACTGGTGGATTGTGAGACTCATAAGATTTATCTAGATGATCGATAATTTTTATTGGGCTGAGTTGGAATTGTTCCAACCCACTGAAAGGAGTTTCGGTGATATTGTTGATAGTGATCAGAATATAACTCACTACCAGATAGAATAGAACCTATGGGGTCACACATATAAGAGGTTGTGACTGATCAGATAGCTAGATCGCAATTTTTGAATCGCCGTTGGACCTAATTGTCAATATATTGATAATTGGACTAATTTATAATTGTTACAAATTAGTGGTATTAAAGTGTAAATATTACAAGAGATGACTTACTAACAGTTAGTAAATTGTGAGAGGGCTTATGTGCAAATGTTGCATTATTAATTTGATATGATCAAATTAGGATTGAGTTCAAGTCGATTTAAATTAGTATTTAATCGATTGAACCAAATAAGAAAAGGATAAAAATAAATCTAGATTTATTCTTATCCTTAATGGTAATTATATTATTATAAAAGGGATTATATCTATCTTTATAAGATACGAGAGTTTTTAGAAGACCCTAGCCGTCATCTTTATCTCTCCTTCTCTCTTCTTTCCTCTAGCAAGAAAGGCGTTCTTTGCAAGAGAGCTAGCACCCCGGTGAGAACATCGATCAGATCACCAATCTTGTGGTGGACACCTATAGAGGCCGGACGCTTGTGCGGCTTCAAGAGAACCAATTCCACGATCATCAGATTGCGGTGAAGATCTACCCGCGCAAAGGTGATGATTAGATCTTCCTTTTCTCCTTTGATCTTAAACAACATGAGAAATTCTGTTTGCGTGTTTTGAGATCGAATCTCGAGTTTTTAAAATCAAATTTGTTTGATTTTCTTTTCCGCTGCGCTTAACCGCACTCAATTTTCTAACAGATATTTCCTATAGCATAATTTATATATATCAAATTACATTTTAATTTTATGATATTAATTTTTTCAAAGTAAGTGGCGCATGCGATGCACAATAAAATGGGTGGCGGCAATAATTTGTTATAGTTGGAGAGAAAAAATAGAGTTGTGGAGAAGAAATATTCTGTATACTGAGTGTAAAGTAAATTTTACATACTGCATTTTTAAAATCTAATCATAAAAATTTAAGTTCTGTAATTTTTTTACACATAGCCTTTTTATATTATTTGATTACGTGTATTGAATTAAATTTTAATTTTATAAAATTTGAAAAAAGAGATTAACGTAAAATGAGTGAGAGAGAGTGAGAGGAGAATTGGGTTGAAAAATAAGGGTATATTACACAATAATCCGGAACCTTTCCTCATATTTTTAATTGGGTTTCCAACTTATTTTTTTATCAATTGAGTTCCCGGCCTGTAAAAATATTTTCAATTAGGTCTGTACCGTTAATCTTTCATTATAATTGACGGAAGTAGGCATATGGGCGCTGACGTGGCGCTGAGTTAGCATGATTTTTTTAAGTTAGCAGTACAATTGGTCCCTAACCTTTTTTTTTATTTTTCATCTAAGTCACTGAACTTTTTATTTACGATTGAGTCCTCAACCTTTTTTTAATTTTTTAATTGAGTCCCTAAACTTTTTATATCGGTTGACCCCTTCAACTGTCACGCCCCGTCGGGCCTTTAACACCAACTAGGTGGAAAGGATAACCGCACGGGCGCATGCCCCAGACTCGCCGAACGGGTAGGGTCTCTTCTACCTGCCCAAGGCGTCACAACACAAGCATATCCACGATGTTCCAACTAGGAACAGAGTACAAGAGTTGTACAAGGAAAGCATCAACATAAAGAAGTTCTACTTCTATTACATCACATTTGCACATTTATACATGTCCAATTTTTTCTTTTCTTTCATTCCTATTCCATACATCAAGTTCCAAAACTATGGAATATACAAGTTGCATACATTTAATGAAAACCCCTATACTATCATTGTCCAAGACTAGGGGTACAACTCTATGTATCACTAAAATAGAAGGACCGCTATCTACAGAGCCAAACCCTTGCCTCGCTCCGCCGCCTCACTTGCGGAAGGACCTGAAAAACGTGGGGTGAGAACTATAAACATAGTTCCCAGTGGGTAAGGCCACCCAAGAGAGAAGCTCGACCCAAATTTTGAGGATTTTAGGGTTTCTGGACTCGGCGGGATTCGGGCGCCCGGAAGTGGCGAAGTGGACGCCCGAATGTTCCGGACCCTATTGCACTTTGTGGACGATCCGGTTGTGGCCGACGGATTCTGGATTTGGACGCACGATTCGGACGCCCGGACGAGGATCCGGTTTGAGCTGTTGACGTGGAGGGCCACGTGTCGCGACGCCGGACACGTGTCGATCGCCGGAGACACGCCGCCCCACCGCCTGATGACTATCAACCGACCGCTTGGCCGCACGATGACACCTGTACGGCAGGGTTTCCGGACGCCCGGAAGTTGAGAAGTGGGCGCCCGAATGTGGGATTTTGGGAGCCTATAAATAGGCGAGTCCCTGATGGTTTTTGGTGCATTTCCACTCCGAGATCCCTGTTTCTAGAGAGAGAAAGCTAGTGTAAGGGCCATGAGTTGGCATTAGTTTGTGATCTAGCTTGTTCTCCTCTATCTTGCTGATCTGATCTGGTGCCAAGCCGTTATTCTGCTGGAGATAGCAGTTTCCTTGGAGGTTTTGACAGATCGGGGTGCTGCCGGAGTTCCTTATCTTGGAGGGTTGGATCGGAGGCTTGTTCTTTCCCCACCGTGGTTGGATTAGCATTTGAGGTGGGTTGATGTTTGCCAGATTCAGTGGACTTCCTCCTACGTGTTTTATCTCATGTTAGCATAATATGATATGATGTTGTTTGGATTATGTTAGCATGATTGGATTATGATATGTGGATATTGGATTATGATATTGGGATTATGATAGTATGCCATGCTAAGATTATGTAGAGATGCCATGTTAGGTTGAGACTGATCTATAGACTGCATGGGCATGTTCTGATCTTAGATGTGCTAATGATATGTATATGAGCATGCATTTCTTTGTATCATATTGTTGCATGATTGGACCTACACCTATTCTGTTGATTCCTTGTACCAGTTGTTGTGCATGTAGTGTAGGTGATCATGTTGTGGCTCGTGCTATGTTGTTGTACCTCCTCTTTGTGGTAGAGTTGAGAGCCTCCTCTTTGTGGTAGAGTAGAGATGATTGTGAGCACTGGAGCATTGATTGTGCCGAGGGCACGGGGTACTTTGTGAGAGTATGGATTGGGTCACACTTGTTGATTATCCTTTGTGGTGCCAAGGGCACAGTGGATTGGGTCTTACTTGTTGACTATTCTTTGAGGTGCCGAGGGCACTTGATCCTTTGTTGACCCAGTCGTGTCGATCATATACCTGCGGGTGCTTGGCGGTTACTATGGTTGTACTTTGCTCGGTTGGGTAGCTCCCACGAGTACCACTCTAGAGTTGGCATGTTCCGTACACAGGATTGTACGAGGAACTAGTGACAGATGGTGTTCCTGTCCTAGTTGGGCTCCCTATTGTGTTGAGCAGCTCCCTATTGTGTTGAGCGGGATCAGGCCGCAGGTATGGTATTATATTGAGAGGCATTGTATGGCGAGAGCTAGGTACAGATGGAGTTCCTGTACTAGCTGGTTCGCAGGTATTGTATTATGTATGATAGTCCTCATTTGGTATATTCAGTTCATTGGTATTCATACTGACAGTTGAGCTTTGTGCATAGTAGTGGTAGTATATCTCCTACTCTTTTATTGCTCTATTCATATCTCTTGAGATTGAGGACTTAGTGGGCAGACCGCTGAGGCTGGTGGCGGTACCCACTGAGGACTACTTGATTGATAGTAGTTCTCACACCCATTGGTGACATCTTTTTGCAGAGTCTTCTTCCCCAGTCGTGCATACTGAGCGCGGAAAGGAGACCGTCGGGTAGAGCTATTCCCCGGATATTTGGCTAGAGGTATACCCATTTTGGATAGATGGTTGAGTCTGTACATACTATGTGATGTTGATATCAGTTTTGTATATGAGAGTTATATGTGAGAGTTATGGATGATGTATGTACAGTGATCTTTTGATATATTATATAGCAGCTCTGTTGATACCTTTAGCTCTGTGTGTTTGATTGTGGATGTTGTTTCGCTTCGTATACATGGTAGAGATACTGTGTATGCGGCGGATCTGGTCATGCGCCTGGGAAGAGGTAACCCGGGGCGTGACAGATTAAGTTGGTATCAGAGCTTAGGAATAGGTCAAGAGGGCCTAGGAAACCTAAGATAAACAGACCTAAGAATGACGTGAGAGACGTAATTGATCGCGAAAGTCAAAGATTGGGTTTTTGAATCCTTCCTTGTGTAGGAAGAGTGATTGAGGGATTATGCCTTCTCTTATCAGATGACTTATGTTGGCTGCAGACGACATAATAATCTGAGAAGAAAAGAAGTGTCCTTCTAGACTTTCGTTGGATTGGGTCGTGAGTTGATTGTGGTCCTAATCGGGTATTCTGTTGCAGGTTGTTACTATGCCTCCTCGACGACCATCGACGCGAGCGCATCCGACGCCTTCGGATATGCCTGAGCAGACGGGACCTAGTGAACGGCCCGCTCTGCAGGAGCAGCTAGCAGACATAGCTGCAGTTGGAAGGCAGCAGAGTGCCTTGTTGCAAAAGATGTGTGATGCTTTCTCTACGCCTCGAGCCATGGAACCTCAGGCGGCGACGACTCCAACTACATCTCAACCTGGAGAAGGAAGTACTCAGCCTAGTCAAGTGCTTTCTGAAGAGGAGCAGGAGCGGATGGCGGATAGATTGGCTCGCTTCTGTAGGTTTGATCCACCACGATTCAATGGTAGTAGTATAGAACCGTGGGTGGTTGAAGCCTGGATTTGTGAAATGGAGAAGTTGTTCGAGGATCTCTTTGTGCCAGCACGAGAGCAGGTGCATATGGCAGTGCATTGTTTATCTGGTGATGCACATGTCTGGTGGAGGAGGACCCGTGATCATAGGTCCTTGAATCCTCTACAGATGACTTGGAGTGAATTTCGGGGAATCATGTATGGAGTGTATTTTCCGAGTAGTGTGAAGATGAAGATAGAAGAGGATTTGAAGAACCTGAAGCAAGGGAATCGCTCGGTGCAGGAGTATGCGAGGGAATTTACTAGGTTGCTTAACTGTGTTCCCTCAGCGGCGAGAGATGAGATACAGAAGGTTTATCTGTATGAGAAGGGTTTGAGACCCGAGATCTTTCCATTTGTCCACTCGCAGAGACTTCAGACTTTGGATGCTACTATCGAGCAGTCTCTGTGGGTAGAGCGTGGGGCATTTGTGACGAGAGGACAGCATGTGGACCCAGCTCAAGGTCAGGAGAGGAAGCGCCCGGCGCCTGATGATGGAGGACAGTCAAGTAGCAGACGACCACCTAAACCTCCTCAGCAGTCGCGTTTCCTGAGACGTGGATCTTTTAGTCGCCAGCAGTCTGGAGGATATCGCCAGCAGTCTGGAGGATATCGTCAGCAGCGACAGCAGCAGCAGCAGCAGCAGTCGAGGGGACCTCCTCGATGTGTGATTTGTGGAGGACCTCATTTTGCTTATCTTTGTGATCGACCAGATGGCCGATGTTTTGAATGTGGACAGCGGGGACACATCAGGAGGGCTTGTCCCAGACTTGTAGCAACTCCTTCTACGGCATCTGTGCCTTTTACTCCACCGCAGTATTCTGGAGCTTCCCCGGTATTTTCTCAGGAGCGATCTTCTATGCCACGACAGCAGGATCGACGCCAGCCACCGGCGAGCGGGCGAGTTTATGCCGCTCAGATTGAGGATCCTGCCTGCGATAGCTAATCGAGTGGTGGCAGGTATTATTTTGATTTGTGGCATTAGATCGCGTACTTTATTCGATACTGGTGCATCGCATTCCTTTGTTAGTAGGACATTTGCATTGCATCATGGTCTAGAGATAGGATTGTTACCCCAGGCACAGGAGGTGCGGGTACCTGACCATAATTTACAGGTGATTGAGGGTTGTGTAGGATGTCCTGTGCAAGTAGGACCTTGGATCATGCCTGTTGATTTATTAGTATTGAGACAGTTGCAGGATTTTGATGTAATCCTAGGCATGGATTGGTTATCTCGATACTTTGCTACGATCGATTGTGGATCTAAGACAGTAATCTTTCGTGAGCCTGGACATGAGGAGTATATTTACGAAGGTTGTAAGAGTTCACTGTTCGCAGTGACGATCTCTTCTTCTAAGGCCAGACAGATGTTAAATAGTGGATGTATGGCCTATTTAGCAACAGTGACTGAGGTGCCCACTGTTGTACCAGGACTCGAGGATATTTCTATTGTCCGTGAATTTCCGGACGTATTTCCTTCTGAGTTATCCTCGATGCCTCCTGATAGGGAGATTGAATTCGTGATTGATGTGGTACCAGGAACCGCGCCAATCTCGAAGACACCCTATAGAATGGCACCAGCTGAGTTGAGAGAGTTGAAGGCGCAATTGCAAGATTTGATGGATAAAGGTTTTATTAGACCCAGTGTGTCGCCCTGGGGAGCGCCTGTTTTGTTTGTGAAGAAGAAGGATGGTTCACTTAGGTTGTGTGTGGATTATCGAGAATTGAACAAAGTGACCATCAAGAATAGATACCCCCTCCCACGTATCGATGACCTGTTCGATCAATTGCAGGGAGCGTGTGTCTTTTCTAAGATTGATCTTCAGTCCGGTTACCACCAGTTGAAGGTGAAGGCCGAGGATATTTCTAAGACTGCTTTTAGAACTCGGTACGGGCATTATGAGTTTACAGTCATGCCGTTTGGGTTGACTAATGCCCCTGCTGCATTTATGGATATGATGAACCGAGTCTTTAAGTCCTTCTTGGACAAGTTCGTGGTAGTCTTTATTGATGACATTCTGATTTACTCCCGTGATGATGCGGAGCATGAGGAGCATCTGAGATTAGTGCTACAACTCTTGCGAGAGAAGAAGTTGTATGCAAAGCTCAAGAAGTGTGAGTTTTGGTTGAGAGAGGTTGCCTTTTTAGGCCATGTGATTTCAGCTTCGGGAGTAGCTGTTGATCCTAAGAAGATTGAGGCAATTCGTGATTGGCCTAGACCGACGACCATTTCTGAGGTTCGGAGTTTTCTTGGTCTAGCCGGGTATTATCGACGATTCGTGGAGAGCTTTGCGAAACTCTCTACGCCACTTACTCGGTTAACCAGGAAAGGGGTTAAGTATGTTTGGAGTAATGAGTGTCAAGAATGCTTTGATGAGCTTAAGCAGAGATTGATGACAGCCCCTATTCTTGCACTACCTGTGATGGGCGAAGGATTTGTCATCTATAGTGATGCTTCGCATAGTGGCTTGGGTTGCGTGTTGATGCAACATGGCAAAGTGATTGCATATGCTTCAAGACAACTAAAGGAATATGAGAAGAACTACCCCACTCATGATTTGGAGTTGGCGGCGGTAGTCTTTGCTCTGAAGCTATGGCGTCACTATCTTTATGGTGAGCATTGTGAAGTGTATACAGATCATAAGAGTCTTAAGTATCTGTTTACACAGAAAGAGTTGAATCTACGGCAACGGAGATGGTTAGAATTATTGAAGGATTATGACATCTCTATATTATACCATCCCGGTAAGGCAAACGTTGTTGCCGATGCTTTGAGTAGGAAGGCTGTGGCAACTTTGAGTTTGTGTATTACTCAACAGCCTGTCCTAGTGGAAGAGATGCGGAGGTTATCTCTTGAGGTAGTTACTTCTGGGATGACGGCGAGGTTGATGACTCTGATTTTGCAGCCCACTCTGTTAGACAGGATTCGAGAAAAACAGAGTGAAGATCCTTACTTGGTGAAAATTCGAGATCAACTGAGGAGTGGAGATCTTGAAGGTTTTTCTTGTGATGATTCTGGAGTTCTCCGTTTTAGAGGACGTCTATGTGTACCAGCAGATCAGGAGATTCGAGAGGAGATATTGAAGGAAGCGCATTATTCTCCTTATTCTGTACATCCTGGAGGGACAAAGATGTACCAGGATCTGAAGACTCACTTCTGGTGGAACGGTATGAAGCGGGATATTGGTAGAGCTGTAGCTCAATGTTTGACATGTCAGCAAGTTAAGGCTGAACATCGAGTACCAGCTGGTAAGCTACAGAGTCTTCCAATACCTGAGTGGAAATGGGATCATATTACGATGGATTTCATCGTAGGATTGCCGAGGACTTCGAGCGGCTGTGATTCTATTTGGGTGATTGTTGATAGGCTGACGAAGTCTGCTCATTTTCTGCCTATGCAGATTACTTGGTCACGTGAGCGACTTGCGCAGCTGTATATGGATGAGATATTGAGATTGCATGGAGTGCCAATCTCAATAGTATCTGATAGAGACCCAAGGTTTGTTTCTCATTTCTGGAAGAGTTTACAAACAGCTTTGGGGACTCAGCTTCGGTTTAGCACTGCATTTCATCCCCAGACTGATGGTCAGTCCGAGCGCACTATACAGACACTCGAGGATATGTTGAGAGCTTGTGTCTTGGATTTTGGTGGAGGTTGGGATCGACATCTGAGATTGGTAGAGTTTGCGTACAACAATAGCTATCAAGCGAGCATTAAGATGGCTCCGTTTGAAGCATTGTATGGACGCAAATGTCGATCACCTCTGTATTGGGATGATGTTGGTGAAAGGAAGACGTTGGGTCCAGACCTTTTGCTTGAAGCCGAAGAGAAAGTTAAGTTGATACGACGGCATATTGAGACGGCTCAGAGTAGGCAGGCAAAGAGTTATTCTGATACTCGGAGGCGAGATCTAGAGTTTCATGTTGGCGATCATGTTTTCTTGAAGGTCTCACCATCGAAGGGCATACGGAGATTTGGAATTCGC
Organism: Puya raimondii; assembly: GCA_016920855.1. Lineage (NCBI taxonomy): Eukaryota > Viridiplantae > Streptophyta > Magnoliopsida > Poales > Bromeliaceae > Puya > Puya raimondii. The sequence continues at coordinate 152,681,701 of JABWPP010000050.1, read as the reverse complement.
GGAAAGCTTAGTCCGCGATTTATTGGTCCTTTTGAGATCTTAGAGAGAGTTGGACCCGTGGCATATCGGTTAGCCCTTCCGCCTCGACTTGCAGGAGTACATGATGTCTTTCATGTATCTGTTCTGAGGAGATACATGCATGATCCTTCCCATGTGATCGATTTTTCTCCACTGGAGCTTTCTGAGGATTTGCAGTACGAGGAGCGACCGATACGAATTCTTGCTCGTGAGACGAGGGAATTGCGTAATCGGGTTATACCTTATGTTAAGGTACAGTGGGATTTTCATGATGATAGAGAGGCGACATGGGAGTTGGAGACTATTATACAGAGATCTTATCCCCACCTATTTACATCTTGAGGTGAGTATTTTACCTTAGTTTCGAGGACGAAACTATTGTAAGGAGGGGAGAATGTAATACTTGAGATTTTAGGGTTTCTGGACTCGGCGGGATTCGGGCGCCCGGAAGTGGCGAAGTGGACGCCCGAATGTTCCGGACCCCGTTGCACTTTGTGGACGATCCGGTTGTGGTCGACGAGCTTCGGATTTGGACGCACGATTCGGACGCCCGGACGAGGATCCGGTTTTTGAGCTGTTGACGTGGAGTGCCACGTGTCGTGACGCAGGACACGTGTCGATCGCCGGAGACACGCCGCCCCACCGCCTGATGACTATCGACCGGCCGCTTGGCCGCACGACGACACCTGTACGGCAGGGTTTCCGGACGCCCGGAAATTGGGAAGTGGGCGCCCGAATGTGAGACTTTTGGCAGCCTATAAATAGGCGAGTCCCTGTTGGATTTTGGTGCATTTCCACTTCGAGATGATTGTTTCTAGAGAGAGAAAGCTAGTGTAAGGGCCATGTGTTGGCATTAGTTTGTGATCTAGCTTGTTCTCCTCTATCCTACTGATCTGATCTGGTGCCAAGCCGTTATTCTGCTGGAGATAGCAGTTTCCTTGGAGGTTTTGACAGATCAGGGTGCTGCCGGAGTTCCTTATCTTGGAGGGTTGGATCTGAGGCTTGTTCTTTCCCCACCGTGGTTGGATTAGCATTTGAGGTGGGTTGATGTTTGCCAGATTCAGTGGACTTCCTCCTACGTGTTTTATCTCATGTTAGCATAATATGATATGATGTTGTTTGGATTATGTTAGCATGATTGGATTATGATATGTGGATATTGGATTATGATATTGGGATTATGATAGTATGCCATGCTAAGATTATGTAGAGATGCCATGTTAGGTTGAGACTGATCTATAGACTGCATGGGCATGTTCTGATCTTAGATGTGCTAATGATATGTATATGAGCATGCATTTCTTTGTATCATATTGTTGCATGATTGGACCTACACCTATTCTGTTGATTCCTTGTACCAGTTGTTGTGCATGTAGTGTAGGTGATCATGTTGTGGCTCGTGCTATGTTGTTGTCTCCTCTTTGTGGTAGAGTCGAGAGCCTCCTCTTTGTGGTAGAGTTGAGATGATTGTGAGCACTGGAGCATTGATTGTGCCGAGGGCACGGGGTTCCTTGTGAGAGTATGGATTGGGTCATACTTGTTGATTATCCTTTGTGGTGCCGAGGGCACAGTGGATTGGGTCTTACCTGTTGACTATTCTTTGAGGTGCCGAGGGCACTTGATCCTTTGTTGACCCAGTCGTGTCGATCATATACCTGCGGGTGCTTGGCGGTTACTATGGTTGTACTTTGCTCGGTTGGGTCGCTCCCACGAGTACCACTCTAGAGTTGGCATGTTCCGTACACAGGATTGTACGAGGAACTAGTGACAGATGGTGTTCCTGTCCTAGTTGGGCTCCCTATTGTGTTGAGCAGCTCCCTATTGTGTTGAGCGGGATCAGGCCGCAGGTATGGTATTATATTGAGAGGCATTGTATGGCGAGAGCTAGGTACAGATGGAGTTCCTGTACTAGCTGGTGGTTCGCAGGTATTGTATTATGTATGATAGTCCTCATTTGGTATATTCAGTTCATTGGTATTCATACTGACAGTTGAGCTTTGTGCATAGTAGTGGTAGTATATCTCCTACTCTTTTATTGCTCTATTCATATCTCTTGAGATTGAGGACTTAGTGGGCAGACCGCTGAGGCTGGTGGCGGTACCCACTGAGGACTACTTGATTGATAGTAGTTCTCACACCCATTGGTGACATCTTTTTGCAGAGTCTTCTTCCCCAGTCGTGCATACTGAGCGCGGAAAGGAGACCGTCGGGTAGAGCTATTCCCCGGATATTTGGCTAGAGGTATACCCATTTTGGATAGATGGTTGAGTCTGTACATACTATGTGATGTTGATATCAGTTTTGTATATGAGAGTTATATGTGAGAGTTATGGATGATGTATGTACAGTGATCTTTTGATATATTATATAGCAGCTCTGTTGATACCTTTAGCTCTGTGTGTTTGATGGTGGATGTTGTTTCGCTTCGTATACATAGTAGAGATACTGTGTATGCGGCGGATCTGGTCATGCGCCTGGGAAGAGGTAACCCGGGGCGTGACAGATTAAGTTGGTATCAGAGCTTAGGAATAGGTCATGAGGGCCTAGGAAACCTAAGATAAACAGACCTAAGAATGACGTGAGAGACGTAATTGATCGCGAAAGTCAAAGATTGGGTTTTGAATCCTTCCTTGTGTAGGAAGAGTGATTGAGGGATTATGCCTTCTCTTATCAGATGACTTATGTTGGCTGCAGACGACATAATAATCTGAGAAGAAAAGAAGTGTCCTTCTAGACTTTCGTTGGATTGGGTCGTGAGTTGATTGTGGTCCTAATCGGGTACTCTGTTGCAGGTTGTTACTATGCCTCCTCGACGACCATCGACGCGAGCGCATCCGACGCCTTCGGATATGCCTGAGCAGACGGGACCTAGTGAACGGCCCGCTCTGCAGGAGCAGCTAGCAGACATAGCTGCAGTTGGAAGGCAGCAGAGTGCCTTGTTGCAAAAGATGTGTGATGCTTTCTCTACGCCTCGAGCCATGGAACCTCAGGCGGCGACGACTCCAACTACATCTCAACCTGGAGAAGGAAGTACTCAGCCTAGTCAAGTGCTTTCTGAAGAGGAGCAGGAGCGGATGGCGGATAGATTGGCTCGCTTCTGTAGGTTTGATCCACCACGATTCAATGGTAGTAGTATAGAACCGTGGGTGGTTGAAGCCTGGATTTGTGAAATGGAGAAGTTGTTCGAGGATCTCTTTGTGCCAGCACGAGAGCAGGTGCATATGGCAGTGCATTGTTTATCTGGTGATGCACATGTCTGGTGGAGGAGGACCCGTGATCATAGGTCCTTGAATCCTCTACAGATGACTTGGAGTGAATTTCGGGGAATCATGTATGGAGTGTATTTTCCGAGTAGTGTGAAGATGAAGATAGAAGAGGATTTGAAGAACCTGAAGCAAGGGAATCGCTCGGTGCAGGAGTATGCGAGGGAATTTACTAGGTTGCTTAACTGTGTTCCCTCAGCGGCGAGAGATGAGATACAGAAGGTTTATCTGTATGAGAAGGGTTTGAGACCCGAGATCTTTCCATTTGTCCACTCGCAGAGACTTCAGACCTTGGATGCTACTATCGAGCAGTCTCTATGGGTAGAGCGAGGGGCATTTGTGACGAGAGGACAGCCTATGGACCCAGCTCAGGGTCTGAAGCGCCCGGCGCCTGATGATGGAGGGCAATCAAGTAGCAGACGGCCACCTAAACCTCCTCAGCAGTCGCGTTTCCTGAGACGTGGATCTTTTAGTCGCCAGCAGTCTGGAGGATATCGCCAGCAGTCTGGAGGATATCGTCAGCAGCGACAGCAGCAGCAGCAGCAGCAGTCGAGGGGACCTCCTCGATGTGTGATTTGTGGAGGACCTCATTTTGCTTATCTTTGTGATCGACCAGATGGCCGATGTTTTGAATGTGGACAGCGGGGACACATCAGGAGGGCTTGTCCCAGACTTGTAGCAACTCCTTCTACGGCATCTGTGCCTTTCACTCCACCGCAGTATTCTGGAGCTTCCCCGGTATTTTCTCAGGAGCGATCTTCTATGCCACGACAGCAGGATCGACGCCAGCCACCGGCGAGCGGGCGAGTTTATGCCGCTCAGATTGAGGATCCTGCGATAGCTAATCGAGTGGTGGCAGGTATAGTTTTGATTTGTGGCATTAGATCGCGTACTTTATTCGATACTGGTGCATCGCATTCCTTTGTTAGTAGGACATTTGCATTGCATCATGGTCTAGAGATAGGATTGTTACCCCAGGCACAGGAGGTGCGGGTACCTGACCATAATTTACAGGTGATTGAGGGTTGTGTAGGATGTCCTGTGCAAGTAGGACCTTGGATCATGCCTGTTGATTTATTAGTATTGAGACAGTTGCAGGATTTTGATGTAATCCTTGGCATGGATTGGTTATCTCGATACTTTGCTACGATCGATTGTGGATCTAAGACAGTAATCTTTCGTGAGCCTGGACATGAGGAGTATATTTACGAAGGTTGTAAGAGTTCACTGTTCGCAGTGACGATCTCTTCTTCTAAGGCCAGACAGATGTTAAATAGTGGATGTATGGCCTATTTAGCAACAGTGACTGAGGTGCCCACTGTTGTACCGGGACTCGAGGATATTTCTATTGTCCGTGAATTTCCGGACGTATTTCCTTCTGAGTTATCCTCGATGCCTCCTGATAGGGAGATTGAATTCGTGATTGATGTGGTACCAGGAACCGCGCCAATCTCGAAGACACCCTATAGAATGGCACCAGCTGAGTTGAGAGAGTTGAAGGCGCAATTGCAAGATTTGATGGATAAAGGTTTTATTAGACCCAGTGTGTCGCCCTGGGGAGCGCCTGTTTTGTTTGTGAAGAAGAAGGATGGTTCACTTAGGTTGTGTGTGGATTATCGAGAATTGAATAAAGTGACCATCAAGAATAGATACCCCCTCCCACGTATCGATGACCTGTTCGATCAATTGCAGGGAGCGTGTGTCTTTTCTAAGATTGATCTTCAGTCCGGTTACCACCAGTTGAAGGTGAAGGCCGAGGATATTTCTAAGACTGCTTTTAGAACTCGGTACGGGCATTATGAGTTTACAGTCATGCCGTTTGGGTTGACTAATGCCCCTGCTGCATTTATGGATATGATGAACCGAGTCTTTAAGTCCTTCTTGGACAAGTTCGTGGTAGTCTTTATTGATGACATTCTGATTTACTCCCGTGATGATGCGGAGCATGAGGAGCATCTGAGATTAGTGCTACAACTCTTGCGAGAGAAGAAGTTGTATGCAAAGCTCAAGAAGTGTGAGTTCTGTGCTACAATTCTTTGAGCTCCTAAGTCGCGAAGCCTTGAGTTCTTGCTTCAACCCAAGCTTCTACAAGAAAATGGTTCGTTACTCATTACGAACCCATAAATCAACTCGATGCTAGAAATCAATGGTTCTAACATAATTTCCGAAGCCTCAATTGTAATTTCCGAATGTCCAAATATTTTTAGAACCTCCCATGGCAAAAGCCTCAAATCTACTTAGGGTTTTGCATGCATGCAAGCCAAACCCTAGATTTCATGGCCAATTTTCTACCATTTGTGGTCAAGATTGCCTAGGGTTTCCAAAAACCTCATATCAAAGGATTAAATCCAAGGTTTAAATCCTAAATCACAAGAACTCACCTCTACACCCAAGCTCCCTAGCCTCTTTTGCACCAAGAAGCTCCAAATCCACCTTAGAAGCTTTTCCGAAGGTCAAATCCTTCACTTCTCCAAGCTTTGGAGAGATCTCTAGAGAGAGAAAGTGAGGGAAAAGGAGAGGAAGTAAGAGGAGAGTGGAGGAGTAATGAGAGGAGAAGCCTCAGCTGTAATACTTGGCATTTCGACGAGTTTCTGGACTTGGAGGGGTTTCGGGCTTGAGACATTTCGGGCGCCCGGAACTTGTGAAGTGGATGCCCGAATGTTCCGGAACCTGTGGCTCGTGCTATGTTGTTGTACCTCCTCTTTGTGGTAGAGTTGAGTTTGATTATGAGCACTGGAGCATTGATTGGGTCATACTTGTTGTTGATTATCTTTTGAGGTGCCGAGGGCACGTGATTCCTTTTGTGAGATCAGTTGACCCAGTCGTGTCGATCATATACATGTGGGTGCTTGGCGCTGATACGTGTTGTGATACTATACTCGGTTGGGTCCCTCCCACGAGTACCGCTCCGGAGTTGGGTTTTTTCCGTACAGAGGGATTGTACGAAGGGCTAGGGACAGACGGATTATCCTGTACTAGCTGGCTCCCTACGGGTTGAGCATGATCAGGCCGCAGGTATTGTATTGTGTTGTAGAGCATTATGGATTCATGATAGTCCTCATTTGATATATTCAGTTTATTGGTATTCATATTGATAGTTGAGCATTGTGCATGGTAGTGGTAGTATATCTCCTACTCTTTTTATTGCTCTATATTTATCTCTTGAGATTGAGGACTTAGTGGGCAGACCGCTGAGGCTGGTGGCGGTACCCACTGAGGACTACTTGTTTGATAGTAGTTCTCACACCCGTTGTTGACACCTTTTTGCAGAGTCTTCTTCCCCAGTTGTGCATACTGAGCGCGGAAAGGAGACCGTCGGGTAGAGTTGATCCCCGGATACTTGGCTAGAGGTATACCCCATTTTTGGTAGATGGTTATGAGTCTGTACATACAGTGAGATAGAGATTATCAGTGTTGTATATTATAGTTATGGATGATGTATGTATGTACAGTGATCCTTTGATATATTTATATAGCAGCTCTGTTGATACCTTTAGGTCTGTGTGGTTGTTGTTGTTTTCGCTTCGTATACATGGTAGAGATACTGTGTATGCGGCGGATCTTGTCATGTGCCTGGAAAGAGGTAACCCGGGGCGTGACAGATTAAGTTGGTATCAGAGCTTAGGAATAGGTCATGAGGGCCTAGGGAAACCTAAGATAACAGACCTAAGAATGACGAGAGAGACGTGATTGATCGCGAAAGTCAAAGATTGGATTTTTGAATCCTTCCTTGTGTAGGAAGAGTGATTGAGGGATTATGCCTTCTCTTATCGGATGAATTATGTTGGCTGCAGACGACATAATAATCTGAGAAGAATAGAAGTGTCCTTCTAGACTTTCGCTAGATTGGGTCGTGAGATTGTTTTGTAGTCCTAATCGGGTATTCTGTTGCAGGTTATTACTATGCCTCCTCGACGACCGTCGACGCGAGCGCATCCGACACCTTCGGAGATACCTGAGCAGACGGGACCTAGTGAACGGCCCGCTCTGCAGGAGCAGCTAGCAGACATAGCTGCAGTAGGAAGGCAGCAAAGTGTTCTATTACAGAAGATGTGCGATGCTTTCTCCCAGCAGTAGAATAATATGCCTCGAGCTATGGAACCTCAGGCGACAACTACTCCAACTACATCTCAGCCCAGAGAAAGAAGTACTCAGCCTAGTCAAAGGCTTTCTGAAGAGGAGCAGGAGCGGATGGCGGATAGATTGGCTCGCTTTTGTAGGTTTGATCCACCCCGATTTAATGGTAGCAGTATAGAACCATGGGTGGTAGAAGCTTGGATTTGCGAGATGGAGAAGTTATTTGAGGATCTCTTTGTGCCAGCACGGGAGCAAGTGCATATGGCAGTTCATTGTCTATCTGGTGATGCTCATGTCTGGTGGAGGAGGACTCGTGATCATAGGTCCATGAATCCTCTACAGATGTCTTGGAGCGAATTTCGGGGAATTATGTATGGAGCATATTTTCCCAGTAGTGTGAAGATGAAGATAGAGGAATATTTGAAGAATCTGAAGCAAGGGAATCGTCCAGTGCAGGAGTATGCGAGGGAGTTTACGAGATTACTCAACTGTGTTCCTTCAGCAGCAAGAGATGAGATACATAAGGTTTATCTGTATGAGAAGGGTTTGAGACCCGAGATCTTTCCATTTGTTCACTCGCAGAGACTCCAGACCTTGGATGCTACTATTGAGCAGTCTCTGTGGGTAGAGCGAGGAGCATTTGTGACGAGAGGGCAGCCTGTGGACCCAGCTCAGGGTCAGGAGAGGAAACGCCGAGCACCTGATGAAGGAGGGCAATCGAATAGCAGACGACCACCTAGACCTCCCCAGCGATCGCGTTTCCAAGGACGTGGATCTTCTAGTCGCCAGCAGTCCGGAGGACTTCGCCAGCAGCGACAGCAGCAGAAGGGATCTCCCCGATGTGTGATTTGTGGAGGACCTCATTTTGCTTATCTCTGTGATCGACGAGAGGGTCGATGTTATGAGTGTGGACAGCCGGGACACATCAGGAGGGCTTGTCCCAGACTTATAGCAGCCCCATCTATGGCGTCTGTACCTTTCTTCCCACCGCAAGTATCTGGAGCCTCCCCGGTATTTTCTCAGGATCGATCTTCTATGCCACAACAACCGGATCGACGCCAGCCACCGGCGAGCGGTCGAGTCTATGCCGCTCAGATTGAGGACGCCTCGATAGCTGATCGAGTGGTGGCAGGTATAGTTTTGATTTGTGGCATTAGATCACGTACTCTATTCGATACTGGTGCATCGCATTTCTTTGTTAGTAGAGCATTTGCATTGCATCATGGTTTAGAGATAGGGTCGTTACCCCAGACACAGGAGGTGCGGGTACCCGACCATAGCTTACAGGTGACGCAGGGTTGTTTGGGATGTCCTGTGCAAGTAGGGCCTTGGATCATGCCTGCCGATTTATTAGTATTAAGACAGCTGCAGGATTTTGATATAATCCTAGGCATGGATTGGTTATCTCGATACTTTGCTACGATCGATTGTGGAACCAAGACGGTGATCTTTCGTGAGCCTGGACATGAAGAGTTTGTTTATGAAGGCTGTAGAAGTTCACTGTTCGCAGTGACGATATCTTCTTCTAAGGCCAGACAGATGTTGAGTAGAGGATGTGTGGCCTATTTTGCAACAGTGACTGAGGTGCCCACTGTTGTATCAGGACTCGAGGATATTCCTATTGTCCGTGAGTTTTCGGATGTCTTTCCTTCTGAGTTATCCTCGATGCCTCCTGATAGGGAGATTGAAGTCGTGATTGATGTGGTACCAGGAACCGCGCCAATCTCGAAGACACCCTATAGAATGGCACCAGCTGAGTTGAGAGAGTTGAAGGCGCAACTGCAGGATCTTATGGATAAAGGTTTTATCAGACCTAGTGTGTCGCCTTGGGGAGCGCCTGTGCTGTTTGTGAAGAAGAAGGATGGTTCACTTAGGTTGTGTGTGGATTATCGGGAATTTAACAAAGTAACCATCAAGAATAGATACCCCCTCCCGCGTATCGATGATTTATTTGATCAATTGCAGGGAGCGTGTGTCTTTTCTAAGATTGATCTTCAGTCCGGTTACCACCAGTTGAAGGTGAAGGCCGATGATATTTCTAAGACAGCTTTTAGAACTCGGTATGGGCATTATGAGTTCACAGTCATGCCTTTTGGTTTGACGAATGCCCCTGCTGCATTTATGGATATGATGAACCGAGTCTTTAAGTCTTTCTTGGACAAGTTTGTGGTAGTCTTCATTGATGACATCTTGATTTACTCCCGTAGTGATGCGGAGCATGAGGAGCATCTGAGATTAGTGCTGCAACTCTTGCGAGAAAAAAAGTTGTATGCAAACCTGAAGAAGTGTGAATTCTTGTTGAGAGAAGTAGCCTTTTTAGGCCATATAATTTCAGCTTCGGGAGTAGCTGTTCATCCTAAGAAGATTGAGGCGATTCGTGATTGGCCTAGACCGACGACCATTTCTGAGGTGCGGAGTTTTCTTGGCTTAGCCGGGTATTATCGACGATTTGTGGAGAGTTTTGCAAAACTCTCTACACCACTCACTCGGTTAACCAGAAAATGGGTTAAATATGTTTGGAGTGATGAGTGCCAAGAATGCTTTGATGAGCTAAAGCAGAGGTTGATGACAGCCCCTATTCTTGCACTACCAGTGATGGGTGATGGATTTGTAATCTATAGTGATGCTTCGCATAGTGGCTTGGGTTGCGTGTTAATGCAACATGGTAGAGTGATTGCATATGCTTCAAGACAACTAAAGGAGTATGAGAAGAACTACCCCACTCATGATTTAGAGTTAGCGGCGGTAGTCTTTGCTCTGAAGCTATGGCGCCACTACCTCTATGGAGAGCATTGTGAAGTTTATACAGATCACAAGAGCCTCAAGTATCTGTTTACACAGAAGGAGTTGAATCTACGGCAACGGAGATGGTTAGAGCTACTGAAGGATTATGACATCTCTATTCTGTATCATCCCGGCAAGGCTAATGTTGTAGCCGATGCTTTGAGTAGGAAGGCTGTGGCGACTTTGAGTATGAGTATCACTTAAAAGCCTGTCCTAATTGAGGAGATGCAGAGGTTATCTCTTGAAGTGGTTACTCCTGGAATGACGGCGAGACTGATGACCTTGGTCATACAGCCCACTATGTTAGATAGGATTCGAGAGAAACAGAGTGTTGATCCTTACTTGATGAAATTTCGAGATCAACTGAGGAGTGGTGATCTTGAAGGATTTACTTGTGATGATTTTGAAGTTCTTCGTTATAGAGGACATCTATGTGTACCAGCGGATCTAGAGATTCGAGAGGAGATATTGAAGGAAGCACATTATTCTCCTTATTCTGTACATCCTGGAGGGACTAAGATGTACCAGGATCTGAAGACTCATTTCTGGTGGAATGGCATGAAGCGGGATATTGGAAGGACTATAGCTTAATGTTTGACATGTCAGCAAGTGAAGGCTGAACATCGAGTACCAGCTGGTAAGCTACTGAGCCTTCCAATACCTGAATGGAAGTGGGATCACATCACGATGGATTTCGTTGTAGGATTGCCGAGGACTTCGAGCGGCTGTGATGCGATTTGGGTGATTGTTGATAGGCTGACGAAGTCTGCTCATTTTCTGCCTATGCAGATTACTTGGTCACGTGAGCGACTTGCGCAGCTCTATTTGGATGAGATATTGAGATTGCATGGAGTGCCAATCTCAATAGTATCTGATAGAGACCCGAGGTTTGTTTCTCATTTCTGGAGGAGTCTACAGACAGCTTTGGGGACTCAGCTTCGATTTAGTACTGCTTTTCATCCCCAGACTGATGGTCAGTACGAGCGCACTATTCAGACACTTGAGGATATGCTGAGGGCTTGTGTCTTGGATTTTGGTGGAGGATGGGATCAACATCTGAGATTGGTAGAGTTTGCGTACAACAATAGCTATCAGGCAAGCATTAAAATGGCTCCGTTTGAAGCATTGTATGGACGCAAATGTCGATCACCTTTGTGTTGGGACGATGTTGGTGAAAGGAAGACATTGGGTCCAGACCTTTTGCTTGAAGCTGAGGAAAAAGTAAAAGTGATACGGCGACATATTGAGACAGCCCAGAGCAGGCAAAAGAGTTACGCTGATGCTCAAAGGCGGGATCTGGAATTTCAAGTTGGTGATCATGTTTTCTTGAAGGTTTCGCCATCGAATGGCATACGGAGATTTGGGATTCGCGGAAAGCTTAGTCCGCGATTCATTGGTTCTTTCGAGATCTTGGAGAGAGTAGGACCCGTGGCTTATCGGTTAGCCCTTCCGCCTCGATTAGCAGGTGTGCATGATGTCTTTCATGTATCTGTTATGAGGAGATACATGCATGATCCTTCTCATGTGATAGATTTTACTCCACTGGAGCTGACGGAGGACTTGCATTACGAGGAGCGACCGATACGAATTCTTGCTCGTGAGACGAGGGAATTGCGTAATCGGGTCATACCTTATGTCAAGGTGCAATGGAATTTTCATGATAATAGAAAAGGCGACATGGGAGTTGGAGACTATCATGCAGAGGTCTTATCCCCACTTGTTTACATCTTGAGGTGAGTACTTTGCTTTAGTTTCGAGGACGAAACTATTTAAGGAGGGGAGAATGTAATACTTGGCATTTCGACGAGTTTCTGGACTTGGAGGGGTTTCGGGCTTGAGACATTTCGGGCTCCCGGAACTTGTGAAGTGGACGCCCGAATGTTCCGGAGCCAGTGTACATTTCGGATGGTCCGGAAGTGGCTGACGAGTTTCGGATATGGACGCAGGAACCGGACGCCCAGTTGAGGATCCGGATTTGGCTTATGACGTGGAGAGCCACGTGTCGCGACGTAGGACACGTGTCGACCGTCGGAGACACACCGCCCCACCGCCTGCCGACCACCGCCGACCGACTGACCGCCAGCTGACACCTGGCGTTTTGGGTTTCCGGACGCCCGGAAGTTGGATTCGGGCGCCCGAATGTGGTGCTTTTGGGAGCCTATAAATAGGTGAGTCCCTGGTTGTTTAGCTTGCATTCCACTTCGTGATCCCTGTTTTCTAGAGAGAGAAAGCTAGAGTAGGGCCATGTGTTGGCATTAGTTTATGATCTAGCTTGTTCTCCTCTACTGTTGTGCTGATCTGGTTCTGAGCTGTTGTTCTGTCGGAGTTAGCAGCCTTTTGGAGGGATATTCAGATCGGAGTACTGCTCGAGTTTGGTATATCTTGGAGGGTTGGATCTGAGGCTATTGTTGTTCCCCACCGTGGTTGGATTAGCTCTTGAGGTGGGTTGATGTTTGCCAGATTCAGTGGACTTCCTCCTATGTGTTTACTCTCATGTTAGCATGATATGATAGTGTTGAATTATGTTAGCATGATATGATGATATTGGATTATGATAGTGTGATACTATTGGGATTATGATAGCATGACATACTGAGATTATGTTAGATATGACCTGTTAGGTTGAGATTTGCATGTGCATGATATGCTAATGATATATATATGAGCATGCTTGATTTTCCTTATATCCTTGATGCATGATTTGACCTACACCTATCCTGTTGATATCCCTTGTACCAGTTGTTGTACATACTAGTGTAGGTGATCATGTTGTGGCTCGTGCTATGTTGTTGTACCTCCTCTTTGTGGTAGAGTTGAGTTTGATTATGAGCACTGGAGCATTGATTGGGTCATACTTGTTGTTGATTATCTCTTGAGGTGCCGAGGGCACGTGATTCCTTTTGTAAGATCAGTTGACCCAGTCGTGTCAATCATATACCTGTGGGTGCTTGGCGCTGATACGTGTTGTGATACTATACTCGGTTGGGTCGCTCCCACGAGTACCGCTCCGGAGTTGGGTTTTTTCGTACAGAGGGATTGTACGAAGGGCTAGGGACAGACGGATTATCCTGTACTAGCTGGCTCCCTACGGGTTGAGCATGATCAGGCCGCAGGTATTGTATTGTGTTGTATGGCATTATGGATTCATGATAGTCCTCATTTGATATATTCAGTTCATTGGTATTCGTATTGACAGTTGAGCATTGTGCATGGTAGTGGTAGTATATCTCCTACTCTTTTTATTGCTCTATATTTATCTCTTGAGATTGAGGACTTAGTGGGCAGACCGCTGAGGCTGGTGGCGGTACCCACTGAGGACTACTTGTTTGATAGTAGTTCTCACACCCGTTGTTGACACCTTTTTGCAGAGTCTTCATCCCCAGTTGTGCATACTGAGCGCGAAAAGGAGACCGTCGGGTAGAGTTGATCCCCGGATACTTGGCTAGAGGTATACCCCATTTTTGGTAGATGGTTATGAGTCTGTACATACAGTGAGATAGAGATTATCAGTGCTGTATATTATAGTTATGGATGATGTATGTATGTACAGTGATCCTTTGATATATTTATATAGCAGCTCTGTTGATACCTTTAGCTCTGTGTGGTTGTTGTTGTTTTCGCTTCGTATACATGGTAGAGATACTGTGTATGCGGCGGATCTTGTCATGTGCCTGGGAAGAGGTAACCCGGGTCGTGACATCAGCCCCTATACATAGCCCATCCTCCATGAAATTACCAAACCGCCCCTCACTGGGCATTCTGCTTCAGTCGGGTCCGGACCTTGCAAGTGGGGTCCGGACCCCGTACGCGCAACAGCCCACCGCGCAGGCCGGGTCCGGACCTTGGCATCCGGGTCCGAAACTCGTACGCGCAACTCCGCGTGGTAACAGGTCGGGTCCGGACCGTGGCGTCCGGGTCCGGACCTTAGCTGCTCCACGGACTTCATTGTCCGGACCCCAGATCCCGGGTCCGGACCCCGTGAGCAGTTTTGCTCCAGTTGGTCCTTTTCCAAAAAAATCAAAATTTTTTCTGATTTCAGGGTTCCCACTCGCACCCAAAACGTTCCGAAACCCTCGGAACCCAATTCCACACCAGCCCTTATCGGCTCTCTCCGAACTTCATCAAATTTGGTAAAGTTCGAAACAGCGCACCGAAATTCAGAGTGCTACATAAAAACTGTTCCCTACACAGATACTCAATCTTTGAAAACCGACTACCTCGAGGGGTAGAAAACCATATGGCACGATTTCATAAATCCAAATACTAAGATCCCGAGGATTGCACCAACAGAGATCTGATATCAAGACTGTACCTTAGCCAGATCAGACACACACCACACTGACAAAGAACCAACAAAAGGTGGAAACATCCGCATTGATGTTTCCACCAGCAAAACATTCCATCATAACCCAAAAGAGTGAAACCCTATGTGCCTGCGGACTGACCCGCAGTGGCTCCCGTGTCCCGTGCTGGAGGTGGGGCAATAACTGCAGCAAAAGCAGCCTGCTGCTGTGCCATCTGCTGTGCAATCCCTTAAAGGGCTACCACTAGGCCTAACAGGGCCAATAACTGCTCCTCGAGCATCTGGGTGTGCCTGTCGTCACTTCGCTGCTCAGAGCCAGCCTGATCACTGCCCCTACTTCCAATACCGGAACAAGTACACGCCATATCCTGCAGCACAAGAAACACGAGGTAATAAACACAATCAACCCTCGAGACTCACAACCCGATAACCTCGGGATTAAATCTCGAATACCCCGCGCTCACACGTGCCTACAATCTTATGCTCTCCCTAAGGTCAACCTAACCAGTGGTTCAGTTAGAAAGCCTGTGAATGTAGTTGTAGTTGTTTCTTGCTCTGATACCATTTTAATCTGTCACGCCTCGGGGCCTAATTAATACAAGCTTTAGTATAAAATCGTGCCGTTTTATAAATCAGAGTTGCGAAAATATATATATATATATATATTTGAAACAGGCTGGCCCTCGTGACGTACAGACCCGCCACAAATACAAATTCCTTTGCCTACACGGACAGAGTCTCCTTTGTATTTGCATGACGTACCGATCAAACATCAACAGGATCACAACTCACAACCTACATTCACCCAATTCACAGACAGTCGATGCAATGCGTTTCCATACAGCTAGTCATCCTTAGAAATGATGCATGCTTCTAAACACTCCTTAAGCGCTGGATGATGCGATGCACAATACAACAATCATCCTATTTAAAAGTGCTCCCCATCTGGAAGCTTTATTTTTAAACTCTAATTCATCCATAAAACCCTTCAAAAACTTTTTAAAAACTGTTCCCTACATGGAAACTCAATCTTTGAAAACCGACTACCTCGAGGGGTAGAAAACCATATGGCGTGATTTCATAAATCCAAATACTAAGATCCCGAGAACATCGGGTACATGCATAATCCAAAGATCCATACAAATTCAAGATTATTATTCATGTAATAATAATTTGATCATCTAACTAAACCATTCATTTATTTAAACTACTAAATGTCGTAAGGGAAATAAAACCAGGGTGACGACCGCTAATGCAGCCTAGCTAGGACGTCCTCCTATCGCACCATGAACCGACTCTTCGCCCGTGCCACCTGGGGAAAATGGGGGATGAGAAACCACAACAAGATTTCCCAGTGGGTACGACAGAGGTCGTAATCACTGACAAACAAAGGAGGTACAGTAAACAAGTATTAGTATAATGGTGTCAGAAAGAACTATAGTAGCTACAATTATAAGAAGCAAGTAATAGAACCGCTACTGTAAAGAAAATAATGTTGTAAATGCCTCACCGAACATCAAACCAACTCTGTACCCAATCTGGTGCCTGCCGTATTGGTCCGCAGACCTCATGCGTTGCCTGTCACAATCCGCACCGAACTGATTCATGCGCCCCGCAGGACGACCCATCCGGATAAGTACACCCTTGGTCGGTGGCCAAACCGACCTGGTGTCAATGAATACTCCCAAGTGCCGTGACAAATCATGCAATATGCTCAATGCAAAAGCCGGTGCCTGGCCGAAGCCACATATGAGTGTGTATGAACGCCGAATCCTGATCAAACAGATCGAAACACATGACAAGAGAGTCGATGTGTTGCCTGGACCGAGAGGTCCATAGATAGTCAATATAGATGAGCCTGCTCTATATGTCCATAAACATATATAATATGCAAGTAACTGAAGCACAAGTAAATGAATAGTGCGAAAGTAAAAATCGACATGTAGAGACACTATGACAGATATAACAAGTAAGAGAAAGGGAACAGTGATGATACAGTCTCACCCCAAAAGCTCGAAGCACCCACATAAAAATTAGGTTCCCCCCCCCCCCCCCCCCCCCCCCCCCCCCCCCCCCCCCCCCCCCCCCCCCCCCCCCCGAAAACCTAACTTGCGCCTCGCCGAAATATCAAAATTCCCCAATTTTTTCTGCACCTGGCTTCCCGAAACTGAAATCCGACTTCACCATGACTTCCGGCATTGCCGGACCATTGAAAACGACCTATTGGATCGTATGAAACGGTGCCCGATTCGCCCCCGAAGTCATCAATACGCATACGTCACAAAACGAAACGCCGTTTACTATTCACTTAAGTCAAAACTGAAAATCACGTAATGGCTTCATTTTAATTCGTTTTTCGCAGAAATTTGGCGTGCGATTTTATATTAGAATACACATAGAAACATCATTAACGGAGTATTTTATTACACCAAAAATTTCGGTCCTCACATTATCCCCTCCTTAAAAGAGTTTCGTCCTCGAAACTCGCTTACACTTCCCCCCGAACAACTCGGGATATCGATCCCGCATGTTAGACTCTAAGTCCCAAGTAGCCTCGCGCTCCTCGTGATTTGTCCATAACACCTTCACATACGGAATTGTACGGTTCCGTAGTTGCCTTTCTTCGCGTGCCAGGATGCGCACCGAAGCTTCCTCGAAGCTCAAATCCTCACGAAGCTCAATAGCCGTGGGGTTAATCACATAAGAGGGGTTACAAATGTACTTTCGAAGTATAGAGACATGAAACACGTTATGCACTCGGGCGAGGCTCGGACGAAGTGCAAGCCGGTAAGCCACGGGACCGACGCGCTCCAAAATCTCATACGGTCCAATGAAACGTGGACTAAGCTTCCGACGCAGCCCGAACCGCTTGATTCCCTTTGCCGGAGAAACCTTGAGCAACACAAGCTCACCCACTTGGAATTCCAAGTCGCGCCTGCATTGGTCGGTGTAGCTCTTTTGTCGGCTCTGAGCAGTCAAGAGCCGCTGCCTAACGATGCGAATTTTAGCCTCAGCCTTCTCCACCAAGTCTGGCCCGATAACCTTGCGTTCGCTCAAATCATTCCAAAAGATCGAAGAACGACACCGACGCCCATACAAGGCCTCATATGGCGCCATTCCGATACTCGCTTGGTAACTGTTGTTATAAGCGAACTCCACCAAGAGTAAGTAATTGAACCAGCCTTCACAAAAGTTCAAGAAGCATGCTCAGAGTATATCCTCACATATTTGAATACCCCGCTCTGACTATCCATCACTCTAGGGGTGAAAAGTTGAGCTGAAGTTCAATTTCGCCCCCAGAGTCTGATGAAGACTCCTCCAAAAGTGGGACACGAACCGCGTGTCCCGATTTGATGTGATCGATACAGGAATTCCGTGCAGACAAACGACCTCCTCGATGTAGAGCTGTGCCGACAAACGACCAAGTTCACGAACCAAATCTCATGAACCATACACCAAATCTCATGAGCCATACCCAAATCTCATGAACCATACACCATATCCCATGAGCCATACTGTAGTACCCCTGGGGCCTAACTGACGGAATGACTGTAGTATCCTAGACTGTTTGTCACGCCCCGTCGGGCCTTTAACACCAACTAGGTGGAAAGGATAACCGCACGGGCGCATGCCCCAGACCCGCCGAACGGATAAAGCCTTTTCTACCCGCCCAAGGCGTCACAACACAAGCTTATCCACGAGGTTCCAACTAGGAACGGAGTACAAGAGTTGCACAAGGAAAGCATCAACATAAAGAAGTTCTACTTCTATTACATTACATTGCACATTTATACATGCCCAAATTTTTCTTTTTCTTTCTTTTTCATTCCATACACCATGTTCCAAAACTATGGAATATACAAGTTTCATACATGTAATGAAAATCCCCTTCTATCAAAGTCCAAGACTAGGGGTACAACTCTATGTATCACCAAAATGGAAGGGCCGCTATCTAGAGAGCCAAACCCTTGCCTCGCTCCGCCGCCTCACTCGCGGAAGGACCTGAAAAACGTGGGGTGAGAACTATAAACATAGTTCCCAGTGGGTAAGGCCACCTAAGAGAGAAGCTCGACCCACCAGGTCCAAAGAAACACCATATGCATAAGTTAGATCACAAATAACTATGCAACACTTATTTACATGCTTGTAAATAAATATAAAGGATGCAACCAAATGAAATGTAACTTATCATTCTCTCCTAGGTTCATCCTATATTTCACATTGACTAAGTTCAATTACTTGTCATTTACTTATGATTTCGGAATCGCCGTCTCACCATAAGGGTTCCAACATTCAAGGAGTGAACTCGTCACCTCCTAGTTCGAGTAGCGAACTCGTCGCATACTCGGGATAGCAAAATCGTCGCATACCCCATCTCAACACCGCCATCACATGGCATGGGTAGCGAACTCGTCACATACCCGGGATAGCAACCTCGTCGCACATCCCATTTCAACACCGCCATCACATGGCATGGGTAGCGAACTCGTCGCATACCCGGGATAGCAACCTCGTCGCACATCCCATTTCAACACCGCCATCACATGGCATGGTAGCGAAATCGTCGCATACCCGGGATAGCAAAATCGTCGCACATCCCGTTTCAACACCGCCAACTCATGGCATGGTAGCGAAATCGTCGCATACCCGGGATAGCAAAATCGTCGCACATCCCGTTGTTCACATCTCACACTTGCCAACCTAAGTCTCATGACCTTAGGTTCAAGTCACTAAGTCTCACCTATGTTCAATAACACTAGGTTTACTTTCTCATTGTCCACCTAGGTTCCATGACTCTAGGTTCCAATCTCATGTCCAACCTATGTTCAATGACACTAGGTTCTATTCTCACATGTTCCAACCTATGTTCAATGACACTAGGTTCCATTCTCACATGTTCCAACCTATGTTCAATAACACTAGGTTCTATTCTCACATGTCTCAACCTATGTTCAATGACACTAGGTTCTATTCTCACATGTCTCAACCTATGTTCAATAACACTAGGTTCCAATCATACATGCAACCATGCAACATGTATAGATAATTGAATTATACTTGAATTCTATATCATGCAATAGGAGCTCATTGCTCTACCTATCATGATTTTATCTTTGCCAACATGCAAGTTCTAGGGTTCACAACACATACCATTTTATCTTTAAATGGATGTTTACCCTAGACATGGAAGTGACCTAATCACTTCGGTAAACACAAACCCACCTCAAGAGCTTCCAAATTCTTGTATTCTTCAAGCTCCTAAGTCTCCAAGCATTGAGTTCTTGTTTCAACCCAAGCTTCTACAAGAAAATAGTTCGTTACTCGTTACGAACCCTTAATTCAACTCAATACACGAAATCAAGTGTTCTAACATGATTTCCAATGCCTCAATTGCAATTCCCGAAGGTCCAAATATTTTTAGAACTTCCCAAGGCAAAAACCCTCATTTAACCTAGGTTTCACATGCATGCATGTAGAACCTCAAAATTTCTTGGCCAATCTCCACATTTTGTGTTTTAGATTGCCTAGGGTTCCCAAAAACCTCATAACAAAGGATTAAATCTAAGGTTTGAACCCAAAACGTGAGGAACTAATCTTAACCACGAATTCCCCAAGCTTCTTCTTGCACCAAGAAGCTTCTTTTCTCCTTTGGAAGCCTTTTCCAAGATCAATCCACCATTTTCTCCAAGTTTTGGAGAGATCTCTAGAGAGAGAAAGTGAAGGAGATGGAGAGGAGAAGTGGAGAGGAAGACAATGAGAAGGGGAGAAGGTCTCAGCCCTTCATACACCCCCACCCCAATACATGTGAAAAGACCATTTTGCCCCACTCCACAAACAACACAACAACCAGCCCAAAACTGGATTTTCGTAACACTGTATACCGGTATGTACATGTGCATACCGGTATACGGGTGTTAGTTCCGGTATACCTCGAAAGATTCCGCAGAACCCGAGAGCTGGGTTTACTGTTTCGACCATCGCATTCCGGTATACCTCATCACATACCGGTATACGGTGACAGTTCCGGTATTCCCCGGAGAATTCCGTAAAATCCGAGAGCTGGGTTTTCGGTTTCAACCATGGCATTCCGGTATACCTCATCACATACCGGTACTAATCACTTCAGTACCGGTATGGAGATCCACATACAGGAATCCAGTGCAGACTTCACAAGTTCTGCAGTTTTAACTTTTCGAAGTCCGTTTTCGCACCTCGTTTGCGCCGAAAACACTTCACACAAGTCCCAAATTTGGCCGAAGCCTCACATATAGCCTCTCATGCTATTTTTCCACCGGAACTCCACAATTTGTAGAAGTTCGGTACGATACACTGAAATTCAGTGTACTACACTGTTCGACACTTCTTGAGAGGGTCGAGACAAGTCGGAGTCGTTTCGGCGCAAAATAGACGCGAAAACGGACTCGGAGCACCGAAGTAAGCCAAAACTGAAGTTTTGGGCGTTTGGAACTTTAGGGCGCCCGAAAGTTATGTTTTGGGCGCCCAGATGTTGAGTGCTCGTTCTCTGAACTGCTAAGTCATTTCGGATCCATGTTCGGGCGCCCGGAAAGTGAGTCCGGAAGTTTACCTCATGAGTATCGATTCGTTTGACACGTGTGGGGTTGTAGGTGGGTTCCGCCGGACCAGGTTAGGGCGCACCAGACCGTGGGCGGAGAGTCCGAAGTGCTGGACTTGTGCAGGCTGGAAGAACCGGGCGCCCACTTCTTGAGTTTCGGGCGCCCGAATGTGCGGATTTCTGCTGAGGAACAGGTTAGATGCAGTTTGTTCTTGAGGTCCATTTTACCCTAACCCTATGTCTATAAAAGATTGGGGACGACTCCCCTGAGGCTTTTTCTCCCCTTATTCACAAGTGAACCCTGGATATTTACAGTTTAGCCCCTCAAATCTCCCAAATTCTATCTATTTCCATGGAAGACCTTGGATCCCTGCAGAACAGTAGCATCGACCTGTGGTGTTTCTGCTCGTGTGCAGTCTGGGAGTGTCCAAATCCCACAAAACTTAGTTTGTTGGATTGTGGACTCGTAGAGGAAGGCGTGAGATCCTTCCAATTGCATTTTGGACAGGTATGTATGCTGCAGTTGCTGTTTTACTGGACCCCTTGTGTTCTTGAGCTGAAATTGGGTTTTCCTTTGATCTTATGGATCCAAATCTCCTTGGAGCTGGGTTTTCGAAGTGAAGATTGTTTTTCCCTCATCCCTTACTAGTTTGGAGGTTCGTTCCACCTGAATTGAGAATTCAAAGGTGAGTGTTAGCTCAGATTTTGAGAATTTAGCTTAAGTGCTGAAATTTTGGACCTTTGATGGATTTTTTTGGATTTTTGAATTCAGATTTTTGTGAGAAGCTTTGGAGAGGATTTGGATTGTTCCATCACTGTATTTGGGAGGTTTGTGACCCTTTTCCCTGGTCTAGATTTGTTGGAATTTTAGAATTCATGCTAGAAGTGTTATGTACTTTGTTGCTGGAATTTCTGGATGCAGTGCTGGAGGGTCCAGAAGTGGGTCCGAATCAGTGCGAGGGCTTTTTGAAGATCGATTCGATCTCCGTTTTGGCTGAAATTTGGAGGGTTTGTTCTTAAGCCCCTGCTGGTGAGTTGGGTAAATTTTCACTGCATTTGAACTTCGGATATAAATTTTATCCCATGTTGAATCCATGTTGGTCGTGCTGCCAGGCTGCAGTTCTGGGCTGATGTTCTGGGCGCCCAGAACTTGAGCAGGAGGATCCGAATCTTGGGTTGGCAGTTTTGAGCCCGATTTCAGCTGGCTTTGTTTGGAGGCCTTCCACTCGACTCCTAGCCTTTGTTGGATAGCTTTCGAGGTGGGTTAATGTTACCGAAATCGCCGGATTTCCTCCTAAGTTGTAGAGAGTGCAGCATGTTGTTTTATTATCTGTTTGATCATGTTAGTAGCTCGAATTCATGAATTTTGCATGTGTTATATGAAATCTGAATTTGGAGCATAAATTGATAATTTATAGACATGACTTTACATGCTGAACTGGGAATTGACTTAGGAGAAAACTCGTGAACCTACAACCGTCACTTTTCGAACTATTATCAGATTTAGCTCTAGGAGCCGTTTCTGTTCTTGTATCACCGCTGTTAGTGCGAGGTGGATACTTAGTTTGTTGTAGGATGAGTTTACGCTCGTGTTGGGATGCCGAGCCTGTATTTACAGTGGGGTTAGACTGTTTTGTCCTACCGGATGCCGTCGGGGTAGACAGTGGACCAATATTCTTGTTTTAGCTTCTGTTTGTGCTGAGGGCACGTGAGCTTGGAGTCTTTGACCCATTCGACCCCTTTCTATTTGATTATAGCCTGCCGGAGCCTGATTGTGCTCGACAGAGATACGCTTACTAACTCGGTTGGGTAGCTCCCCCGAGTGCCGCTCCGAAGTGAGGCCTCTCATGCGTTGATGTCGCTGCAGATTAGTTGGATATGATACTTGGACCGGCTACCCTTTTTGGCCGTGTGCGGCGTGGCTAGGCAGTTGGCTGGACGGGCCTCTTTGGGCGGTTCCGTTAGATTGGGTCAGGGGTGACTATGCACTTTGGTGATGCATACTTGAGAGTTTGACTTGGATAGTGGTAGGGTAGTGGCATTTCAGCTGTTGAGTTTATTCCAGCTTACTTTATTGTTTCTTTATCTACCAGCTATACTGTTAGTCTCGTAGACTTAGTGGGTGGACCGTTGAGGTCGGTAGCATTACCCACTGAGGACTACTCCTTTTGATAGTAGTTCTCACACCCATTGTTGCCACCTTTTCTTGCAGAGCCTTCGTCTGTTGCGGCTGCTGCTTCCGTTCCTGTGGATCGAGATAAGAGAGTCGCGAGCTAGATCCCTACCATTCCCTGTTGTTCCTAGAGGAGGATCCTACTGGAGATAGTTTTATTTTGAGTCGTGCCATGTACATATAGTGTGGTCTGGTGGTTCCTTTTGAGGTGGTCTTGTACCTATTTTGGTTTTGGAGGAACTGTTGTATCTTGGATCCTATATGTACAGGTGGCTTTTGTTCTATTAGTATGATCTCATTTCAGCTCTATATCTCTTGTAGTTGTTTGTATGCTTTGTTACAGGTTAGCTATCGCTTCGTATATATAAAAAATTCTATATATACGGCGGATCTGTTGGCGAGCCCCGGAGAAATGAGTAATCCGGGGCATGACAGATTAAGTTGGTATCAGAGCTTAGGAATAGGTCGTTGGGACTTAGTAAACCCTAGGCTTTGGTAGACCCTAGGAATGCAAGACGTGAGAGACGTGACTTGCTGCGAAAGTCATCGATTTGACTGTTTAACTCATCCTTAAGTGGAGGGAGTGATCGAAGGCGTGTGTCCTTTCCTGTCGCGAACTTGTGTTGGCTGCAGACGACGTCAAGCAGCGAGGGAAAAGAGGCGACCTTCTAGACTTTCGCTTGATTGGGTCCTGAGTTGTTGTGTTTGGTGACTGATCTGTGTGTTGTGCAGGTGATCATGACGCCTCCCCGACACCGAGGTCGACCCCCGACGCGGGCTACCCCCGTGCCTTCTGAGGTGCCAGAGCAGGCGAGACCTAGTGCACCCCCTGATTTGAGTGAGCAGTTGGCTGTGCTAGCCGAGTCATCTAGGCAGCAGGGTGCACTGTTGCGGAGGATGTGTGATACTTTTACTCATCCGTCGAGTGCAGCACCTAGAGCGACGGAGTCGTAGGAGCCACCTCCTTTGGCTCCAGTGGATGTTCCAGCTGCAGCCGCACCCCCATCAGCGGCAGTTCCGACCGCGCCGATTGGCGACACTTCTCGGTCAGGTGGACAGATGTCGGAGGCCGAGCAGGAGCGGATGACTGAGAGGCTGGCTCGTTTTTGCCGGTTTGATCTCCCTCGTTTTGATTGTAGCCACACCGAGCCATGGGTGGTGGAGGCCTGGGTAGGCGAGATGGAGAAGCTATTCGAGGATCTCTTCATACCAAAGCGGGAGCAGGTTCACTTGGCGGTTCACTGTTTGACGGGTGATGCATGCATATGGTGGAGGAGGACGAGACAGAGCAGGTCGCTGGATGCGCTGCGGTTGAGTTGGGACGAGTTCTGCGGGATGCTGTACGGGTCCTATTTCCCAAACAGCGTGAAGCAGAAACTCGAGGAGGATCTGAAGAATTTACTTCAGGGAGATCGCACAGTGCAGGAGTATACTCGAGAGTTTACCAGACTCCTGAACTGTGTCCCATTTGTAGCGAGAGATGAGGCTCATAGGGTTTACTTGTTCGAGCGAGGATTGAGACAAGAGATCTTTGTTCTAGTTCAGGTGCAGAGGTTGCAGACCTTGGATGCGTCGATCGAGCAGGCGCTATGGGTTGAGCGAGGAGCCTTGATGGCGAGAGAGCGGGCGGCCACACTAAGTCAAGGTTTGGATAGGAAATGCCCGGCTCCAGACGACGGAGGACACAGCGGCAGACGCCCGCCGAGACCTCCACGATCACGTTCTCAGGGTCGTGGGTTTTTGGGATGACAGAGGTCTGGTGGATCCCGTCAGCAGGGACGGTAGCAGAGGGGAGCACCGAGATGTGTCATCTGCGGAGGACCACATTGGCCTAGGCAATGCGAGCAGCGAGAGGGCCGGTGTTTTGGGTGTGGTCAGTCCGGACATCTGCGGGCAGCTTGTCCCCGAGCAGCGTCGCCAGTACCATCGATCGCATCGGCACCCCCAGTTTATCAGCAGGCCTATGGAGCTCCACCGACTCATAGCCAGACAGATCGGGCTTCTGTACCACGCCCGGGTGAGCGGCGACAGCAGGCGCAGAGCGGCAGGGTCTTTGCGGCTCAACTTGAGGACTCCACGGCAGCAGATCATGTGGTGGCAGGTATCATTTTAATTTCTGGCATTAGAGCTCGTGCATTATTTGATACCGGTGCATCACATTCTTTTATTAGTCGAGCATTTGCATCCTTGCATGGGCTAGTGTTAGGGCCGTTACCTTGTGCACGAGAGGTGCAGATCCCCGAGCACGTTTTGCTTGTGGAGGAGTGTTGTCGGGCTTGCCCAGTGCAGCTTGGACCTTGGGTGATGCCCGCAGACCTATTGGTCTTGGGGCGATTGCAGGATTTTGATGTGGTGCTCGGCATGGATTGGCTGGCGCGTTACTTCGCGATGATCGACTGCGGCGAGAGGACAGTGACGTTTCGCGAGCCAGACCAGGAGGAGTACGTGTATAGTGGCTGCAAGAGCACATTGTTCACGACGTGGATTTCGTCGGCACGAGCGAGACAGATGATGAGTCGAGGATGTACTGCATTCCTGACGACTGTTGTAGAGGTACCTACGGTGGCACCGGAACTCGAGGACATCTCTGTAGTCCGCGAGTTTCCGGACGTGTTTCCCCCTGAGTTGATTGCTGTGCCACCGGACAGGGAGGTCGAGTTTGTGATTGACGTAGTCCCTGGAACTGCGCCAATCTCAAAGGCACCCTACCGAATGGCACCGGCTGAGTTGAGAGAGCTTAAGGCGCAGCTTCAGGATTTGATGGATAAAGGGTTTGTGAGACCCAGTGTATCGCCTTGGGGAGCGCCGGTGTTATTCGTGAAGAAGAAGGATGGTTCACTTAGACTCTGTGTGGATTATCGAGAGTTGAATAAAGTGACCATCAAGAACAGGTATCCTTTGCCGCGCATTGATGATCTGTTTGATCAGCTGCAAGGATCTTGTTTCTTCTCGAAGATTGATTTGCAGTCCGGTTACCACCAATTGAAGGTGAAGGCCGAGGATATTCCCAAGACGGCTTTTAGGACCCGGTACGAGCATTACGAGTTTACGGTGATGCCGTTTGCTTTAACTAATGCCCCTGCCGCATTTATGGATTTGATGAATCGAGTATTTAAGCCGTTCTTGGACCGATTTGTGGTGGTGTTTATTGATGATATCCTGATCTACTCTCGGAGTGATGCTGAGCATGAGGAGCACTTGAAGTTAGTGCTGCTACTTCTGAGGGAGAAGAAGTTGTATGCCAAGTTGAAGAAGTGCGAGTTTTGGCTTCGAGAGGTAGCTTTCTTGGGCCATGTGATTTCAGCCACTGGAGTGGCGGTGGACCCGCAGAAGGTTGATACTGTTCGAGATTGGCCCAGACCGACGACTGTTACCGAGGTGAGGAGTTTTCTCGGGTTGGCTGGATATTACCGTCGGTTTGTGGAAGGCTTTGCGAAGCTCTCCACACCCCTCATTCATCTGACGAGGAAGGGGATCAGATTTGTTTGGAGTGCCGAGTGCCAGCGTAGCTTCGAGGAGCTGAAGGAGAGACTGATGTCTGCTCCCATCCTTACCCTTCCAGTTATGGGGGAAGGATTCGTGATTTATAGTGATGCATCACACAGTGGCTTGGGATGTGTGTTGATGCAGCATGGTAGGGTAATTGCCTATGCCTCTCGGCAATTGAAGGATTACGAGAAGAATTACCCTACGCATGATTTGGAGCTAGCAGCTGTAGTGTTTTCACTGAAGCTGTGGCGGCACTATTTGTATGGTGAGCACTGTGAGATTTTCACGGATCATAAAAGTCTCAAGTATCTGTTCACTCAAAAGGAATTGAACCTGAGGCAACGCCGGTGGTTAGAGTTGTTGAAGGATTATGATATTACCATCCAGTATCACCCCGGCAAGGCGAATGTAGTGGCAGATGCGTTGAGCAGGAGAACAGTGCAGAGCCTTAGTATGATGATCACTCAGCAGGCGCCGTTACTTGAGGAGTTGAGGCGGCTTGAGCTTGAGGTGGTGTCCCCTGGGGCTACTGCAAGACTTATGTCTTTGGTCTTGCAGCCCACTTTGTTGGATAGGATCCGGGAGAAACAAAGTGGGGACCCCTATTTGATGAGGATTCGAGATCAGATTGCCAGTGGGCAAACATGGGACTTTTGTGTTGACAGTTCGGGAGTACTGCGGTACAGGGACCGACTGTGTGTGATACAGATTCTGAGATCCGAGAGGAGATTTTGAGAGAGGCTCATTACTCGCCTTATACGGTTCACCCCGGTGGAACCAAGATGTATAAGGACTTAAAGGCACACTACTGGTGGAATGGAATGAAGCGGCATATTGGGAGATTTGTGGCTTAGTATTGGACTTGTCAACAGGTAAAGGTGGAGCACCGAGTACCTGCTGGCAAGCTTCAGAGTCTCCCAATACCTGAGTGGAAGTGGGACCAAATCGCCATGGACTTTGTCGTGGGAGTACCGAGGACGCAGGCTGGTTTCGACGCCATTTGGGTGATAGTCGACAGACTGACCAAGTCTGCCCACTTCTTACCAGTGCAGACTACTTGGTCCAGGGAAAGACTTGCTCAGTTATATTTGGACGAGATAGTGAGGTTGCATGGAGTGCCTACCTCGATTGTGTCGGATCGAGACACACGTTTCGTCTCGCAGTTTTGGAGGAGTCTACAGACAGCACTGGGTACTCAGCTTCGGTTTAGCACGACTTTTCATCCACAGACCGATGGTCAGTCTGAGCGGACCATTCAGACTCTGGAGGACATGTTGAGAGCATGTGTCCTAGACTTTGGTGGAGGGTGGCATCAACACTTAGGACTGGTTGAGTTTGCGTACAACAATTGCTATCAAGCGAGCATCCAGATGGCTCCGTTTGAGGCATTGTATGGACGCAGGTGTCGTTCGCCCTTGCATTGGAGCGATGTGGGTGAGAGGAAGACTTTGGGTCCCGATATCCTGTTGGAAGCGGAAGAGAAGGTCAAGATGGTTCGACGACGTCTTGAGACCGCCCAGAGTCGACAGAGGAGCTATGCGGATACTAGGAGACGAGACTTGGAGTTCCAGATTGGAGATCATGTGTTTCTGAAAGTCTCGCCGTCCAGAGGAATTCGCCGTTTTGGAGTTCGTGGAAAGCTTAGTCCACGGTTCATTGGCCCGTTCGAGGTGTTAGAGCGAGTGGGGCCGGTAGCGTACAGGATTGCCCTACCACCGCGACTTTCCGGAGTCCACGATGTGTTTCATGTCTCGGCTCTGAGGAGATATGTGTTCGACCCTCCCACGTGATTGACTTCACCCCACTTGAGTTGGCTGAGGACCTGCGGTACGAGGAACGACCGGTGCGGATTCTTGCTCGTGAGACGAAAGAATTGCGCAACCGAGCCATACCGTACGTGAAAGTGCAGTGGAGTAATCACGAGGAGCGTGAGGCGACTTGGGAGCCGGAGACGGTGATGCGGGAATCCTATTCCTACCTGTCCGAGCTTCCTCCTTGAGGTATGAGTTTAAGTTTCGAGGACGAAACTTTCCGTAGGGGGGAAGGATGTAGTACCCCTGGGGCCTAAATGACGGAATGACTGTAGTATCCTAGACTATTCGACACTTCTAGAGAGGGTCGAGACAAGTCGGAGTCGTTTCGGCGCAAAATAGACGCGAAAACGGACTCGGAGCACCGAAGTAAGCCAAAACTGAAGTTTTGGTCGTTTGAAACTTTAGGGCGCCCGGAAGTTATGTTTTGGGCGCCCAGATGTTGAGTGCTCGTTCTCTGAACTGCTAAGTCATTTCGGATCCATGTTCGGGCGCCCGGAAAGTGAGTCCGGAAGTTTACCTCGTGAGTATCGATTCGTTTGACACGTGTGGGGTGGTAGGTGGGTTCCGCCGGACCAGGTTAGGGCGCACCGGACCGCGGGCGGAGAGTCCAAAGTGCTGGACTTGTGCAGGCTGGAAGAACCGGGCGCTCACTTCTTGAGTTTCGGGCGCCCGAATGTGCGGATTTCTGCTGAGGAACAGGTTAGATGCAGTTTGTTCTTGAGGTCCATTTTACCCTAACCCTATGTCTATAAAAGATTGGGGACGACTCCCCTGAGGCTTTTTCTCCCCTTATTCACAAGTGAACCCTGGATATTTGCAGTTTAGCCCCTCAAATCTCCCAAATTCCATCTATTTCCATTGAAGACCTTGGATCCCTGCAGAACAGCAGCGTCGACCTGTGGTGTTTCTGCTCGTGTGCAGTGTGGGAGTGTTCATGTAGCACTCGGAATCTCGGTGCGTCGTAGCGAACTTTGCTAAATTTGATAAAGTTCGATGGAAGCCGATAATGGCTGGTGTGGAATTGGGTTCCGAAGGTTTCGGAACATTGTGGGTGCGAGTGGAAACCCGAAAATTGAAAATTTTTGAAAAAGGGACCAAGTGGAGCAAAACTGCTCACGGGGTCCGGACCCTGGAAGCTGGGGTCAGGACAATGAAGTCCGCGGGCAGCTACGGTCCGGACTCGGATGTCACGGTCCGGACCCGAGCTGGCTTCCGAGTTGGGGTGCGTACGGGTTCCGGACCCGAACACCAAGGCCCGGACCCGGCCTGCGCGGTGGACTGTCACCTGTGCGGGGTCCGGACCCCATTTGCAAGGTCCGGACCCGGCTGAGGCAGAATGCCCAGTGAGGGGTATTTTGGTAATTTCACAGAGGAGGGCTATGTATTGAGGGCTGAGACCTCTCTCCTCATTACTTCTTCATTTCCTCTCATTCCCTCTCCCTCTCCCTCACTTTCTCTCTCTAGAGATCTCTCCAAAGTTTGGAGAAGTGGAGGATTTGACCTTGGGAAAAGCTTCTAAGGTGGATTTGGAGCTTCTTGGTGCAAGAAGAAGCTTGGGAGCTAGGGCTTTGAGGTGAGTTCTTGTGATTTAGGGTTTAAACTTTAGATTTAATCCTTTAAGATGAGATTTTTGGAAACCCTAAGCAATCTCAACCACAAATGGTGGAAGATTGGCCATGAAATCTAGGGTTTGGCTTGCATGTATGCAAACCCTAGGTAGATTTGGGGCTTTTGCCATGGGAGGTTCTAAAAATATTTGAACCTTCGGGAATTGCAATTGAGGCAAGGAAAATCATGTTAGAACACTTGATTTCATGTATTGAGTTGATTATAGGGTTCGTAATGAGTAACAAACCATTTTCTTGTAAAAGCTTGGGTTGAAGCAAGAACTCAAGGCTTGGAGACCTAGGAGCTCAAAGAATACAAGAATTCGGAAGCTCTTGAGGTGGGTTTGTGTTTACCAAAGTGATTAGGTCACTTCCATGTCTAGGGTAAATATCCATTTAAAGATAAAATAATATGTATGGTGAACCCTAGGACTTGCATGTTGGCAAAGATGAAAATCATGATAGGTAGAGCCATGAGCTCCTATTGCATGTTATAGAATTCAAGTATATTTATATTATCTATACTTGTTGCATGGTTGCATGTATGATTGGAACCTAGTGTTATTGAACATAGGTTGGAACATGAGATTGGAACCTAGTGTTATTGAACATAGGTTGGAACATGTATGATTGGAACCTAGCGTTATGGAACCTAGGTTGAGAATGAGAAAGTAAACCTAATGTCATTGAACATAGGTGAGACTTAGTGACTTGAACCTAGGGTCATGAGACTTAGGTTGGCAAGTGTAAAATGTTGAGATGGGATGTGCGACGATTTTGCTATCCCGGGTATGCGACGATTTCGCTACCCATGCCATGAGTTGGCGGTGTTGGAATGGGATGTGCGACGAGTTTGCTATCCCGGGTATGCCACGATTTTGCTACCTGTGCCATGTGATGGCGGTGTTGAAATGGGATGTGCAACGAGGTTGCTATCACGGGTATGCGACGAGTTCGCTACCTGTGCCATGTGATGGCGGTGTTGAAATAGGATGTGCAACGAGGTTGCTATCCCGGGTATGCGACGAGTTCTCTACCTGTGCCATGTAATGGCGGTGTTGAGATGGGGTATGCGACGATTTTTCTATCCCGGGTATGCGACGATTTCGCTACCCGAACTCGGAGGTGATAATTTCACTCCTTGGATGTTGGAACAATTATGGTGAGACGGCGATTCCGAAACCATAAGTAAATGACAAGTAGTTGAACTTGGTCAATGCGAAATATAGGATGAACCTAGGAGAGAATGAAAATTTACATTTCATTTGGTTGCATCCTTTATGTTGATTTACAAGTATGTAAATATTTCTTGCATAGTTATTTGTGATCTAACTTATGCATATGGTGTTTTTTTGGACCTGGTGGGTCGAGCTTCTCTCTTGGGTGGCCTTACCCACTGGGAATTATGTTTATAGTTCTCACCCCACGTTTTTCAGGTCCTTCAGCGAGTGAGGCGGCGGAGCGAGGCAAGGATTTGGCTCTCTAGATAGCGGCCCTTCCATTTTGGTGATACATAGAGTTGTACCCCTAGTCTTGGACATTGATAGTATAGGGGTTTTCATTACATGTATGTAACTCGTATATTCCATAGTTTTGGAACATGATGTATGGAATGAAAATGAAAGAAAAGAAAATTTTGGGCATGTATAAATGTGCAATGTGATGTAATAGAAGTAGAACTTCTTTATGTTGATGCTTTCCTTGTGAAACTCTTGTACTCCGTTCCTAGTTGGAACATCGTGGATATGCTTGTGTTGTGACGCCTTGGGCGGTAGAAGAGACTCTATCCGTTCGGCAGGTCTGGGGCACGCGCTCGTGCGGTTTGTCCTTCCACCTAGTTGGTGTTAAGGCACGGCGGGGCGTGACAGTTCAAATCCCACGAAACTTAGTTTGTTGGATTGTGGACTCGTAGAGGAAGGCGTGGGATCCTTCCAATTGCATTTTGGACAGGTATGTATGCTGCAGTTGCTGTTTTACTGGACCCCTTGTGTTCTTGAGCTGAAATTTGGATTTTCCTTTGATCTTATGGATCCAAATCTCCTTGGAGCTGGGTTTTCGAAGTGAAGATTGTTTTTTCCTCATCCCTTGCTAGTTTGGAGGTTCGTTCCACCTGAATTGAGAATTCAAAGGTGAGTGTTAGCTCAGATTTTGAGAATTTAGCTTAAGTGCTGAAATTTTGGACCTTTGATGGATTTCTTTGATTTTTGAATCCAGATTTTTGTGAGAAGCTTTGGAGAGGATTTGGATTGTTCCATCACTGTATTTGGGAGGTTTGTGATCCTTTTCCCTAGGCTAGATTTGTTGGAATTCCAGAATTCATGCTAGAAGTGTTATGTACTTAGTTGCTAGAATTTCTGGATGCAGTGCTGGAGGGTCCAAAAGTTGGTCCGAATCAGTGCGAGGGCTTTTTGAAGATCGATTCGATCTTCGTTTTGGCTGAAATTTGGAGGGTTTGTTTTTGAGCCCCAGCTGGTGAGTTGGGTAAATTTTCACTACATTTGAACTTCAGATTTGGATTTTATCGCATGTTGAATCCATGTTGGTCGTGCTGCCAGGCTGTAGTTCTGGGCTGATGTTCTGGGCGCCCAGAACTTGAGCAGGAGGATCCGAATCTTGGGTTGGTAGTTTTGAGCCCGATTTCAGCTGGCTTTGTTTGGAGGCCTTCCACTCGACTCCTAGCCTTTGTTGGATAGCTTTCGAGGTGGCTTAATGTTATCGAAATCGCCGGATTTCCTCCTAAGTTGTAGAGAGTGCAGCATGTTGTTTTATTATCTGTTTGATCATGTTAGTAGCTCGAATTCATGAATTTTGCATGTGTTATATGAAATCTGAATTTGGAGCATAAATTGATAATTTATAGACATGACTTTACATGCTGAACTGGGAATTGACTTAGGAGAAAACTCGTGAACCTACAACCGTCACTTTTCGAACTATTATCAGATTTAGCTCTAGGAGCCGTTTCTGTTCTTGTATCACCGCTGTTAGTGCGAGGTGGATACTTAGTTTGTTGTAGGACGAGTTTATGCTCGTGCTGGGATGCCGAGCCTGTATTTACAGTGGGGTTAGACTGTTTTGTCCTACTAGGTGCCGTCGGGGTAGACGGTGGACCCAGATTCTTGTTTTAGCTTCTGTTTGTGCTGAGGGCACGTGAGCTTGGAGTCTTTGACCCATTCGACCCCTTTCTATTTGATTATAGCCTGCCGGAGCCTGATTGTGCTCGATAGAGATACACTTACTAACTCGGTTGGGTAGCTTCCCCGAGTGCCGCTCCGGAGTGAGACTCTCATGCGTTGATGTCGCTGCAGATTAGTTGGATATGATACTTGGACCGGCTACCCTTTTTGGTAGTGTGCGGTGTGGCTAGGCAGTTGGCTGGACGAGCCTCTTTGGGCGGTTCCGTTAGATTGGGTCAAGGGTGACTATGCGCTTTGGTGATGCATACTTGAGAGTTTGACTTGGATAGTGGTAGGGTAGTGGCATTTCAGCTGTTGAGTTTATTCCAGCTTACTTTGTTGTTTCTTTACCTACCAGCTATACTGTTAGTCTCGTAGACTTAGTGGGTGGACCGTTGAGGTCGGTAGCGGTACCCACTGAGGACTACTTCTTTTGATAGTAGTTCACACACCCATTGTTGCCACCTTTTCTTGCAGAGCCTTCGCCTGTTGCGACTGCTGCGTCCGTTCCTGCGGATCGAGGTAAGGGAGTCGCGAGCTAGATCCCTACCATTCCCTGTTGTTCCTAGAGGAGGACCCTACTGGAGATAGTTTTATTTTGAGTCGTGCCATGTACATATAGTGTGGTCTGGTGGTTCCTTTTAAGGTGGTCTTGTACCTATTTTCGTTTTGGAGGAACTGTTGTATCTTGGATCCTATATGTACAGGTGGCTTTTGTTCTATTAGTATGATCTCATTTCAGCTCTATATCTCTTGTAGTTGCTTGTATGCTTTGTTACAGGTTAGCTATCGCTTCGTATATATAGAAAATTCTATATATACGGCGGATCTGTTGGCGAGCCCGGGGAAACGAGTAATCCTAGGCGTAACACATACGGCAAGTTCATGAACCATAGATCAAATCTCATTAATCATGAACCAAATTCGATACCCAAATCTCACGGATCATAAAGCAAATTCCATACCCAAATCTTATAAACTATGAACCAAATCTTATACCCAAGTTCATGAACCAAATCCCATAAGCCATACACCAAGTTCATGAATCAAATCTCATGAACCATACTCCAAATCCCGTGAACCAAATTCCATGAACCAAAATTCATGAACCAAATCTCATACCCATATCTCATGAACCATACACCAAATCATGTGAACCATACACCAAGCTCATGAACCATATCTCATTAACCGTACACCAAATCCTATGAGCCATACACCAAGTTCATGAACCATACACCAAATCTCATAAACCAAACCATATCCAAATTCCATACACCAAATCTTATAAACCAAACCATATCAAAATCCCATACACCAAATCTCATAAGCCAAACCATATCCAAATCACATAAACCATACACCAAGTTCATGAACCAAATCCAACTCTTATGAGCCATACACCAAGTTCATACGATGTTCTCTACCATGGGCTAAGTTCATAAACTAAACCCAACCTCGTCATGAATCTCGATCTTTCGCTCTAGCACATATACCTAGAGTAGAGGTCAAATGCAAAACCGACTAACCCTAACACATATACTTAGGGCCTAGTCGACCTTTCGCTCTAGCACACATACCTAGAGTAAAAGTCAAATGCAAAATCGACTGACTCTAATATATGTACTCAGGGCTAAGTCAACCCCACCGCCTTGGCACATATAACTAAGGCAAAATCATCTCCAAATCGACAAAGTTCTAAATTATATACTTAGAATTCAGTCAAATTATATCAAGTTTATTCGAACTCTAACACATATACTTAGAGTTCATCCGACTAACCCTAACACATATGCTTAGAGTCTAGTCAGCCTTTTGCTCTAGCATATCTACCTAGAGTAAAACCCACATCCAATCGAGCTTTGATACATATACTTAGAGTTCATTCAAATCAAATCCGACGAACCCTAACGCAATACCTTAGGGCTTAGTCAGATTCTCACTCTAGCACATATAACTAGAGTGAAAAATATATTAAACTCGATTAATTCTGATACATACACTCAGGAATTAACCACTTTCTACCTTCGGGTAACATCAAATCCGACCTACCTCAATACATATACTTGGGGTTTGGTCACATCATCACCTTGGAACATACAATCAAGGTGAAATCAAATATAATTGGACTCTAAAACATATACTTAGAGCCAATTAGACTCTAATACATATACTTAGAGTCTAATGACGATTAGGTCTTAATACATGTACTTAGGACCTAGTCAACTTCAAATCCAACTGAATCCTAACACATATACTTAGGATTCGGTCAATCATCAAGATATAGTTCATTCCATCCTCCCTATGAAGGTCTCTTAATCGAAGGTGCCCCAATCTCCAAGGGGTAATTAACAGTAGATGCTTGCATCTATTGGAAGCCATGGATCCGCAATACCTGATATCCATATACATATAAATATAAATCTAAATCATGAATACTACCCCACGGAAAATCAATCGACCGTGCGAGGTGCGTCATTCGTGGTGGCAGATAAAATGGCATGCCCGGTGGGACTTGGCTTTTCCTTCCATCTTCAAGACCTCTAATTAAAAAAAAAGGAAGAAGAAGTGGAAATGAATCCTAACTTCTACCTTTTTGCATCAGGAAAATGGCACCAACATCGAAGAACGTTGTCGCTGCACAAACCAATTCTATAGTATTGGAGACGGGTTCGCCAGTCTGCTTGCCCACATCCGTTCTTACTTTCGGAGCTGCAGGTGCCTCAACTCAATTTGGCACCATTCCAGAAGCTGTCCGAGCTGCTGTCATAGCTTAGACTTCTGCTGCTGCTGCTGGGGGCATGATCACTCCTACTGCTATCATGGCCCAAACTTTCGCTGCTGCTGGGAGCACGATCACTCCCGCCGCCCCTTCTCAGGATATACACAATGTTGTCATTCCTCGCCTGCCATCTCAGGGAAAACGACCCAATGTGGTCATCCCCAACCCTCCTCGCCGACCCGTGGGCGAACGAGTTACCTACCCGCCTGCATCCAAGAGAATGGTGTCCGAATGAAGGCTCATATTTCCAAAGGACCAGACGCAGAAATCGTCAGTATTCGATAAGTTGGCACTTTCTAATGATACGATGGTTACTATTTCTCCAACCAGAATATCCTTTAAGAGGAACATTCGCCACCGACTCTACAGAGGAAAGGTTGCTGGGGGCAAGGACAATAACATCCAAAAGCCCCAAATGATTAAATTTGTGATTCATTCTGTACTTCCGACTCACAACTCCTTCGTTCCATTAGAGTTCGTGAAGAAGAATGCAACTACTGCTATTTCGCGGCCGATGATAAAAATTAATCGGCTAGAAGTTCCAAAGAAATGCCAAAGGACTCTCGCAAGTAATGAAAATAACATCTGCTCCTCAACAAAGTAAGAATGAACAACGAGTTGACTCTATATAAGCATTTGAACCTCGAATATAAATACCAACACAAAATATACGATGCGTTTCAAGCCGAGAAAGAAGTTGCGAGCTAATCTTCACTCGAGGTGCCTCAAAGAAATAGTGGGAAAGCCTTAGCTATTGAGAAAGAAGGTCCAAAATTATGTCCCTATCACTATAAATAGGGGTATGGCCTGAAAAATTATATAACTGCACGCACAACTCGAGAAACTCCAAAATCAGTGCCCTCTGTTGATGAAAATTGTTGTCTATACCATGGGTACCTCGACCGCCATGTCGTTAAACTGAGCAAACATAGCCGACAAAAATGAGACTAACATGTACAGTGGGGGCATACTCCCTAAAACAAGACATATCATCTCTCAACTGGTCTCTAAAAAAAAGAAAAAAAAAAGGTAGGGGACATATTGTCTACATTTTTCTAGATAATATGGGTAAAATATGAGCCACCAGCGGACTTGATTGTCCACATCAGACTTCAAGGGTAAAATTGCTAAATCATTCCCAGCTGGGGTATAACCCCACAGGTAAAAATAGAATTCTCGCTGTGAGAAAACCTTTCGAGGCTCACAGGCAAAAGTTAGGGGAGGGTGTCTAGTGAAAACCCGTCAGGACATTAGATTACCCAACAAAAAATAAAAATAAAAAAATAAAAAATAAAAAAAATAACTTCACGCCTGTGGTATAACCCCACAGGCAAAAATGGGATCCCCGCTGTGAGAAAACCTTTCGAGGCTCACAGGCAAAAGTTAGGGGAGGGTGTCTAGTGAAAACCCATCGGGACATTAGATTACCACAAAATAAAAATAAAAATAAAAATAAAAATAAAAATAAAAATAAAAATAAAAATAAAAATAAAAATAACTTCCCGGCTGTGGTATAACCCCACAGGCAGAAATAGGATCCTCGCTGTGAGAAAACCTTTCGAGACTCACAGGCAAAAGTTAGTGTCACGCCCCGCCGGGCCTTTAACACCAACTAGGTGGAAAGGATAACCGCACTGGCGCATGCCCCAGACCCGCCGAACGGATAGAGCCTCTTCTACTCGCCCAAGGCGTCACAACACAAGCTTATCCACGAGGTTCCAACTAGGAACGGAGTACAAGAGTTGCACAAGGAAAGCATCAACATAAAGAAGTTTTACTTCTATTGCATCACATTGCACATTTATACATGCCCAAATTTTTCTTTTCTTTCTTTTCATTCCATACACCATGTTCCAAAACTATGGAATACATAAGTTTCATACATGTAATGGAAATCCCCTATACTATCAAAGTCCAAGACTAGGGGCACAACTCTATGTATCACCAAAATGGAAGGGCCGCTATCTAGAGAGCCAAACCCTTGCCTCGCTCCGCCGCCTCACTCGCGGAAGGACCTGGAAAACGTGGGGTGAGAACTATAAACATAGTTCCCAGTGGGTAAGGCCACCCAAGAGAGAAGCTCGACCCACCAGGCCCAAAGAAACACCATATGCATAAGTTAGATCACAAATAACTATGCAACAATTATTTACATGCTTGTAAATAAACATAAAGGATGCAACCAAATGAAATATAAATTATCATTCTCTCCTACGTTCATCCTATATTTCACATTGACTAAGTTCAATTACTTGTCATTTACTTATGGTTTCGGAATCGCCGTCTTACCAAAAGGGTTCCAACATTCAAGGAGTGAACTCGTCACTTCCTAGTTCGAGTAGCGAACTCGTCGCATACTCGGGATAGCAAAATCGTCGCATACCCCATCTCAACACCGCCATCACATGGCATGGGTAGCGAACTCGTCGCATACCCGGAATAGCAACCTCGTCGCACATCCCATCTCGACACCGCCAACTCATGGCGTGGTAGCGAAATCGTCGCATACCCGGGATAGCAAAATCGTCGCACATCCCGTGTCAACATCGCCAACTCATGGCATGGTAGCGAAATCGTCGCCTACCCGGGATAGAAAAATCATCGCACATCCCGTTTCAACACCGCCAACTCGTGGCATGGTAGCGAAATCGTCGCCTACCCGGGATAGCAAAATCGTCGCACATCCCGTTGTTCACATTTTTCACTTGCCAACCTAAGTCTCATGACCTTAGGTTCAAGTCACTAAGTCTCACCTATGTTCAATAACACTAGGTTTACT
This sequence comes from Puya raimondii, assembly GCA_016920855.1. NCBI lineage: Eukaryota > Viridiplantae > Streptophyta > Magnoliopsida > Poales > Bromeliaceae > Puya > Puya raimondii. Next base: position 152,642,862 of record JABWPP010000050.1, on the reverse strand, counting down.
TTCTCATTCTCAACCTAGGTTCAATGACACTAGGTTTCATTCTCACATGTTCCAACCTATGTTCAATAACACTAGGTTCTATTCTCACATGTTCCAACCTATGTTCAATGACACTAGGTTCTATTCTCACATGTTCCAACCTTTGTTCAATGACACTAGGTTCTATTCTCACATGTTCCAACCTATGTTCAATGACACTAGGTTCTATTCTCACATGTTTCAACCTATGTTCAATGACACTAGGTTCTATTCTCACATGTTCCAACCTATGTTCAATAACACTAGGTTCAATCATACATGCAACCATACAACAAGCATAGATAATTGAATTATACTTGAATTCTATATCATGCAATAGGAGCTCATTGCTCTACCTATCATGATTTTATCTTTGCCAACATGCAAGTTCTAGGGTTCACAATACATATCATTTTATTTATAAATGGATATTTACCCTAGACATGGAAGTGACCTAATCACTTCGGTAAACACAAACCCACCTCAAGAGCTTCCGAATTCTTGTATTCTTCAAGCCCCTAAGTGTCCAAGCCTTGAGTTCTTGCTTCAACCCAAGCTTCTACAAGAAAATGGTTCGTTACTCATTACGAACCCTTAAATCAACTCAATACTTGAAATCAAGTGTTCTAACATGATTTCCTATGCCTCAATTGCAATTCCGGAAGGTCCAAATATTTTTAGAACCTCCCATGACAAAAGCCCCAAATCTACCTAGGGTTTGCATGCATGCAAGCCAAACCCTAGATTTCATGGCCAATCTTCTACCATTTGTGGTTGAGATTGCCTAGGGTTTCTAAAAACTTCATCTTGAAGGATTAAATCTAAGGTTTAAACCCTAAATCACAAGAACTCACCTCAAAGCCCTAGCTCACAAGCTTCTTCTTGCACCAAGAAGCTTCTTTGCACCTTGGAAGTCCTTTTCCAAGCTCCAATCCACCACTTCTCCAAGCTTTGGAGAGATCTCTAGAGAGAGAAAGTGAGGGAGAGGGAGAGGGAATGAGAGGAAAGTGAAGAAGGAATTAGGGGAGAGACCTCAGCCCCCCCTACATAACCTATTCACTGCAAAATTACCAAAATACCCCTCACTGGATATTCTGCCTCAGTCGGGTCCGGACCTTGCAAGTGGGGTCCGGACCCCGCACTGATAACTGACCAGCGCGCAGGCCGGGTCCGGACCTTGGTGTCCGGGTCCGGAACCCGTACGCACCCCAACTCGGAAACCAGCTCGGGTTCGGACCGTAACATCCGGGTCCGGACCGTGGCTGCCCGCAGACTTCATTGTCCGGACCCCAGCTTCCAGGGTCCGGACCCCGTGAGCAGTTTTGCTCCAGTTGGTCCCTTTTTCAAAAATTTTCGATTTTCGGGTTTTCACTCGTACCCATAATGTTCCGAAACCTACGGAACCCGATTCCACACCAGCCATTATCGGCTTCCATCGAACTTTATCAAATTTAGTAAAGTTCGATACAACGCGCCGAAATTCAAGGTGCTACAGTTAGGGGAAGGTATCTGGTGAAAACCCATATGGGCGCCAGAATACCCAAGATATATTTTGCCTATGACGGAATGCTAACTCACCTTAGGGTCGGTTATGCACGGCAATTTCGATTGCTTCTTGAGACAAAATAAATCCAATAAATTCATACTCCCTAATACCCAAGATATATTTTGCCTATGACGGAATGCTAACACACCTTAGGGTCGGTTATGCGCGGCAATTTCGATTGCTTCTTGAGGCAAAATAAATCCAATAAATCCATTCTTCCTAATACCCAAAATATTTTTTGCCTATGACGGAATGCTAACTCACCCTAGGGTCGGTTATGCGGCAATTTTGATTGCTTCTCGAGGCAAAATAAATCAAAATAAATTCAATTCAGAAAAAAATGAAAAAGAAGAAGAAAAAAATTTCCGGCTGTGGTATAACCCCCCCACAGGCAAAATTGGAATCCCCGCTGAGAGAAAACCTTTCGAGGCTCACAGGCAAAAGTTAGGGGAAAGTATCTGGTGAAAACCCATATGGGCGCCAGACTACCCAAAATATATTTTGCCTATGACGGAATGCTAAATCACCTTAGGGTCGGTTATACACGACAATTTCGATTGCTTCTCGAGGCATAATAAATCAAATAAATTCATGTTTCCTAATACCCAAAATATATTTTGCCTATGACGGAATGCTAACTCACCTTAGGGTCGGTTATGTGTGGTAATTTCAGTTGCTTCTCAAGGCAAAATAAATCAAAATAAATCTACATTCAAAAAAAAAAAAAATTCCGGCTGTGGTATAATCCCACAGGCAAAAATGGGATCCCCGCTGTGAAAAAATCTTTCGAGACTCACAGGCAAAAGTTAGGGGAGGCTGTCTAGTGAAAACCCATCAGGGCATTAGATCACAAAAAAAAAAAAAAATACCGGCTGTGATATACCCCCACAGCAAAAATGGGATCCCCGCTTGAGAAAACCTTTCGAGGCTCACAGGCAAAATTAGGGAAAAGTAAACTGAGCACTTTTCTATCGACCGTCATGTCATTAAACTGAGCATCCATTCCAACTGACCGCTATGTCGTTAAACTGAGCAATCAAATTGAATGCATATAGTGTGAGGATGATCTAAAAGAAAAGGGAGTAAAAAAAAATGTAGAAAAATATTTGTGAAAAATGGGGAGAGACAGAGATAAAAACGATGACGTTGAACATGCATCTTTTCACCGTACTCGTGCCTCGTACGATGAAAAGCGGCATTTTGTTGGTGTAAATTTTTTTAAAAAAAATAGTAAAAAAGGGAAAAGATTATGGTTGGCCCATAATATTGATTTGGGTCTATACATTTCTAGTAGGCCTCATATGAGCCCAGCCATAATTTGGACCCAACAAATTCAGCCCATTCAATAGGCCCCACATAAGAATACGAGCATGTGGGCCTTATGAAAGCCCGTTGAATTTTAAACCCATCTAATAATCCACGCCTTATTTCAGCTCGATGGATATTATTTATACCCATAAGCTGCAACAAGATGGCCCAATTAATTTGGATTGAGCCCAACCCATTGGATGACAGCCCACATCTACATCTAAATCTGAAAATTCAAATTTGAATTTTAAATGTTCAAATTTAATTTTGAATTTTTAAATCTTCAACCCACTAGAAAATATCTCTCATCTCATACATATCCTTTTCTATTCAAAATTCGATTTTGAATTTTGAATCCTTAACCAACTCCCAAAATATCTCTTAACCAATCACATCCCAAAATTCGATTTTGAATTTTGAATTTTTAAATTTCCAACCAACTAGAAAATATCTCTCCTTTCATTCAAAATTTGATTTGAAATTTCGAATTCTTAACCGACTCTCTAAAATATCTCTCGCCCAATCCCGCAAACCCCTCCATTCAAAAAAAAAAATCTTGGTCCACTCTTATGTACCCTCAACGATTCCCCAGACCATTCCTATTCTATTATAAATAGAGGATAAAAAAGGTGACACAGAGAGGAGAGAGAATAGCGATACCACCCTAACTATACGCACTTCTACATACAAAAAAAAACAAAGAAGAAAGGAGAGATCTTCCCACCACCCCACTTCATTTAGTTCGTCATCCGACTTCCCCCGGTGTGATCATCAGGTAAAACTAAATAAAATAAAATAAATTTTTTTAAAAAAATAATCTTCTCCCTCCCCCTCCCCTTAGCCGTACGGCTAGGAGGGGAGAGGGAGGTCTCCTTCCCCTTTCCTCTAAAAAAAAAGAAAAAAAATAATATGTATAAAAAAAAATAAACCAATATATATTTATTTTCTCCTTTTTCTCTTTTGCCCCGCCCGCGTAGGTCACGCCGCCATCGTCATCTACGCTGCAGTCGCCTTCAACCTCGGTTTGACATCTTCAAAGGAAGAGGGGAGGGGAACCAATGGTTTCCCGTTTCTTCGGACCCTTCAACTCCATTCGAAAATGTCGAATCAAGCTCGCCGGCCGTCATCTTCTACGTCGTCGCCGCCAAATCCTATCTTGACGTCTTCGATGGGAGAGGGAAGGAGGATCGATGATCCTCCGCTTCTTCGGACCTCTCCACCCCATTCGAAGTCATTAATTAATGGGACGGGTGGTTCACATGTCACGTCGCCGCAGCCGCCCTCGACCTTATTTTCACGTTTTCAAAGGAAGAGGGGAGGGAAACTAATGGTTTCCCGTTTCTTCGGACCCTTCCACTCCTTTCGAAAACGTTGAATCAAATCTCCCACAACCGCCATAAAAAAAAAGAGAAAAAGAGAGAAACCCACAAAAAATTCCATTGCGGATGATTTCTTCGGACATCCATGCTCAAGGTTCATTCATTTCGACCCAAACCGGCTCAGATGATTTCTTCGAACATCTGAATTTTGGTTCAGTCAAAATTGCAATAAAGGGGATTTCTTTGGACCCAGAATCAAAATTGCAATTTTAAAAAGGGAATTTCTTCGGACCCCAAAATTAAATTGCAAATAATTTGGAAAGGGGATGTCACGCCCCGAATTACACGTTTCCCCGGGCTCGTCAACAGATCCGCCGTATACATAGAATTTTTTATGTATACAAAGCGATAGATAACCTGTAAACAATGTATACAAGCAACTACAAGAGATATAGAGCTGGAAAGAAGATCATACTAATAGAACAAAAGCCACCTGTACATATAGGATCCAAAATACAATAGTTCCTCCAAAGCCAAAATAGATACAAATCCATCTCTCACAGGAACAACAATTTCACACTATATGTACATGGCACAACCCAAAATAAAACTATCTCCAGTAGGGTCCTCCTCTAGAAAAAACTGGGAATGGTAGGGATCTAGCTCGCGACTCCCTTACCTCGATCCGCAGGAACAGAAGCAGCAGCCGCAACAGTCGAAGGCTCTGTAAGAAAAGATGGCAACAATGGGTGTGAGAACTACTATCAAAAGAAGTAGTCCTCAGTGGATACCGCTACCGACCTCAACGGTCCACCCACTAAGTCTACGAGACTAACAGTATAGCTGGTAGGTAAAGAAATAATAAAGTAAGCTGGAATAAACTCTACAGCTGTAATGCCACTACCCTACCACTATTCAAGTCATACTCTCAAAGTATAAGCATCACTAATGTGAATAGTCACTCCTGACCCAATCTAACGGAACCGCCCAAAAAGGCTCGTCCAGCCAAAAGCATAGCCACACCGCACACTACCAAAAGGTAGCCGGTCCAAGAATCATATCCAACTAATCTGCAGCGACATCAACGCATGAGAGGCCTCACTCCGGAGCGGCACTCGGGGGAGCTACCCAACCGAGTTAATAAGTGTATCTCTGTCGAGCACAATTAGGCTCTGCAGGCTATAATCAAATAAAAATGGGTCAAATGGGTCAAAGACTCCAAGCTCACGTACCCTCAGCACAAACTGATACTAAAATAAAAATCTGGGTCCACCGTCAACCCCGACGGCACCCGGCAATACAAAACAGCCTAACCCTGCTGTATACTCAAGCTCGACATCTCAGCACGAGCGTAAACTCGTCCTACAACAATCTAAGTATCCACCTCGCACTAACAGCGGTGATACAAGAACAGAAACGACTCCTAGAGCTAAATCTGATAACAGTTTCAAAAAGTGACGGTTGTAGGTTCACAAGTTTTCTCCTAAGTCAAATCCCAGTTCAGCATGTAAATCATGACTATAAATTATTAATTTATGCTCCAAATTCAGATTTCATATAAACACATGCGAATTCATGAATTCGAGCTACTAACATGAAAAATCTGATAATAAAACAACATGCTGCACTCTCTACAACTTAGGAGGAATTCCGAAGCTTTCGGCAACATCAACCCACCTCTAAGGCTATCCAACCACGGAAAGAAGTCGAGTGGAAGGCCTCCAAACAAAACCAGCTGAAACCGGGTTCAAACCAGCCAAAACCAGGATTCGGATCCACTCTGCAGCACTTCTGGGCGCCCAGAACTTCGGCCCAGAACTGCAGCCTGGCAACACGACCAGCACGAGTTCAACTTGCGATAAAAATCAATTCCATAGTCCAAATGCAGTGAAAATTTTCCCAACTCACCAGGAGAGGTTCAAGAAGAATCCCACCAATTTTCAGCCAAAACGGATGTCACGCCCCACCGTGCCTTATCACCAACTAGGTGAGAGGACAACCCGCACGAGCGCGTGCACCAGATCCGCCGAACGGACAGGATCTTTCCTATCCACCCAAGTCGTCACAACACATGCAGTCACAAGACGTTCCAAACAGGAACCGAGTACAAAGTTGCACAAGGAAAGCATCGGTGAAAGAATATTCTACTTCTATTACATCACATAATCTCACTTACATGCCAACTTTTTCTTTTCTTTACAAAATTCCATACAATGAGTTCCAAAATATGGAATTTACATTTAACATGCTTTACATAACCCCTATATTGTATTGTCCAAAAGTTGGGGTACATCTATACATGAGACCAAAAGGGAAGGGCCGCTATCTATTTACGCCAAACCCTTGCCTCGCTCCGCCGCCTCGCTCGCGGAAGGACCTGAAAATGGTGGGGTGAGAACTATAAACATAGTTCCCAGTGGGTAAGGCCACCCAAGAGAGAAGCTCGACCCACCAGGTCCAAAGAAACAACTCAAGCATCGGTTAGTAAATACAAATAACCATACATAATAAGTCTACAAACTTGTATATAAACATGAACAGATGCAACATATTAAATGACATCTATCATTTTTCCTAGGTCCAACCGGTAGTATGTAATACATTTACATTTGTAAATTTTTATAGGCATTGGTGTCGGAATCGCCGCCCCACCAACCCAGTTTATCTTTTGTGCGGACTTACCGCCTTGAGATGGCGTTGGGGTTGGCACCGCCACACTACCAACCCATCATTGATTACTTTGGCATTGGTTTCGGAATCGCCACTTCACCAACCCATTTGTTTATTTTGGCATTGGTTTCGGAATCGCCACTTCACCAACCCATTTGTTTATTTTGGCATTGGTTTCGGAATCGCCACTTCACCAACCCATTTGTTTGTTTTGGCATTGGTTTCGGAATCGCCACTTCACCAACCCATTTGTTTATTTTGGCATTGGTTTCGGAATCGCCACTTCACCAATCCATTTGTTTACATTTAACGTTTCTAACCTATGTCCAATGACACTAGGTTTATATGTCAACCTATGTTCAACAACACTAGGTTCATGTCAAGAGCCAACCTATGTTCAACAACACTAGGTTCATGTCAAAAGCCAACCTATGTTCAATGACACTAGGTTCATGTGCCAACCTATGTTCAACAACACTAGGTTCATGTCAAAAGCCAACCTATGTTCAATGACACTAGGTTCATGTGCCAACCTATGTTCAACAACACTAGGTTCATTCAAAATTGCACTATTACTCATATTTCATGCACGCACATGTCTATAACCTTTCTATCACTTAGAAACACGAGTTATACATACATGCAAATGTTCTTTCATGGTATTTAACATGTTACATATGATTCTACTCACATGCAAGGTGAGCTCATTGCTCATTTCACTTAACAAAACACTTTAGCCAACATGCATAATTTCATTCTAGGGTTTCTTACACATACACCATTTTAAATTCTTAATGGTTATTTACCCTAGACATGGAAGTGACCTAATCACTTCGGTGCAACACAAACCCACCTCAAGAGCTTCCAAATCTTTGTGTTCTTTGAGCTCCTAGGTCACCAAGCCTTGAGTTCTTGCTTCAACCCAAGCTTCTACAAGAAAATGGTTCGTTACTAATTACGAACCCATAAATCAACTCGATGCTAGAAATCAATAGTTCTAACATGATTTCCTATGCCTCAATTGTAATTCCCGAAGGTTCAAATATTTTTAGAACCTCCCATGGCAAAAGCCCCAAATCTACCTAGGGTTTGCATGCATGCAAGCCAAACCCTAGATTTCATGGCCAATCTCACACCATTTGTGGTTTAGATTGCCTAGGGTTTCCAAAAACCTCATATCAAAGGATTAAATCCAAAGTTTAAACCCTAAATCACAAGAACTTACCTCAACACCTAAGCTCCCTAGCTTTTTCTTGCACCAAGAAGCTCCTTTGCACCTTGGAAGTTCTTTTTCAAGCTCCAATCCACCACTTCTCCAAACTTTGGAGAGATCTCTAGAGAGAGAAAATAAGGGAGAGGGAGAGGGAGTGAGGATGGTGGAGAAGAATGAGGGGAGAAAGTTTCAGCCCCTATACATAAACCCCACCCCATGAAATTACCAAACTGCCCCTTCACTGGGCATTCTGCATCAGCCGGGTCCGGACCTTGCAAAGTGGGGTCCGGACCCCGTACGCATATCCTGCTCTCTACGCAGGTTGGGTCCGGACCCCACAGCCGGGTCCGAAACCCGTATGCGTAACTCCGCTCGGTAACAGGTCGGGTCCGGACCGTGGCGTCCGGGTCTGGACCCTAGCTGCTCCACGGACTTCATTGTCCGGACCCCAGATCCCGGGTCCGGACCCCAGATCCTGGGTCCGGACCCCGTGAGCAATTTTGCTCCAGTTGGTCCTTTTCAAAAAATTCAAAATTTTGATTTATGGGTTCCCACTCGCACCCAAAACGTTCCGAAACCCTCGGAACCCAATTCCACACCAGCCATTATCGGCTCTCTCCGAACTCCATCTCATTTGGTAAAGTTCGATACAGCGCACCGAAATTCAGAGTGCTACAACGGAGTTCGATTCGATCTCCAAAAAGGGATCCGATCATATTCGGATCCACTTCGGGGTACTCTAAAATCGTATCCAGAAATTTCAGTAACTAAGCAAATAACACTTCTAGCTTAATTCCTAGAATTTCAACAAGTCTAGCCCAGGGAATAGGGTCACAAACCTCCCAAATACAGTGATGGATCAATCCAAATCTTCCCCAAAGTTTCCAACAAAGATCTGGATTCAAAAATCCAAGAAACTCATCAAAAACCCACAATTTCAGCACTTAAGCTTAAATCTCTAAATCTGAGCTAAAACTCACCTTTGAACTCTCAAATCCAGGTGGAAAGAACTTCCAAACCAGCAGGGGATGAGGGAAAACGAATCCTCACTTCAAAAATCCAGCTCCATAGAGATTTGGATCCATAAGATCAAAGGAAAATCTAAATTTCAGTTCAAGAACACAAGGGGTCCAGTAAAACAGTAACTGCAGTGTACATACCTGTCAAATTGTGATTGGAAGGATCTCACACCTTCCTCTACGAGTCCACAATCCAAAAACCAAGTTTTGTAGAATTTGGACACTCCTACACTGCACACGAGCTGAAACGCCATAGGTCGACGTTGGAATTCTGCTAGAATCTAAAGCCTTCAATGTGAGAAGATGGAAAATTGGAGGAGTTGGAGGGGTTCCCTGCAATTATCCAGGGTTCACCAAGAGAGGGAAGCAAAAGAGCTTCAGGGGTTTCGTCCACTACTATTTATAGCCAAAGGAATGGATACAAAAAGCCTCAAGAACACAAGCTGCAATCCTGCACCAATACTGAAAATCCAACATTCGGGCGCCCAGAACCCAAGAACTGGGCGCCTAGATCTTCCAGCCTGCACCAGGACAGCCTCGGATTCTCCGTCAAGCGGTCTGGTGTGCCTTATCGTGGTCCGGTGGAACTTACCTACCACAGCACACGTGTCAGCACGATCGATACTCACGAGGTGAACTTTCAGACTGGATCCTTAAAACTGCCAAACCCAACTTTCGGGCGCCCTAAACCCAACTTTCGGGCACCCTAAACTGCCAAACTTCCAAAACTTCAGTTTTGGCTTATTTCGGTGCTCCGAGTCCGTTTTCGCGTCTATTTTGCGCTAAAACGACTCCGACTCGTCCCGACACTCTCCAGAAGTGTCGAACAGTCTAGGATACTGCAGTCATTTCGTCAGTTAGGCTCCAAGGGTACTACAGGGGATTTCGTCGAACCCCGAATCAAATCGTAATCTAAAAAAGGGATTTCTTCAAACCCCAAAATCGAATTGCAATTAAAATAAAAAGAAAATTTCTTCGGACCCCGAATCAAATCGCAATTTAAAAAGAGGATTTCTTCGAACCCCGAATCAAAATCAAAATTGCAAAAAAGGGGATTTCTTCGGATCCCAAATCAAAATCAAAATTGTAATAAATTTGAAGGGAATTTCTTCGGACCCCAAATCAAAATCAAAATTGCAATAAAGGGGATTTTTTCGGACCCCGAATCAAAATCAAATTTGCAAAGGAGATTTCTTCGGACCCAAATCAAAATCAAAATTGCAATAAATTTAAAGGGGATTTCTTCGGCCAAATTGAAATTGCAATAAATTCAAAAGGAGATTTCTTCGGACCCCAAATCAAAATTGCAATAAATTTAAAGGAGATTTCTTTGGACCCAAATCAAATTGGAATAAATTCAAAGAAACGTAATCTGCATATGGGCCTAAAATCTAGTCCACATAAAAACCAGAATTCAGTCCACATGAAGATGAAATTTGGTCCACATGAAGAGGAGGCCCAGTCTACATACGGGCCCAGAATTTGGTCCACACGAATATGAGGCCCAGTCCACATACGGGCCCAGAATTCAGTCCACATGAAGATGAGGCCCAGTCCATATACGGGCCCACAATTCGGTCCATATGAAAATAGAACCCAGTCCACATACGGGCTCCAAAACCCAAATCCATTCCACATATAAAACCTAAACCCACAAAAAATCCAAACCCAATTAAGTCCACCATAAAAATCCAAACTCAGTCAAATCCACAATAAAAACCCAAACCTATCTAAATCCAAATTCATTCAAATCCACCATAAAAATCAAACCCAATCAAACCCACAAAACCCAAATCCAAACTCATTCTAGTCCACAATAAAAATCCAACCTACATTTAGTCCACAATAAAAGCCTAACCCAATCTAACCCAACCCAATCTAATCCATAAATAAAACCCAGCCCATAAAACCACTAAGGCCCAAAGAGCATCAAGCCCAAAGCTATTAAACCCAAATGCCTAAAACCCAAATCCAACTTCAAACATGGGTCATATTAATGGACCAAAAATACAACTAAAGTCACATGAATCAAACACGGGCTTTTACCATGAACCGAAAATGGATTTTTCTCATGAATCATGAACCAAATCTCATACTCAAATCTCATGAATTATGAACCAAATCCCATACTCAAATCTCATGAGCCATGAACCAAATCTTATAACCAAATCTCATGAGCCATACACCAAGTTCACGAACCAAATCTCATGAACCATACACCAAATCTCATTAGCCATACCCAAATCTCATGAACCATACACCATATCCCATGAGCCATACACCAAGTTCTTGAACCATACATCAAATATCATGAATCATGAACCAAATTCGATACACAAATCTCATGGATCATGAACCAAATTCCATACCCAAATCTCATAAACTATGAACCAAATCTTATACCCAAGTTCATGAACCAAATTTCATAAGCTAAACACTAAGTTCATGAATCAAATCTCATGAACCATACTCCAAATCCCGTGAACCAAATTCCATGAACCAAAATTCATGAACCAAATCTCATGGATCAAGAACCAAATCCCATACCCATATCTCATGAACCATACACCAAATCTCGTGAACCATACACCAAGCTCATGAACCATATCTCATGAACCGTACACCAAATCCCATGAGCCATACACCAAGTTCATGAACCATACACCAAATTCCATGAGCCATACCCCAAGTTCATAAACCATACACCAAATCTCATAAACCAAATCATATCAAAATCCCATACACCAAATCTCATAAACCAAACCATATCCAAATCACATAAACCATACACCAAGTTCATGAACCAAATCCAATTCTTATGAGCCATACACCAAGTTCATACGATGTTCTCTACCATGGGCTAAGTTCATAAACTAAACCCAACATCGTCATGAATCTCGATCTTTCGCTCTAGCACATATACCTAGAGTAGAGGTCAAATGCAAAACCGACTAACCCTAACACATATACTTAGGGCCTAGTCGACCTTTCGCTCTAGCACACATACCTAGAGTAAAAGTCAAATGCAAAATCGACTGACTCTAATATATGTACTCAGGGCTAAGTCAACCCTACTATCTTGGCACATATAACTAAGGCAAAATCATCTCCAAATTGACAGAGTTCTAAATTATATACTTAGAATTCAGTCAAATTATATCAAATTTATTCGAACTCTAACACATATACTTAGAGTTCATCCGACTAACCCTAACACATATGCTTAGGGTCTAGTCAGCCTTTTGCTCTAGCATATCTACCTAGAGTAAAACCCATATCCAATCGAGCTCTGATACATATACTTAGAGTTCATTCAAATCAAATCCGACGAACCCTAACGCAATACCTTAGGGCTTAGTCAGATTCTCACTTTAGCACATATAATTAGAGTGAAAAATATATTAAACTCAGTTAATCCTGATACATACACTTAGGAATTAACCACTTTCTACCTTCGGGTAACATCAAATCCGATCTACCTCAATACATATACTTGGGGTTTGGTCACATCTTCACCTTGAAACATACAATCATGGTGAAATCAAATATAATTGGACTCTAAAATATATACTTAGAGCCAATTAGACTCTAATACATATACTTAGAGTCTAATGACGATTAGGTCTTAATACATGTACGTAGGACCTAGTCAACTTCAAATCCAACTGAATCCTAACACATATACTTAGGATTCGGTCAATCATCAAGATACAGTTCATTCCATCCTCCCTATGAAGGTCTCTTAACCGAAGGTGCCTCAATCTCCAGGGGGTAATTAACAGTAGATGCTTGCATCTATTGGAAGCCATGGATCCGCAATACTTGACATCCATATACATATAAATACAAATCTGAATCATGAATACTACCCCACGAAAAATCAATCGACCGTGCGAGGTGCGTCATTCGTGGTGGCAGACATCTTGCCCATGAGACGGAAGAGATGAATGTAGAAAATATAGTGCCCTTGGAACATAGGTTGGAGAACATAGTAGGTAGAACACCACTTGGAGATGATCGATCTTAAACCTAGAAAGGTTAAGATATAGGGTGAAACGTATGCATGGTTAGAACAACCCACGTCAACATATCCTGACTCACAAAACACAAACCGCAATCATGCGAAAGTAATAAAGTGAGCTCCCACTATTCTCCAATATTATGTTGTCGGCCGCCAACCTGACCATCAAAGGGAATAGGAGTTGCAACAACTTCGATCAAATCCCAACTCTTTGGAGTTAAAGACATAATCCAATCATGTTGCTTTCGCCAAAAGTCACAAAAAGTCCCGTCTCTCACGTCCCTAATCCTTATAGTCCAACCAGCCTACGGTTTGCTAGGTCCACTAAGACTCAACTCTAGGCTCTGGTACCAATATAATTTGTCACGCCCGGGCTCCAGTCGAAGCCTACCCGGCGCGTGCACAGACCGGCCGTATGTACTAGGCACCCCCCGGTGCACATAAGGCGTCTACAACAAACAATACAAGATGGGCAAGAGAAAAAAAAAATTCATACATTGCACACGAGGTAATCAAAGCGTACAAATGTAATACTATGAAGTAAATCAAAAGTCTACTACATCTAACAATCCACAAGATATACAATAAGTTCCAATCAAGAGGTACATCTTATGAACTCAAGGTGGTCTCTAGACAAAATATACAAGTACACCTTTCACAACTAAAACGAAAAGAAAGGTGCCTCAGGTCCACCGATAGCAACACCGGAGTAAGCTTTAGCTTGTCGCTATTCCCTTGCCGCAATCCCTAGCCTCTCCCACAGTGGAAGTGTAGTACTCGGAAAATTTTGAGATTTAGGGTTTCTGGACTTGGCAGGATTCGGGCGCCCGGAAGTGAGGTTGTGGACGCCCGAATGTTCCGGACCCCGTTGCACTTTGTGGATGATCCGGTTGTGGCCGACGGAGATCGGATCTGGATGCATGATTCGGACGCCCGGATTGAGGATCCGGTTTGAGCTGTTGACGTGGAGGGCCACGTGTCGCGACGCAGGACACGTGTCGATCGCCGGAGACACGCCGCCCCACCGCCTGATGACTATCGACCGGCCGCTTGACCGCGCGACGACACCTGTACGGCAGGGTTTCCGGACGCCCGGAAGTTGAGAAGTGGGCGCCCGAATGTGAACTTTTGGCAGCCTATAAATAGGTGAGCCCTGTTGGTTTTTGGTGCATTTCCACTCCGAGATCCCTGTTTCTAGAGAGAGAAAGTGGGTTTAGGGCCATGTGTTGGCATAGTTTGTAACCCTGCTTGCTCTCTTCTACTCTGCTGATCTGATCTAGTGCCAAGCCGTTATTCTGCTGGAGATAGCAGTTCCTTGGAGGTTTACTCAGATCGGAGTGCTGCCGGAGTTTCTTATCTTGGAGGGTTGGATCTGAGGCTTGTTCTTTCCCCACCGTGGTTGGATTAGCATTTGAGGTGGGTTGATGTTTGCCAGATTCAGTGGACTTCCTCCTACGTGTTTTATCTCATGTTAGCATAATATGATATGATGTTGTTTGGATTATGTTAGCATGATTGGATTATGATATGTGGATATTGGATTATGATATTGGGATTATGATAGTATGCCATGCTAAGATTATGTAGAGATGCCATGTTAGGGTGAGACTGATCTATAGACTGCATGGGCATGTTCTGATCTTAGATGTGCTAATGATATGTATATGAGCATACATTTCTTTGTATCATTGTTGCATGATTGGACCTACACCTATTCTGTTGATTCCTTGTACCAGTTGTTGTGCATGTAGTGTAGGTGATCATGTTGTGGCTCGTGCTATGTTGTTGTACCTCCTCTTTATGGTAGAGTTGAGAGCCTCCTCTTTGTGGTAGAGTTGAGATTGATTGTGAGCACTGGAGCATTGATTGTGCCGAGGGCACGTGGTTCTTTGTGAGAGTATGGATTGGGTCATACTTGTTGATTATCCTTTGAGGTGCCGAGGGCACAGTGGATTGGGTCTTACTTGTTGACTATCCTTTGAGGTGCCGAGGGCACTTGATTCTTTGTTGACCCAGTCGTGTCGATCATATACCTGCGGGTGCTTGGCGGTTACTATGGTTGTACTTTGCTCGGTTGGGTCGCTCCCACGAGTACCACTCTAGAGTTGGCATGTTCCGTACAGAGAGGTGTACGAGGGGCTAGTTACAGACGGGCTTCCTGTACTAGTCGGCTCCCTGGAGGGTTGAGCAGCTCCCTGTAGGGTTGAGCGTGATCAGGCCGCATGGTATGGTATTGTATTGAGAGGTATTGTATGGCGAGAGCTAGGTACAGATGGGGTTCCTGTACTAGCTGGTTCGCAGGTATTGTATTGTGTATGATAGTCCTCATTTGGTATATTCAGTTCTTTGGTATTCATACTGACAGTTGAGCTTTGTGCATAGTAGTGGTAGTATATCTCCTACTCTTTTATTGCTCTATTCATATCACTTGAGATTGAGGACTTAGTGGGCAGACCGCTGAGGCTGGTGGCGGTACCCACTGAGGACTACTTGATTGATAGTAGTTCTCACACCCATTGGTGACATCTTTTTGCAGAGTCTTCTTCCCCAGTTGTGCATACTGAGCGCGGAAAGGAGACCGTCGGGTAGAGCTATTCCCCGGATATTTGGCTAGAGGTATACCCATTTTGGATAGATGGTTGAGTCTGTACATATTATGTGATGTTGATATCAGTCTGTATATGAGAGTTATTTGTGAGAGTTATGGATGATGTATGTACAGTGATCTTTTGATATATTATATAGCAGCTCTGTTGATACCTTTAGCTCTGTGTGTTTTATTGTGGATGTTGTTTCGCTTCGTATACATGGTAGAGATACTGTGTATGCGGCGGATCTGGTCATGCGCCTGGGAAGAGGTAACCCGGGGCGTGACAGGAAGGCTCTGAAATAAAAACAAATAACCAATGGGGGTGAGAACTATTAAACAATAGTTTTCAGTGGGTAAGCCGTCGAGAAGAGCAAAATACTCCACTAGGTCAGCTGTGGCAAAAGATAGTACAAAGCGGAATAAGAAGCTGGTATATAAATGCTAAAATGAAAAGATCTTAATACCATCATGCCTCTATGTAACAATGCCAAAAAATATGGAAATGGTTCTACCTCTATCTTGTATACAAGTATGTGATAATCGACATGTATGTCCAACTTCGTATATGTGACTAATAGTTGTGATGATCAATGTCCAGTTAAGTTCACCTTTACCCAATCGTCGGGGAAATACGCGTGGTAAAGTCCCGGCTTGTGCCACGCCTATTGGTCCCGTGGTAGTCAACATTCCCCCTCCAGGACTGAGCCTCCCCTACGGTGTCCCACTTCGGTGCCCAAGCCCGCACGGCGAGCATGATATCGCAAAGACTAAACTCCGGAGTGCCGACTTGTAGGGAGCGACCCGAACAAGTATATGCGAATGAGCACAAGGGCAAACAAGCGTGGTCATATGCATTAAGCCAAAGATATAGAGCCTCAATTGTCATGTTTACAATATGGAATTTTAACTAACGATCTAGAGGTCGAGTACATTATCATTTCTAGTCTTTCAACTTGTTTCAAGTACATTACACTTAATGTTACAACACGTCTTTAACATGCAAGATGTCATATCTCATCTTAACTATGGCAAGTATAAAAGATTTACCATTCAAGTCTTAAACAAGCAAATAGGTCCACTAATCATGAAGTGCTATATATGTATAACAACCTAACTATAGCATGCATGAGGGCAATCTATCTATGCTTTGAACAAATGAAGTGCATAACCTTTTAACCAAATTCTTATATCTTAACATGCGTGCATTTTATCATAAATGCCTCTTCTACATAGAGAATGCAAATCTTCATGTAAGGAGTGACCAACCCATATGCTAAAAAGTTCTACAATGTCATGAATTGCATGCTAAACCAGCCCTATAACATGATAGGAGACATAGGGGAGTTCACCCATTTCGGTGAGGTCAAACCCACTAGACAACTTCCGAAAGCTTGATCATTTTCCAAACAAAGTTGCCCCTTAGACTTCTTGTGCCCTCAGAAAAATTTTCAAGGGGTTACATGCTTCTAAAAAGCTCACCACGAAATTCACCAAAAATTAAAAAGAAAATAGGTGAAAAATACCTTAGACCAAGAAAAACTTGTAAAAACTCCAAATCAAAACAATTGGGCTTCAATTTCAACCTAAAAGAGTGCTCTACACTTATCAATTTCACCTCAAAAGCTCACAATTGGAAAGTCCTAAAATAAACCCTACTTTCTACAAAGGATTAATTTCATACAGGTCCCTACAAACATAATGAATTGCAAATATATCCCTACAAAGTTCAACTTTCATATGTTGTCCCTGCAAAAGTCATGATATTTTTAAATATGTCACTCTGGTTTGTTACCGTTAAAGCAATATTTATTTTTTAACAGTAGATAAGTAAAATGACATTTTTGCCATCACAAATATGTCCCTCTAAAAGCCACAACAGCTAATATAAGAGAGGTAAAAATGTTAAGTTATCTCATTGACTAACCATGGTTAAGTATTTAAACTGTGGTTAACTAAATTTTTCTAATGAATTCTAACGACAGGGACATATTTAAAAATATTAGGACTTTTGCAGGGACAACATATGAAAGTTGAACTTTGTAGGGATATATTTGCAATTCACTATGTTTGCAGGGACATGTATGAAATTAACCCTTCTACAAAACTAGGTTTCCTACCAAAATCCTCGCAATTCTCATAATTAGAGGACGCAAGAAGGTTACTAACCTCAAACAAAGCTCCAATTTCACCTTAGAAATGCTAGGGTTGAAGCTTAGGCCCTCAAACAACTCTCTTCTTCAAGCTCGAGCTCCACTCCAAGTCCTAGGTGCATGCATCCATGGAGGAGATGAAGAGAAGAAGAATCCAAGGATTAGAGGGGTTGGAGAAGAAGAAATCTAAGGGAGAAGGAAGGAATACTCACCTTTCTCCTTCTCCTTCACTCTCCAAACGAGAGGGATGAAGGGTGGTGAAGTGGGTTAAAATCCACTTGCATAATATCCACTTAGGCCCCTCAAAAAGAGAGAAAAAGCATTCCCCTCGAAGCAGTCCCAGACTGTGCATGGTGCGGACCCTGCAGTAAGGTCTGGACCTCGTAAGGTCCAAACCTGCTCTCTGCACATATAGGGTCCGGATCCTCCCCTCAGGGTCCAGTCCCTTTAGCCAGAAATCTGCATTTCGCACGCAAGGTCCGGATCCTCTCCTAAGGTCCAGACTTTGATGTTTGGTACAGTGAAAGAGAGTATCAAGGTCCAAATCGTCAAGCCAAGGTCCGAACATCGAGGCTAGAAAAGCTCAGGTATTGCTTATCCGAAAAATCTCATTTTCGCCCTAATTCGCTCGAAAACGTTCTAATACCTCTTCTACACTACCAAAATCCCTCCAACAACACTAAGTGTTGGTTCTCCCACTAGAGCCTCGCGATTCGCTGAAGTTCAGTGCACTACACGCGTTTTCTTGAAGTTGTCACTCATAGGAGAGGTAAAACGATTTGGAATCTGGAGTAAGCTAAGTCCCCAATATATCGGACCGTATGAGATATTGGAGCGCGTGGGGCCTTTGGCTTATCGGCTCGCGCTACCGCCGAAGCTTGCGGGAGTTCACAATGTGTTTCATGTATTCAAACTCCGCAAGTATGTATATGATCCAACTCACGGCCTTCAATATGATCCGCTTGAGCTTCAAGAGGACATGTCATATGAGAAGTACCTGGTATGCATCCTCGCTCACGGCGTGAAAGAACTACGGAATCGCACAATCCCAAATGTTAAAGTACAATGGATCAATCACGATGAACGTGAAGCTACTTAGTAATTAGAAAGCTTGATGAGAGAGCGTTTCCCTCACCTCTTCACAAAATCGAGTTGAGGTATAGTTTTAGTTTCGTGGAGGAAATTCTTTTTAAGGAGGGAGAAATATAGTATCCTGAATTTCGGTACACTATACCGAACTTTGGCCATATTGGATAAGTGCAGTTGGAAGGAGGTTTTGACAAGCTTGGAAATGAGTTTCGAAGGTTTCAGAATGATTAGAAGTGAGTTAGGGCTCTAAGGAGCGAAAATAAATTTTTTTGAAAGTTTTATTTATGAGCTGCTAGACTCTCGTGGTCCGAACCTTCACTAGAGGATACAGACCTTGATGTTTTCGTACGGGCTAAGAGTATCAAGGGCTAAGAGTATCAAAGTCCAGACCTTGAGAAGGATCCGGACCTTGGCCGTGAATTTTGAAAAATTGCTTACCGAGTCCGTACCTTAATTAGAGGATTTGGACCTCAGCCCCTAAACAACCTAGTTCGGGGGCATTTTGGTAATTCTAGCCGAACCAATTAAGGGGGCACTTCAGCCCTCTTCTACTCTATTTGTGAAAACATAAGAAAACCTCTCCCTCACTCTCTTCTCCTCTTCCTCTCCCTAGAAACTCCTCCAACATTTGGAGAAGTGAGGGATTGATCTTGGAGAAGGCTTTGGAAGTGATAAGCAAGCTTTTTAGAGCAAGAAGAAGCTTGGAAAGCTTGAGTTAGAGGTGAGTTCTTATTTTGAGTTAGGATTTTGGATTTTGATCTTGGATTTAGAATTTTAGCAAACTTTAGGCAAATCTAGACCATAAAATATGGAGATTTTTCATGAGATTTGAAAGTTTTGTCATTATTTTGGAAAATCCTAGATTAGAAAAGGGCTTTTATTTTGGACGAGTCTAAAAATTATTTGACTCTTTAAAATCCTAATTGGAGGATAGAGAATCATGTGGGATAACTTAATTTCATGAGATAAAATTATTTATGGGATAAAAAGAGGTAACGAACCGTTTTCTTGTTTAGGGTAAGGAAGCTTGGAAACAAGTTAGTAGCTCCCAAGGAAGACCTAATTGCAAGTGTCTACAAGCAATTAGGAGTATTTTGAGGTGGATTGTGCTTTACCAAAGTGGTTAGCTCACTTCCATGTCTAGGGTGAAATATCTTTATGAAGACAATTATGGTTGCATGTTAGTTAAATTGCTAAGTATGCATGTTAGAGGTATATGCTATTCAAAATAATTAATCTTGTTACCTTTGTATGAAAGCATGTGCATGCATGAGATGTATGTGGGTTTAGAATTGCTATTTTTCATGAATGAATGAATGCATACATGATTATGTTGCGTACTTATGATTTGGCTCATGAATGGATGAATGCATGCATGGTTACCTTAATACCTATGTTATGGACTAAATGGTGGATTGACTTCTCTAGGGTTATTAGAGAACTCAAGATATGAATGTAGAAAACATAGTGCCCTTACAACATAGGTTGGAGAACGTAGTGGGTAGAACACCACTTGGACATGATTGACCTTAAACTAAGAAAGGTTAACATTTGACCTTAAACCTAGAAAGGTTAACATATAGGGTGAAACGTATTGACCCTTAATGAGACCATGAAAGCGGCGATTCTGCTACCAATAATGTTGGGGCAAGCAAAGGGGATAGCGATTCTATGCTCCGGCACCCAATGAGCGCGGCGATTCCGCAACTTATGGATTATGGCTGAGTGGTGCGGCGATTCCGCTACTCAATGTCAAGATGAGAGCAGCGATTCCGCATTTGATTAACTCAAGGTTGAGTCGGGCAACATGGCTAGAATAATGAACCTAGTAAGTAAACGTAGTTACATCGCATAAGTAGGTTTTATTGTTACGTGTTGTGATATAAGCATATTATTTCTTTTATGCGTATATATGTGAACTAATCCATGCTTATGTTGTTTCCTTTGAACCTGGTGGATCGAGCTTTTTCCTTGGATGGCCGTATCCACTGGGAACTATGTTTATAATTTTTTTATAATTTTCACCCCCATGTTTTTCAAGTCCATCCGTGGATGAGGCGACGGAACGAGAAAAGGGCATAGCTCAATACATAGCGGCCTTTTTCCATATTTTGTAGTCTTTATAGATGCACCATTTTGGGATGTAGATTATGTATTGAGAAATGAAATTGTAAATGTCATTTTGGGTTGTAATTTTGGAAAGCAAGTTCAAGTATGTAATTGAATGATTCAAATGATGTATGAGAAGTGGTATTGTATTTACTTTTATATTTGCGGTACTTTCCTTATGCAATCCATGTACCCTATTTCTGCTTGGAATATACTATGTATGCACGCTTGTGACGCCTTCAGCGGATTGAAAAAATTCTATCCGTTCGGCGGTTCTGATGCATGTGCCCATTGGATGCTTCTGCTGTGGGCTCGGGGCGTGACATCCGGATCCTAATCCTGTGCCCAAAACCTACCAACCGCAGCCGCGTGTCAAAAAATGATCGTTAATTACGAGGGAGGCTGCCAAACCCAATTCAGGCTTACTTCTGGATGCCCAAAAGTGGGCCCAAAATAACTTCAGTAATAAAAGACCAAACTGCACTCCGAATCTGGGTGCCCAAGAAATTTTTTGAAGGGATTAGAAGCTTCTAAAAAGCTCACTACGAAATTCACCAAAAATCAAGAAGAAAATAGGTGAAAAGTACCTTAGACCAAGAAAAACATGTCCAAACTCCAAATCAAAGCAATGGGGCTTCTGTTTCAACCTAAAAGAGTGTTCTACACGCATCAATTTCACCCCAAGAGCTCAAAATTGAAAAGCCCTATAATAAACCCTAGTTTCTACAAAACTAGATTTCCTACCAAAATCTTCGTAATTCTCACAACTGAAGGATGCAAGAAGGTTACTAACCTCAAACAAAGCTTCAATCCCACCTTAGAAATGCTAGGGTTGAAGTTTAGGCCCTCAAACAACTCTTTTCTTCAAACTTGAGCTCCACTCCATGTCCTAGGTGCATGCATCCATAGAGGAGATGAGAAGAAGAAGAATCCAAGGATTAGAGGGATTGGAGAAAAAGAAATCTAAGGGAGAAGGAAGGAATACTCACCTTTCTCCTTCTCCTTCACTCTCGAAATGAGAGGGATGAAGGGTGGTGAAGTGGGTTAAAATCCACTTACATAATATTCACTTAGGCCCCTCAAAAAGAGAGAAATAATATTCCCCTCAAAATAGTCTCAAACTGTGCAGGGTCCAGACCCTGCAGTAAGGTCTGGACCCCGTAAGGTCCAAACCTGCACTCTGCGCAAACAGAGTCCGGATCCTCCTCTTAGGGGTCCGGTCCCCATAGCCAGAAATCTGCATTTCGCACGCAATGTCTGGATCCTCTCCGAAGGTTCAAACTTTGGTGTTTGGTATAGTGAAAGAGGGTATCAAGGTCCAGATCATAAAGTCAAGGTCCGGACCCCGAGGCTAGAAACGCTCAAGTATGGTTATCCCAAAAATCTCATTTTCGCGCAAATTCGCTCGAAACTTTCTAATACCTCTCCTACACTACCAAAATCACTCCACCAACACTAAGTGTTGGTTCTTTCACTAGAACCTGGCGATCCGCTGAAGTTTAGTGCATTACACGCGTTTTCTTGAAGTTGTCACCCATGAGAGGGATGAAATGGTTTGGAATCCGGGGTGAGCTAAGTCCCCGATATCTCGGACCATATGAGATATTGGAGCGCGTGGGGCCTTTGGCCTATCAGCACGCGCTACTGCCGATGCTTGCGGGAGTTCACAACGTGTTTCATGTGTCCACACTTTGCAAGTATGTATATGATCCAACTCACGGCCTTCAAT
Organism: Puya raimondii; assembly: GCA_016920855.1. Lineage (NCBI taxonomy): Eukaryota > Viridiplantae > Streptophyta > Magnoliopsida > Poales > Bromeliaceae > Puya > Puya raimondii. The sequence continues at coordinate 152,620,081 of JABWPP010000050.1, read as the reverse complement.
ATGATCCGCTTGAGCTTCAAGAGGACATGTCTTATGAGGAGTCCCAGGCATGCATCCTTGTTCACAGCGAGAAAGAACTACGGAATCACACAATCCCAAATGTTAAAGTGCAATGGATCAATCACGATGAACGTGAAGCTACTTGGTAATTAGAAAGCTTGATGCGACAGCGTTTCCCTCACCTCTTCACAAAATTGAGTTGAGGTCTAGTTTTAGTTTCGTGGAGGAAATTTTTTTAAGGAGGAGAAATGTAGTATCCTGAATTTTGGTACACTATACCGAACTTTGGCCATATTGGACAAGTGCAGTTGCAAGGAGATTTTGACAAGCTTGGAAATGAGTTCCGAAGGTTTCAGAATGATTACAAGTGAGTTAGGGCTCTAAGGAGCGAAAATAAATTTTTTGAAAGTTTTATTTCTGAGCTGCTAGACTCTCGGGGTCCGGACCTTAACTAGAGGATCCGGACCTTGATGTTTTCGTACAGGCTAAGAGTATCAAAGTCCAAACCCTGAGGAGGATCCGGACCTTGGCCGTGAATTTTGAAAAATTGCTTACCGAATCCGGACCTTAATTAGAGGATTTGGACCTCAGCCCCTAAACAACCTAGTTCGGGGGCATTTTGGTAATTCCAGCCGAACCAATTAAGGGTGCACTTCAGCCCTCTTCTACCCTATTTGTGAAAACATAAGAACACATCTCCCTCACTCTCTTCTCCTCTTCCTCTCTCTAGAAACTCCTCCACCACTTGGAGAAGTGAGGGATTGATCTTGGAGAAGGCTTTGGAAGTGATAAGGAAGCTTCTTGGAGCAAGAAGAAGATTGGAAAGCTTGAGTTAGAGGTGAGTTCTTAGTATTTTGAGTTAGGGTTTTGGATTTTGATCAAGGATTTGAAATTTTAGCAAACTTTAGGCAAATCTAGACCAAAAAATATGGAGATTTTTTATGAGATTTGAGAGTTTTGTCATTATTATGAAAAATCCTAGATTAAAAAAAGGCTTTCATTTTGGATGAGTCTAAAAATTATTTGACTCTTTAAAACCCTAATTGGAGGATAAAGAATCATGTGGGATAACTTAATTTCATGAGATAAAATTATTTACGGGATCGAAAGAGGTAACGAACCATTTCTTGTTTAGGGTAAGGAAGCTTGGAAACAAGTTAGTAGCTCCCAAGGAAGACCTAATTGCAAGTGTCTACAAGCAATTAGGAGTATTTTGAGGTGGGTTGTGCTTTACCAAAGTGATTAGCTCACTTCCATGTCTAGGATGAAATATCTTTATGAAGACAATTATGGTTGCATGTTAGTTAAATTTTTAAGTATGCGTGTTAGAGGTATATGCTATTCAAAATAATTAATCTTGTTACCTTTGTATGAAAGCATGTGCATGCATGAGATGTATGTGGGTTTAGAATTGCTATTTTTCATGAATGAATGAATGCATACATTATTATATTGCGTACTTATGATTTGGCTCATGAATGGATGAATGCATGCATGGTTACCATGATACCTATGTTATGGACTAAATGGTGGATTGACTTCTCTAGGGTTATTAGAGAACTCAAGATATGAATGTAGAAAACATAGTGCCCTTACAACATAGGTTGGAGAACGTAGTGGGTAGAACACCACTTGGACATGATTGACCTTAAACTAAGAAAGGTTAACATTTGACCTTAAACCTAGAAAGGTTAACATATAGGGTGAAACGTATTGACCCTTAATGAGACCATGAAAGCGGCGATTCTGCTACCAATAATGTTGGGGCAAGCAAAGGGGATAGCGATTCTATGCTCCGGCACCCAATGAGCGCGGCGATTCCGCAACTTATGGATTATGGCTGAGTGGTGCGGCGATTCCGCTACTCAATGCCAAGATGAGAGCAGCGATTCCACATTTGATTAACTCAAGGTTGAGTCGGGCAACATTGCTAGAATAATGAACCTAGTAAGTAAACGTAGTTACATTGCATAAGTAGGTTTCATTGTTACGTGTTGTGATATAAGCATATTATTTCTTTTATGCGTATATATGTGAACTAATCCATGCTTATGTTGTTTCCTTTGAACCTAGTGGATCGAGCTTTTTCCTTGGGTGGCCGTATCCACTGGAAACTATGTTTATAATTTTCACCCCCATGTTTTTCAAGTCCATCCGTGAATGAGGTGACAGAGCAAGAAAAGGGCATAGCTCAATAGATAGCGGCGTTTTTCCATATTTTGTAGTCTTTATAGATGCACCATTTTGGGATGTAGATTATATATTGAGAAATGAAATTGTAAAGCTCATTTTTGGTTGTAATTTTGGAAAGCAAGTTCAAGTATGTAATTGAATGATTCAAATGATGTAATAGAAGTGGTATTGTATTTACTTTTATATTTGCTGTACTTTCCTTATGCAATCCATGTACCCAATTTCTGTTTGGAATATACTTTGTATGCACGCTTGTGACGCCTTCAGCGGATTGGAAAAATTCTATCCGTTCGGCGGGTCTGATGCATGTGCCCAATGTATGCTTCCGCTGTGGGCTCGGGGCGTGACATCCGGATCCTAATCCTGTGCCCAAAACCTACCAACCGCAGCCATGTGTCAAAAAACGATCGTTAATTACGAGGGAGGCTGCCAAACCCAATTCAGGCTCACTTCTGGATGCCCAAAAGTTGGCCCAAAATGACTTCAGTAATAAGGACCAAACTGCACTCTGAATCTGGGTGCCCAAGAAAAATTCACAAGGGATTACAAGCATGTTTATTTACAAGCATGTAAATAATTGTTGCATAGTTATTTGTGATCTAACTTATGCATATGGTGTTTCTTTGGACCTGGTGGGTCGAGCTTCTCTCTTGGGTGGCCTTACCCACTGGAAACTATGTTTATAGTTTTCACCCCATATTTTTCAGGTCCTTCCACGTGTGAGGCGGCGGAGCGAGGCAAGGGTTTGTCTCTCTAGATAGCGGCCCTTCCATTTTGGTGATACATAGAGTTGTACCCCTAGTCTTGGACATTGATAGTATAGGGGTTTTTCATTGATTATATGCAACTTGTATATTCCATAATTTTGGAACATGATGTATGGAATGAAAATGAAAGAAAAGAAAATTTGGGCATGTATAATTGTGCAAATGTGATGTAATAGAAGTAGAACTTCTTTATGTTGATGCTTTCCTTGTGCAACTCTTGTACTCCGTTCCTAGTTGGAACCTCGTGGATATGCTTGTGTTGTGACGCCTTGGGCGGGTAGAAGAGACTCTATCCGTTCGGCGGGTCTGGGGCATGCGCCCGTGCGGTTATCCTTTCCACCTAGTTGGTGTTAAAGGCCCGACGGGGCGTGACAGACTGAGGTGGTATCAGAGCATAGAAACGGTCTAGGTGGACCTAAGAACCCCAAGATGGAAAAGACCCTAGGAGTGTAGGCTCGTGAGTGACGAGATCTTTGATTATGGCAAAAGATAAGTGATTGGGTTATGTCCTTATACCTCTAGTTGGAAATAGAGGTAGATTCGAGGTGTGTCTTATTCTTCACAAAGAGTGTTCGTGTTGGCGGCCGACAACATGAAACCAAGTGAGGGGAATAAGAACCCTTGTGTGACTTTCGCCTAGATTGGGTTCACGTTTATGTTCGTGAAACGTTATGTTGTGAATGACTTTGAATGTCACAAAATGACCAAAGTCGTTGTGTTTTCAGGAGATAATGGTACGTGGACGGCCTCCTACGAGGGCTGGGCCGGAGGATCGAGCGCGGCTCCCGAACAACTCGGGGAGGGCGAGAACTCGGGTCTTCGTGATCAGTTGACCGAGTTGATGGGCGTGGTTCGACGACAGGCCGAAGCCATGCAGCAACTGAAGGAGCAAATTTAAAAGCTCCAAGATGAGATGGCGCAGCAAGCGGCTGCGGTTAGGGAGGAGAGAATGGGAGCGCCTCCGGCCTCTGCTTCGGCACCGGCCGAGGAGGTGACACCGGCGCCGGCTGTGGCGCCACCGGCATCACCGATTGTAGCCGGTGGGTCGGGTGCTCCTATGCCCGACTCCGCGATGGAGGATGCGGAGCGAGAGCGCACACTTGCGGCTCTCATGAGGTTTAAGAAGTTCAACCCGCCTATCTTCAACGGGGAGAACGTGGATCCATGGGATGTAGAGACGTGGATCGATGCTATTGAGACGCTCTTCGAGGATCTATATACCTTGGAGAGGGACAAGCTGCATCTCGCCGCTCATTATTTAGAGCGATCAGCGAAGGTGTGGTGGAAGGGAGTCCGGTGTGATCGACTCTCTAGCCTTCTGCCACCGACGTGGGAGGAGTTTCGGGGTATGGTATTCGCCGCCTACTTCCCCGATAGTGAGAAAAGGAAACTCCAAGAAAGGTTTCGTAAGTTGAAGCAAGGGAACCGCACCGTGCGTGAGTACGAGAGGGAGTTCTCGTACATCATTAATTGCGTATCGCACGTTGTCCGCGGAGAGTTGGACAAGGTCGATTGCTTCGTGCGCGGACTTCGACCGGAGATCTTTCGGGCAGTGCACGCCCTCAAGCTACAGACCTTTGCGGAGGTCTTGGACCGTGCTCTTTGGGTGGAGCACGGGAATGCTTGTGCGCGCGAGGAGCGCGAGTCTTGGGAGTGAGAGAAGGAAAAAGATAAAGAGAAGGGAAAGAAACGATCGGCGGGTGGCTCGGGTGGGCAATCTAGCTCTAAGCGGCCCCCGAAGCAGTCGCAGTCGCAGAGCCAGTCGCGAGGGTCTCGGCGGAATCGACCCTCGACCCGGTGCCCGATTTGTAGCGGCCCCCACAACCCTCAACAGTGTGATTACCGTGAGGGCAGGTGCTACAAATGCGGACAGTCGGGACATATGCGGTTAAATTGCCCGATGGATGATGGCCGAGCACCGTCGTCGGCATCGGCATTTGCACTGCCGAGACAGCTTGCGGGCATCCCACTCGCGGCGATGTCGGCTGGCCGTACACAGCCGCCGAGACAATCTGAGGGCCAGCGACCAGCGCCCAGTGGACGGGTGTTCGCCTCACAGGTGGAGGAGCCTTCTGCCCAGGAGGATGTCGTGGCAGGTATCGTGTTAATTAAAGGCATTCGATGTAGAGCTTTGTTTGATACTAGAGCATCGCATTCATTCATTGCTCGATCATTTGCTATTGCACACGGAATAGAAATTGTAGAAGCCACGCATGCAAGGACTGTGCAAGTACCTGAACACACCTTTTGTGTACATCACGCGTGTGTAGGTTGTCCAGTGAGGGTTGACGGGACAAATGCCGTTGATCAAGGAAATGGGCCGGTTTGACTTGGAAGTCGTGGCCCCGGGCGTCCCCGCTAGACTTATGAATCTCGAGGTGTGGCCGACCTTGTTGGAGCAAGTAAAAGAAAAGCAATCCGGAGATCCGGAACTCCAAAAGGTGCGGAGTGCTATCGAGAGTGGGCGCGCCGATGATTTTCATGTGGACTCGAAGGGCGCCATTCGATTTCGAAATCGATTGTGCGTGCCAAAAGTCGAGGATATTCGTAGGGAGATTTTGAAAGAAGCTCACACTTCTCCCTATGCGATTCACCCGGGCGGCACCAAAATGTATAAGGATCTCAAATTGTATTATTGGTGGCCGGGGATGAAACTTGATGTTGGACGCTACGTGGCACAATGTCTAGTATGCCAACAAGTGAAGGCCGAGCGTCGCTTTCCAGAAGGGAAGTTGCAAGGGTTGCCCATTCCAGTTTGGAAGTGGGAGAACATAGCAATGGACTTCGTTGTGGGCCTACCTCGATCGCTAGGTGACCACTTGGTCGGGAGACAAGTTGGCACAAGTCTACCTGGACGAGATTATGCGGTTGCACGGGGTCCCGACCTCGATAGTTTCAGATCGAGATCCCCGTTTTACATCGCATTTTTAGAAAAGCTTGCAAGAAGCTTTGAGTACACGGCTCGATTTCAGTTCAGCATTTCATCCTCAAACTGACGGTCAATCGGAGAGGACAATTCAGATTTTGGAGGATATGCTGCGAGCGTGCGTGTTGGACTTCAAGGGTGCATGGCCTACTCACTTACCGATGGCTAAATTTGCTTACAATAATAGCTATCAATCTAGCATCGGTATGGCACCGTTTGAGGCCTTGTATGGAAGGAAATGCCGCTCTCCTATTAATTGGAGCGAGGTCGGCGAAAGAAGGGTCTTAGGACCGGATGTGTTGCGTGAAGCGGAGGAAAAAGTCCGCTTGGCACGTGAACGCTTATCGACGGCGCAATCCAGGCAAAAGAGCTATGCGGATAGACGTCGACGAGATTTAGAATTCGCGGTAGGAAACCGCGTCTTCTTGAAGGTATCGCCCATGAGAGGGGTGAAGCGATTTGGTGTTCGGGGTAAATTGAGTCCCCGTTACATTGGACCCTATGAGGTTTTGGAGCGTGTGGGATCCTTGGCATATCGGCTAGCCTTGCCGCCAAAACTTGCGGGGATACACAATGTGTTTCATGTATCGACGCTCCGCAAGTACGTCTATGATTCGGCGCACGTCCTCGAGTATGTGCCTATGGAGCTTCATGAGGATATGACTTATGAGGAATTTCCCTTGTGTATCATGGATCGCGAGGTGAAAAATTTGAGGAATCGTGAAATTCCTTATGTAAAGGTACAATGGACGAATCACGGTGAGCGCGAAGCTACGTGGGAATTGGAAAGCTCGATGAAGGAGTGGTTTCCTTACCTCTTCACTGAGTCCAGCTGAGGTATGATTTAGTTTCGCGGCCGAAACTCTCTTTAAGGTTGGAGGAATGTAGTACACTGAATTTCAGTACGTCGTACCGAACTTCTTCAAATTGTGGAGTTTCGGTGGAAATGTAGAATGAGAGGCTACGTGAGCGGCTTCGGCCAAGTTTTGGGCATGTGCGAAGTGTTTTCGGCGCAAATGAGGCGCGAAAACGGACTTCGAAAAGTTAAAACTGCTGAACTTGTGAAGTCTGCAGTGGATTCCGGTATGAGGATGTCCATACCGGTACTAAAGTGATTTGTACCGGTATGTGGTGTGGTATACCGGAATGCGAGGGCTGAATCCGAGAAACCAGCTCTCGGGTTTTGCGGAATTCCTCGGGGTATACCGGAACTAACACCCGTATACCGGTATGCAAATGCGAATACCGGTATACAGTGCTGCGAAATCCCAGCTTTGGCTGGTTGTGCGTAGTGAAGTGTGAGGGGGGGGCAAAATGGTCTTTTCACATGTGTTGGGGTGTATGAAGGGCTGAGACCCTCTCCCCTTCTCATTGTCTTCCTCCTCTACTTCTCCTCTCCATCTCTCTCACTTTCTCTCTAGAGAACTCTCCAAAGCTTGTAGAAGTGGTGGATTGGAGTTTGAAAAAGGACTTCCAAGGTGCAAAGAAGCTTCTTGGTGCAAGTAGAAGCTTGGGGAACTCGTGGCTAAGGTGGGTTCCTCATGATTTGGGTTCAAACCTTGGATTTAATCCTTTGTTATGAGGTTTATGGAAACTCTAGGCAATCTAAACCACAAAACGTGGAGATTGGCCAAGAGATTTTGAGGTTCTACATGCATGCATGTGAAACCTAGGTGAAATGAGGGTTTTTACCATGGAAGGTTCTAAAAATATTTGGACCTTCGAAAATTGCAATTGAGGCATAGGAAATCATGTTAGAACAAATGATTTCATGCATTGAGTTGATTTAAGGGTTCGTAACGAGTAACGAACAGTTTTCTTGTAGAAGCTTGGGTTGAAGCAAGAACTCAAGGCTTGGAGACTTAGGAGCTTAAAGAATTCAAGAATTTGGAAGCTCTTGAGGTGGGTTTGTGTTTACCGAAGTGATTATGTCACTTCCATGTCTAGGATAAATATCCATTTAAAGATAAAATGGTATGTATTGTGAACCCTAGGACTTGCATGTTGGCAAAATAAGAATCATGAGAGGTTGAGCCATAAGCTCCTCTTGTATGTTAAAGAATTCAAGTATATTTCAATTATCTATACTTGTTATGTGATTTCATGTATGAATTGGAACCTAGTGTCATTGAACATAGGTTGGACATGAGAATTGGAACCTAGTGTCATTGAACATAGGTTGGACATGAGAATTGGAACCTAGAGTCATGGAACCTAGGTTGAGAATGTAAAGTGAACCTAGTGTCATTGAACATAGGTGAGACTTAGTGACTTGAACCTAGGGTCATGAGACTTAGGTTGGCAAGTGTGAAAGGTGATAGATTGGGATGTGCGACAAGGTCGCTATCCCGGGTATGCGACGATTTCGCTACCCGTGCCATGAGTTGGCGGTGATAGATTGGGATGTGCGACAAGGTCGCTATCCCGGGTATGCGACGATTTCGTTACCCGTGCCATGAGTTGGCGGTGATAGATTGGGATGTGCGACAAGGTCGCTATCTCGGGTATGCGACGATTTCGCTACCCGTGCCATGAGTTGGCGGTGATAGATTGGGATGTGCGACAAGGTCGCTATCCCGGGTATGCGACGATTTCGCTACCCGTGCCATGAGTTGGCGGTGATAGATGGGATGTGCGACGAGGTCGCTATCCCGGGTATGCGACGATTTCGCTACCCGTGCCATGTGATGGCGGTGTTGAGATGGGATGTGCGACGAGGTCGCTATCCCGGGTATGCGACGGTTTCGCTACCCGTGCCATGTGATGGCGGTGTTGAGATGGGGTATGCGACGATTTTGCTATCCCGGGTATGCGACGATTTCGCTACCCGAATACGGAGGTGACGATTTCACTCCTTGGACGTTGAAACTATTATGGTGATGCGGCGATTCCGAAACCATAAGTAAATGACAAGTAGTTGAACTTGGTCATTGTAAAATATAGGATGAACCTAGGAGAAAATAAAAATGGACATTTTATTTGGTTGCATCCTTTATGTTTATTTACAAGCATGTAAATAATTGTTGCATAGTTATTTGTGATCTAACTTATGCATATGGTATTTCTTTGGACCTAGTGGGTCGAGCTTCTCTCTTGGGTGGCCTTACCCACTGGGAACTATGTTTATAGTTCTCACCCCACGTTTTTCAGGTCCTTCCGCGAGTGAGGCGGCGGAGCGAGGCAAGGGTTTGGCTCTCTAGATAGCGGCCCTTCCATTTTGGTGATACATAGAGTTGTACCCCTAGTCTTGGATATTGATAGTATAGGAGTTTTTCATTGTTTATATGCAACTTGTATATTCCATAATTTTAGAACATGATGTATGGAATAAAAATGAAAGAAAAGAAAATTTGGGCATGTATAATTGTGCAAATGTGATGTAATAGAAGTAGAACTTCTTTATGTTGATGCTTTCCTTGTGCAACTCTTGTACTCCGTTCCTAGTTGGAACCTTGTGGATATGCTTGTGTTGTGACGCCTTGGGCGGGTAGAAGAGACTCTATCCGTTCGGCGGGTCTGGGGCATGCGCCCGTGCGGTTATCCTTTCCACCTAGTTGGTGTTAAAGGCCCGACGGGGCGTGACAAGAATAATGCATGGGTTATAGCATTGTAGAATGCATTAATTATGGCATTAGAATAATGCATGGATTATGGCATTTGTAGAATGCATCGAAAATAGCATTAGTACAATGCATTGAGTATGGCTTTGGTTATAGCATATGATAGTAACCCGTTGGGGTCATGAATGAGACGTATGTCTATTTCTATTGGTAGAGTGAGATGTAACCACTTGCATGTTAGAGACATGTTACATATTGGTAGAAACATATCAACGTGAAATTTGAGAACAAGTATGGCATATATGTTGTGATTCTGACCCTCGAGTCGATGTTGTAATTCCATATTTTAGACATGATGATTGGGACTTGTTGGCCTTGGATACGATGCTTATGATCTGCGCTTGTTTGCCCTTGTGCTCATTCGCACTGCTTGTGAGGGTCACTCCCTACAAGCTGGCACTCCGGAGTTGGCCTTGCGACAGTTATTTTGTCACGCCCCGTCGTGCCTTAACACCAACTAGGTGGAAGGACAACCTGCACGGGTGCGTGCACCAGACCTCCCGAACGGACAGAGTTTCTCCTATCCGCCCAAGGCATCACAAAACACGCATCAATACAATGTTCCAAACAGGAACCGAATACATGAGTTGCACAAGGGAAGAATCAACAAAAGAAGCATCTACTTCTATTACACCACATTTGCACATTTGTACATGCCAAAATTTTCTTTTCTTTACATTCATTACATCGAAGTTCTCTAATAGTAGTTACACTTAACTACACATATCTTTACATAACTCTTATACTTTTCATGCCCAAGATTCGGGTACATCTATGCACATAACCAAAATAAGGAAGGGCCGCTATCTATTACGCCACGCCCTTGCCTCTCTACGCCGCCTCACTCGCGGATTGTAGTACACTGAACTTTTGCAAAATGCGGAGTTCTAGTGTGAGAATAGTGGCTTGTACTATTCTGGAGTTTTGGGTTGAGTTTGGAGAGCTTCGGAGTGTTTTCGGGACTTAAAAAGTACGAAAACGGACTCCGGGAGTCAAAATCTGTAAAAGTGCAGATTTTGCAATTGCATACCGGTATCTGATTTAGGGATACCGGAATCCAGTGAAGACTGGTTGTGCGCAGCTCTCGGCTTCTGCGGAATGCGGCAGCGGATACCGGAATGCGCTGTATACCGGTATCTGGTCTAGGCATACCGGAATCCCTTTGCGCAGACTGCTTGGCCGAGGCTCGGGTTTGCGGGATTTTGGTTGGATACCGGTATGCCTATGCGCATACCGGTATACAATGCTGCAGAATGCTTTTTGTGCAGTTTTGCGATTTTGTTCTTTGGAAGGGCTTTTGGGGATATTGTTACATCTATTATAACTTACCCCTTCACCCCTTCACAGCCATTTTGGCTGAGGCTTGGAGAAGGTTTGGAGGTAGGGTTTTCTCTCTCTCTCTCTCTCTCTCTAGATTTTCTCTTCTCCCAACCCCTTAGATCATGGTTTGATCTCTTTTCTCTCCGTTTTCTCCTTGGAGGATGACTCCTAGGCATGGAGGGAGCTCGTGGCTTTTGTGGAGAGCTTGTTGGAGGATAGATCTTCAACCCTAGCTTGTGTGAGCTTGAGTGGGAGCTCGATTTGAGGTTAGTAAGCTCTCTTATAACCTCTATTTGTGATTTTGCTTAAGATTTAGCATGTAAACCTAGTTTCTTAAAAACTAGGGTTTGGTTTAGGGTTTTGTGTTTGTGAGCCCTTGAGGTGGAATTGATGGGTGTAGAACGTTGTTGTAGGTTGGATTTGATGATCTCTAACCTCAATTTGGACCTAGAACAAGTTTTACTTGCTCAAGGTAATTTTCACCCTTTTACCTCTTTGTTTTTGGTGGTTTTCGAATTTGTTCGTTCGAAGCTTTTAACCCCTTGGAAAATTATCTTAGGGTATGAGAAGCTCGGGGGACAACTTCGTTTCGACGTACTGCGAGGTCTCGACGGGTATCCGGTGGGTTTGACCTCACCGAAATGGGTGAACTCCCCCTATGTCTCCTATCTAGTTATAGGAGTGATTAGATGCATAATTATGTTAATTATGGCATGAGGATGATTGTGATTGCATGAGATATATATGTTGTATATGAAAAGTGCCTATTTCATATAGCATGGCATTATGAGGATGTTATGCATGTTAGAGTATTGGTGTTAGTAGTGTAATGATGCATTATGAAATGCTAATTAGGTTATGCATGCTAGGAATGAGCATCATAGGAGACACTACTTGGTTGTGGAATTAGTGAATTCTCTTGCATACTAGAGTATGCTTGTATAGAGAAAGGAGAAGTTATGGTAAATGCATGATAAGTTGTTGCACCTCATCTAGGTGAGCAACTTTGACGGACATTGTTGGCCTTGGACTCGACCTTTAGGTCGCGGATTGATTCCATGTTTAAGACATGAGGAAAGGGATTCTATTTGCATTTGTTAATTATATTGATCAAACGAGAGTTCATGGGGTTAGTTAAACACTTGCATGATTGCTCTATACTCTATGTAGTAGAGGTTGTTGTAGCTTATGCATGGCATGATTAAGGATTTGTTGGCATCGTAGAATGCATGACATATGGCATTGTAGAATGCATGGATTACAGCATTAGTATAATGCATAGTTTTGGCATTGGTGGAATGCATAGTACATGGCATTAGAAGAATGCATGATTTTGGCATTTGTAAAATGCATGATTTTGGCATTTGTAGAATGCATGATTTTTGGACTTAGTAAACTAAGAGATGAACGGTTACATGTTAGAGACATGGACATATTGGTAGGGACATACCGTTGGACATTGAGAACAACAAGATATTGTTGACATTTAGCATATTGGCTATCGAATGTAGTAAACATAAAGAGATATGTTTTGACATAACGTGAAATTAAACTTATGATATTACTATGGTTGATTGTTGCTTGTTGCTACTATGCTCGTTTACACATGCTTGTGAGGGTCGCTCCCTACAAGCCGGCACTCCGGAGATGGCCTAGCGACAGTTATTTCGCCCGTGTGTTTGAGAGAGCGCCGAAATGGAACCGCCGTGGGTAAGGCTCACCGAAGCGTGAGGTGTTGACTACCACGGAGCCATTAGGCACGGCACAAGATGAACATCCCGCTATTATATTATTTTATGGCTACACAGTTATGGTGTATGCAAGGTGAATATTCATATGGTAAGAGGTTATTTAACCGGAATGTGACTTTTAACACCCTAATCAATTAATGCATTACATGTAGTGTATGGACATAGTATAGCGTGGTGACATTGTGGCATTACATGTAGTGAACATAACCTTCATATTGTTGAGAACAAGTCGCATAGTTCATACATGTAGTAGCAAATTGAATATACATTACATACTTGTAGTTGGAGACAAGTCCTATGTGTAATAGTAAAACTTGACATATAGTGAGTTATGACATTAGGACATATGTAATTGATCATGGCATTAATTTGACGTGCATGTAAACCGTGAAATTAAATTGTTGAGCATATGACAATAGAGCATGTTCATGTTCATGTAGATGGTTTAGTCATTGGAGGCATGATAGTTGTAGAACTATTTGTTAGCATTTAATATTTTTATGCTTTATGTTTTAGTTTAAAACTATCTTGCCTCAGTTGACCTAGCGGTGTAATTCGCCACTCTCGGCGGCTTACCCACTGGGAACTATTGAATAATAGTTCTCATCCCCCTGGGGTTTGTTGTTTTTATTTCAGAGCCTTCCGCAGCAGGAGAGGCTTGGGATCGCGGTGAGGGGTTAGCAGCTAGCTAGAGCCTCTACGGTGTTGTTGTAGGCATACCATGGGTTTTCCTTTCATTGTATGTTGAATGAAAGATGTATAGATTTGTTGATTGATCTACTAGTTGAAAAGATGTATAATGCTATTGTATATCTTGAGAGTTTAGTTGTGTGGATTTTATTTTAGATGTAGAACTATGTTCTCGCTCTGATTACCTTGTTTAGGATGTATTCTTTATCCTACTTGATTGTTGTTAGCATAGACGCCTTGTGTACATTGTGTTGTTTGAGGTACACGGCGGGTCTGTGCACGTGCCTGGTAGGCTCCCGCGAGGGCCCGGGGCGTGACACGGATGGACCTGAAAAACGTGTGGTGAGAACTATAAACATAGTTCCCAGTGGGTAAGGCCACCCAAGGGAGAAGCTCGACCCACCAGGTCCAAAGAAAACAACAGAAGCATAAGTTAGATTACAATTAACTATGCATAGATATATTTACATGCTTGTAAATAAACATGAATGGATGCAATCTATATAAATGATATATTTCATTTTCTCCTAGGTTCATCCCACAAGTTCCATCATTGTCATTCTCAACATGCATAGGTTAGCTCATAATTAACCATGCAAAATTACAATTACATGCTTGAATTTAAACATGAATGGATGCAACCTATATAAATGACATCTTTTATTTTCTCCTAGGTTCATCCCATAAATTCCATCATTCACGTTCATTTATATTTTTCCTTTAGGCATTGGTGTCGGAATCGCCGCTCCACCAACCTATTTCATATACATTTGCATTGGTGTCGGAATCGCCGCTCCACCAATCCATTTCACAATTTGTGCGGAATCGCCGCCTTGCGATGGCATTGGTGTTGGAATCGCCACTCCACCAACCCATTTAGCAAACTCTTGCGGAATCGCCGCCTTGCTATGGCATTGGTGTTGGAATCGCCACTCCACCAACCCACTTAGCAAACTCTTACGGAATCGCCGCCTTGCTATGGCATTGGTGTTGGAATCGCCACTCCACCAACCCACTTAGCAAACTCTTGTGGAATCGCCGCCTTGCTATGGCATTGGTGTTGGAATCGCCACTCCACCAACCCACGTAGCAAACTCTTGCGGAATCGCCGCCTTGCTATGGCATTGGTGTTGGAATCGCCACTCCACCAACCCACTTTGCAAGCACTTGCAGAATCGCCGCATAGTGTTGGGCACCGGGCAATGGAATCGCCATCCTCGTCTATGGTCCCAACATCCAAATAGTGAAATCGCCAGCTCTTTGATTGGGTAGCAAAATCGCCGCATACCCGGGGTACCGAAATCGCCGCATACTCCTATGTGTTCTCATTACTGTAGTACACTGAATTTCAGTGCGTCGTACCGAACTTCTACAAATTGTGGAGTTCCGGTGGAAAAGTAGCATGAGAGGCTATGTGTGAGGCTTCGGCCAAGTTTGGGGCTTGTGCGAAGTGTTTTCGACGCAAATGAGGCGCGAAAACGGACTTCGAAAAGTCAAAACTGCTGAACTTGTGAAGTCTGCAGTGGATTCTGGTATGGATGTGCCCGTACCGGTACCGAAGCGATTAGTACCGGTATGGAGTGTGGCATACCGGAATGTGAGGGCTGAATCCGAGAACCCAGCTCTCGGGGTTTGCGGAATTCCCCGTGGTATACCGGAACTAACACCCGTATACCGGTATGCCAGTGCGAATACCGGTACGCAGTGTTACGAAATGCCAGCTTTGGCTGGTTGTAAGTGTTGATTGTTGAGAGTGGCAAAAGGGTCTTTTCACACTCGAAGGGGTGTTAGAAAGGCAGGGACACCCTTCCCTTCTCAGTCATCTTCCTCCTCTACTTCTCCTCTCCACCTCTCTCACTTTCTCTCTCTAAAGATCTCTCCAAAGCTTGGAGAAAATGGTGGATTGAGCGTGGAAAAGGCTTCCAAATAGGAGAAGAGGCTTCTTGGTGCAAGTAGAAGCTTGGAAAACTCGTGGCTAAGGTGAGTTCCTCATGTTTTGGGTTCAAACCTTGGAACTGATCTAGTATTTTGAGGTTTTTGGAAACCCTAGGCAATCTAAACTACAAAACGTGGAGATTGGCCAAGAGATTTTGAGGTTCTACATGCATGCATGTGAAACCTAGGTGAAATGAGGGTTTTTGCCTTGGGAGGTTCTAAAAATATTTGAACCTTCGGGAATTGCAATTGAGGCATAGAAAATCATGTTAGAATAATTGATTTCTAGCATCGAGTTGATTTGTGGGTTCGTAATGAGTAACGAACCATTTTCTTATAGAAGCTTGGGTTGAAGCAAGAACTCAAGGCTTGGAGACCTAGGAGCTCAAAGAATTCAAGGAATTGGAAGCTCTTGAGGTGGGTTTGCGTTTACCGAAGTGATTAGGTCACTTCCATGTCTAGGGTAAATAACCATTTAAAGATAAAATGGTGTGTAAATGTTAAACCCTAGAACTTGCATGTTGGCAAAATGAGAATCATGATAGATAGAGCGATGAGCTCCTCTTGCATGTTAAGGAATTCAAGTATATTTCTATTATCTATACTTGTTATGTGATTGCATGTATGAAATAGAACCTAGTGTCATTGAATATAGGTTGGAACATAAGAATGAAACCTAGTGTCATGGAACATAGGTTGGAACATGAGATTGGAACCTAGTGTCATGGAACCTAGGTTGAGAATGTAAAGTAAACCTAGTGTCATTGAACATAGGTGAGACTTAATGACTTGAACCTAGGGTCATGGGACTTGGGTTGGCAAGTGTAAAATGTGAACATTGGGATATGCGACGATTTCGCTATCCCGGGTATGCGACGATTTTGCTACCCGTGCCATGAATTGGCGGTGACGGATTGAGATGTGCGACGATTTCGCTATCCCGGGTATGCGACGATTTCGCTACCCGTGCCATGAGTTGGCGGTGATGAATTGGGATATGCGACGATTTCGCTATCCCGGGTATGCGACGATTTCGCTACCCGTGCCACGTGATGGCAGTGTTGAAATGGGGTATGCGACGATTTCGCTATCCCGGGTATGCGACGATTTCGCTACCCGAAGACGGAGGTGACGATTTCACTCCTTGGACGTTGGAACTATTATGGTGATGCGGCGATTCCGAAACCATAAGTTAATGACAAGTAGTTGAACTTGGTCAATGTGAGATATAGGATGAGCCTAGGAGAAAATAAAAATTGATATTTTATTTGGTTGCATCCTTTATGTTTATTTACAAGCATGTAAATAATTATTGCATAGTTATTTGTGATCTAACTTATGCTTATGGTGTTTCTTTGGACCTGGTGGGTCGAGCTTCTCTCTTGGGTGGCCTTACCCACTGGGAACTATGTTTATAGTTCTCACCCCACGTTTTTCAGGTCCTTCCGCGAGTGAGGCGGCAGAGCGAGGCAAGGGTTTGGCTCTCTAGATAGCGGCCCTACCATTTTGGTGATACGTAGAGTTGTACCCCTAGTCTTGGACATTGATAGTATAGGGGTTTTCATTAAATGTATGCAACTTGTATATTCCATAATTTTGAAACATGATGTATGGAATGGATATGAAAGAAAAGAAAATTTTGGGCATGTATAAATGTGCAAATGTGATGTAATAGAAGTAGAACTTCTTTATGTTGATGCTTTCCTTGTGCAACTCTTGTACTCCGTTCCTAGTTCGAACCTTGTGGATATGCTTGTGTTGTGACGCCTTGGGCGGGTAGAAGAGACTCTATCCGTTCGGCGGGTCTGGGGCATGCGCCCGTGCGGTTATCCTTTCCACCTAGTTGGTGTTAAAGGCCCGACGGGGCGTGACAGACTAAGGTGGTATTAGAGCGTAGAAACGGTCTAGGTGGACCTAAGAAACCCTAGGATGGAAAAGACCCTAGGAGTGTAGGCTCGTGAGTGACGAGATCTTTGATTGTGGCGAAAGATAAGTGATTGGGTTATGTCCTTATACCTCTAGTTGGAAGTAGAGGTAGATTCGAGGTGTGTCTTATTCTTCACCAAGAGAGTTCGTGTTGGCGGCCGACAACATGAAACCAAGTGAGGGGAATAAGAGCCCTTGTGTGACTTTCGCCTAGATTGGGTTCACGTTTATTTTCGTGAAACGTTATGTTGTGAATGACTTTGAATGTCATGAAATGACCAAAGTCGTTGTGTTCCAGGAGATAATGGTACGTGGACGGCCTCCTACGAGGGCTGGGCTCGGAGGATCGAGCGCGGTTCCCGAACAACTCGGGGAGGGCGAGAACTAGGGTCTTCATGATCAGTTGACCGAGTTGATGGGCGTGGTTCGGCGGCAGGCCGAAGCCATGCAGCGACAGGAGGAGCAAATTAAAAAGCTCCAAGACGAGATGGCGCAGCAAGCGGCTGCGATTAGGGAGGAAAGATTAGGAGCGCCTCCGGCCTCTGCTTCGGCACCGGCCGAGGAGGTGACACCTGCGCCGGTTGTGGCGCCACCGGCACCATCGACTGTGGCCAATGGGTCGGGTGCTCCTATGCCCGACTACGCGGCGGAGGAAGCGGAGAGAGAGCGCGCACTTGCGGCTCTCATGACGTTTAAGAAGTTCAACCCGCCTATCTTTAACGGGGAGAACGTGGATCCATGGGACGTGGAGACGTGGATTGATGCCATAGAGAGGCTCTTCGAGGATCTATATACCTTGGAGAGGGACAAGGTGCACCTCGCCGCTCATTGTTTAGAGCGATCGACGAATGTATGGTGGAAGGGAGTCCGGCGTGATCGACTCTCTAGCCTTCCGCCACCGACTTGGGAGGAGTTTCGGGGTAGGTGTTCGCCGCCTACTTCCCCGATAGCGAGAAAAGGAAACTCCAAGAAAGGTTCCGGAAGTTGAAGCAAGGGAACCGCACCGTGCGTGAGTACGAGAGGGAGTTCTCGTACATCATTAATTGTGTGCCGCACGTTGTCCGCGGAG
Organism: Puya raimondii; assembly: GCA_016920855.1. Lineage (NCBI taxonomy): Eukaryota > Viridiplantae > Streptophyta > Magnoliopsida > Poales > Bromeliaceae > Puya > Puya raimondii. The sequence continues at coordinate 152,601,884 of JABWPP010000050.1, read as the reverse complement.
AGTTGGTGTCACGCCCCGCCGTGCCTTAGCACCAAGTAGGTGGAAGGACAAAACGCACGGGCGCATGACCCAGATCCGCCGAACGGACAGAGTTTCCCCTGTACGTCCAAGGCGTCACAACCAGTATAATTCAAGAGGTTCCAAACAGGAACATAATTCATACAAAGATTGCATAAGGAAAGCATCATAAACTACTATGCTATTACAAGCATTCGCAATACAACCACATATTACATTTTTTCTGTCTTTGTTCTTTCTTTCCAAATACAATCAAATTATTATTACATTTCCATTCATTCGAATACCCCTAAAGTACGCAGTAGAGGGTACTTCTATTTTGGTCACGGTGGTAGGACGCTAACTACTGAGTTACGCCCTTCCCTCGCGCCGCCGCGCCGCTCACGTGTGGACCTGAAAAATAGTGGGATGAGAACTATATAAAATAGTTCCCAGTAGGTAAGGCCACCCAAGAGAGGAGCTCGACCCACCAGGTCCAAAGGAAGCATACAAGCATGGGTTAGTACATATACATAACCAATAAGCATATAAATTTACAATATACGAAAGTAAACATGCTATGCTTCAACAAATGCGATAATGAAATCCATGCAATATATTTTCGACTGCTATTCCACTACCCATTTCATAACCAATCTGCTCCTAAGGTTCACTTACCTTAGCTAAGCCGTACTCGACTCGCTCTCGAGTCCATCATTAACGGGTTACCACCCTCCTAAGGTTTACTTACTTTAGTCAAACCTTACTCGACTCACTCTAGAGTCAACATCCTTGGGCCACCGCCCAACTAAGGTTTACTTATTTAGTCAATCCTTCACCGACTCACTCTTGAGTCATATATCCTTGGGCCACCGCCCAGCTAAGGTTTACTTATTTAGTCAAACCTTCACCGACTCACTCTTGAGTCATATATCCTTGGGCCACCGCCCAGCTAAGGTTTACTTATTTAGTCAAACCTTCACCGACTCACTCTTGAGTCAAATATCCTTGGGCCACAGCCCAGCTAAGGTTTACTTATTTAGTCAAACCTTCACCGACCAACTCTTGAGTCAAATATCCTTGGGCCACAGCCCAGCTAAGGTTTACTTATTTAGTCAAACCTTCACCGACTCACTCTTGAGTCAAATAGTGGGCCACCGCCCAACCTGACTTTACCACCTGGCGGCGAAATAGTCGCACTCGCCAAACGATGGCTTCAGTCAACCGGCGGCGAACCGTCGCACTCGCCGAACAATGGCCTCGATCACCGGGCGGCGAACCGTCGCACTCGCCACTGGTATCTAGCCCCTTGGCGGCGAAATAGTCGCACCCACCACAAGTATCCAGCCCCTTTGGCGGCGAAATAGTCGCACCCACCAGCTGATACCAAGATTACAAGTCACCAGATCTGGGATTCCAGAATCCACTTTCACATCTCAAGGGTTCATCATTACCCTATGTTGCAAACCTCTTCTGGGTTCATATTGTCGTGTCCAAGTGGTCAACCTACCACTATATTTTCCAACCTATGTTCAATAACACTACGTTCGATAGTCCTGTTTAAGTGATCTTCCTATCACTATGTTGTCTCAACCTAGGTTCAATAACTCTAGGTTCATATACATTCCAACCTATGTTCAATGACACTAGATTCATTTCACATTCCAACCTATGTTTAATAACACTAGGTTATGTACTATCACATTCCAACCTATGTTTAATAACACTAGGTTATGTACTATCACATTCCAACCTATGTTTAATAACACTAGGTTTAACATGCATGCATCATCTCTCAAGTATATATATTATTATGAAATACTTAGATTCTTTTACATGCAAGGTGAGCCCATGGCTCAAATCATCATGATATATATATATATATATATATAATGCCAACATGCACATTATAGTTCTTTCTTATCCTAGTTGTCCACCGCTAGGATTTCCAATTTACGTGGCCTTTAGCCCTTGTTTAACCACATGTCAAGTTCTCTAGTATTTAGAGAAAACTAGCTCACCGCTATGTTCTCACCTAGGCATACATATGTCCATACATATGTCCATTTGTAACTATGTGTTCCACATGCCTACAATTCCAATCTATGGTAGGTAATGGTATTAACATCATATGATCTACACATTCATATATATATATATATACCACTTGCCAATTAACCTACCATTACATGCATCAAGTAAAATAAATATACTTTACTCTTTCGACATGGAAGTGACCTAATCACTTCGGTAAACACAAACCCACCTCACACTCTTCCGATTGCTTGTAGACACTTGCAATCGGGCTCTTTTCCTTGGCCTCAAGCTTGATCTTCAAGCTCCTAGCCCTAACACACATGAAGGATTCGTTAATCCGAGTCGAACTCATAACGATCTCATCTCTTGGAATCACTCAAAATGGAGTTGTCCCATATGCTCTACTAACCCCCAACTAGGGTTCTAAAGGGTTAAACCATTTTTAGAACCCTCCACAAGAAAATCCCTCTTTCAACCTAGGGTTTTCCAAAACTCATGGCAAAATCCAAAATCTCTTGCCAATCTCTACAATTTGTAGTCTAGATTAGCCAAGGGTCTCCAAAACCTCATTTCTTAGCCTCAAATCCGAAACCCTAACTATCAAATCTAAGAACTCACCTCGGATCCGCGAGCTCACCAAGCTACCATGCATGCACGAGCTCGATTCTTCACTCCTCCAAGCTTTCCAAGCTTGATCTCCACCAAAATCTCCAATTTGGAGGAGAAGAAGAAGAAGTGGTAGTGAGAGAGAGGAGTTTCTCTCTCCCTGTGTGTGTGTACAATTTCAGAGGAGAAAGGGGAAAGGTTCCCCTTTATGTAAGCCCCCCCAGTGAAATTACCAAATTTCCTTTCGAAATCAGCATTCTGCACACTGTATTCCGGTATACGGGTTGGCGTACCGGTATACCACGCAGAATTCCGCAGAACCCGAGAGCTGGATTTTCGGATTCTGCCATTGCATTCCGGTATACCACATCGCATACCGGTACTAATCACTTCAGTACCGGTATGGATTCCTCATACCGGAATTCCACTGCAGACTTCACAAGTTCAGTAGTTTTAACTTTTCGAAGTCCGTTTTCGCGCCTCATTTGCGCCGAAAACACTTCGCACGAGACCCAAACTTGGCCGGAGCCTCACATATAGCCTCTCATGCTATTTTTCCACCGAAACTCCATAATTTGTAGAAGTTCGGTGTACTACATCGTCCCTCCTTAAAAGAAGTTTCGTCCGCGAAACTAGGATCACACCTCAAATCTATTTACCAATTAGATGAGGGTATCATTCGTTCATCGCGTCCTCTAGTTCCTGCTCACTCAGGAGTTCATTCCATAGTCCACGGGTCTTATATTCCCGACATTGCATAAGGAGTATGTCTCGTTGCCCTTCCTTACTAGGTCAACATCACATCATCTTCGCGATGTTTCCGCTCGAACACTTTGTTCGTAATCTCGATTTCACTTCACCGACAATGCCAGACTTGGCAATTGGTGACTTCACCAATCAGGTGAAAGGTATGACCGAGCGTCTGCTCCTCAGGTCACAATCATAATTCTCTTATACAGGACTAATGCTCTTATACTCTCAGAGCCATCGGTCAAACCGCTTATCTCGGTTTACAACAGATGGTCCACAGACCAAAGCTCTCACGTAGGCCTACTGCCTAAACCTGTCTCAACGTCGCGTAACATCTCTTGCTCGCAAAGGTAATCCAATCGTTACCCAGCGGAGTCCTTACTCAGGACTTTGCGCACGTACTCCAACCAGGAGTAACCAAGACCCCAAACCTCTACTGAGTCCTAGAGTTGGGTCACATCCACACTCTCGGTGTACTACCATTCATATGGTCTCACAGGTGGCATTCCACGCTCTCGGGTCATCGCTTGGACTACCGCCCCGACCGTAGGTCTCTGCCCTACCCTCAGGTCTCGGGCTGCTGTCACACACAGCTGACTGCGCCTGTCCATAAGGCCCCAGGCTCCACAGTCCACGATGGTCTGGGCACGGATCGTCCCCAAGCAATACCCGATACCGTCGCTACACGTGTCCCGCACGCTATACCAAGCGACCACAGTCTCTACCGGCTCCTAAGCACCCAGTGCGAGCCACTAGCTCTCAAGCGGTTCTTGGCCTCCTTCCCACTTAGTAATGCCCAAGTGCTACTGCCAACAAACCCTCTCGGCTAACCAGGAACCAATATTCCACGAGTACTTACACCCGAGCGTCCCACGCTACTATATTTATTCGCGTTATCCACAAGCACTAAGCTACCACGCTTATGCTCACTCGCATTGCGAGTACCACAACCTACCTCAATTTGAGGTACAGCAAGGCCCACTCGCCACGTCTTGGCGATTACCTTATCAATTCACAACCGTCATCGATCCACTATAACGATGTTCGGGATCTGCGAACTATTAACACGTTCTCAACGTCATAACTCGACTCTTGCAATTGGCTACTCTTGCCTCAAGCCATCAACTAGGCGCAACACCCGCAATTTGCCGGTATCATCAAAATCTCTAGCCGCTCCAGCGGCAATACATGTCTCCATGACACGAGCATAGCTGGGTATCTATCCTTACCCATAACCTTGTTCCTGGCTACAATTACACTTGCATCGTAGTAACAGACCACAACATTTGCATGTAATGCTCCAGTGTCACATTATGCTCTACATATGTTTTCAACAATCAAAACATACCTGCTACGACGCCGTCGACAGTAGTAGATTCCATCACCTGAGTCACGTACCCATGGCCACTTGGCGCCCGACGCGAACCCTCAGGTTGCCTCAACATCAATGCATGCTCACCAGACCTTACCGCAAGTGGTACACCCGCGGACTGTCTTGGAGCAACAGAGGCCGTCGCAAGTGTCAGGGCTCGGCTATCCACCTGCAGGCACTCATCCCGCGTATGGCCCGGTTGCCCACACCTGAAGCACTTGCCCTCCCGCTGATCACACTGTTGTGGGTGATGAGAGCCCCCACAAATAACACAACTCGCCGAGGACCGAGTATGGTAGGTCCCCGGGGGCACGAGATCGTCGACGCGAACGTGTCGGGACTTGTCTAGAACTCGACTGTCCACCAGATTTACTCGATGGTCGTCCCATCTCTATTTCCTTGTCATAAAACTCGCGCTCCTCTTGCACGAATGCATTGCCCTGCTCCACCCACAGGGCCCGGTCCAGCACCTCGACAAAGGTTTGCAGTTTGAAGGGATGCACAACCTTAAAAATCTCAGGCCGAAGTCCGCGCACGAAACAATCAGCCTTGTCCTTGTCATCCCGTATTACATAAGGGATACAATTTACAATGCGAGAGAACTCTCTCTCGTACTCTCTCACCGAGCGATCACCTTGTTTCAGCTTCCTGAATTTTTCCTGAAGCTTTCTCTTCTCACTATCAGGGAAGTAGGCAGAGAACACCAGTCCTCGAAATTCCTCCCAAGTCGCCGGAGGGAGACTAGAAGGTCGGTCTCGCCGGACTCCCTTCCACCACGCCTTTGCCGACCCTTGCAAGCAGTGTGCGGCAAAATGCACCTTGTCTCGCTCCAAGGTGTACAAGTCCTCAAACAGGGACTCCATAGAATCGATCCACATTTCTACGGTCCACGGGTCCATTTCTTCCCCGTCGAAGGTAAGCGGATTGAACTCCTTGAACGTCATGAGGGCAGCTAAAGCCCGCTCCCTCTCTGCCTCCAATTCCACAGAATCAGGGGCCCAGGCACCAACATCTATTTGCGAGGTACCCGCCGCGGCTTCTGATGGTACTCGACGTGCTAATCGCTCAACGGTCTCATGGAGTCTCCTGATCCGTTCCTCCTGGCGCACGGCAGCCTCCTGCTGTCGCTGTGCCATCTCAGCTTGTTGTTGCACCACTCTAACGAGTGTGGCCAACTGTTCACGAAGCTCCGGGTCTCCACTTGCCCCAGATTGCACAGGGACCCCACTAGGTCCATCCCGTGTTGATCTCGTCGGAGATCGCTCACGTGACACCATCGTATCCTGAAACACGACAACTTCCGTCAATATCCTCGACCTTCTAGGCCAAGTATAAATATGATTCCAATTACGGACACAAATTAGGCGAAAGTCACACAAGGGCGCCTATTCTCATCCCTTGGGTTCATGTTGTCGCGCGCCAACATGAACACACTTGGCTGAGAATAAACCACGCCTTAAATCTACCTCTAACATCCTATTAGAGGCATAACCAATACACGACCCAATCGTTTATCCTTTCGCCGCACATCACAAGTCCTCGTCTCTCACGAGTTTACACTCCTAGGGTCTTTTTCCATCCTAGGATTCCTTAGGTCCACCTAGACCGTTTCTACGCTCTGATACCACATCAATCTGTCACGCCCCGCCGTGCCTTAGCACCAAGTAGGTGGAAAGACAAAACGCACGGGCGCATGACCCAGATCCGCCGAACGGACAGAGTTTCCCCTGTACGTCCAAGGCGTCACAACCAGTATAATTCAAGAGGTTCCAAACAGGAACAGAATTCATACAAAGATTGCATAAGGAAAGCATCATAAACTACTATGTTATTACAAGCATTCGCAATACAACCACATATTACATTTTTTCTGTCGTTGTTCTTTCTTTCCAAATACAATCGAATTATTATTACATTTCCATTCATTCGAATACCCCTAAAGTACGTAGTAGAGGGTACTTCTATTCTGGTCACAGTGGTAGGACGCTAACTACTGAGTTACGCCCTTCCCTCGCGCCGCCGCGCCGCTCACGTGTGGATCTGAAAAACAGTAGGATGAGAACTATATAAAATAGTTCCCAGTGGGTAAGGCCACCCAAGAGAGGAGCTCGACCCACCAGGTCCAAAGGAAGCATACAAGCATGGGTTAGTACATATACATAACCAATAAGCATATAACTTTACAATATACGAAAGTAAACATGCTATGCTTCAACAAATGCGATAATGAAATCCATGCAATATATTTTCGACTGCTATTCCACTACCCATTTCATAACGGTTCACTTACCTTAGCTAAGCCGTACTCGACTCGCTCTCGAGTCCATCATTAACGGGATACCACCCTCCTAAGGTTTACTTACTTTAGTCAAACCTTACCCGACTCACTCTAGAGTCAACATATGGGCCACCGCCCAACCTGACTTTACCACCTGGCGGCGAAATAGTCGCACTCGCCGAACGATGGCTTTAGTCAACCGGCGGCGAACCGTCGCACTCGCCGAACAATGGCCTCGATCACCGGGCGGCGAACCGTCGCACTCGCCACTGGTATCTAGCCCCTTGGCGGCGAAATAGTCGCACCCACCACAAGTATCCAGCCCCCTTGGCGGCGAAATAGTCGCACCCACCAGCTGATACCAAGATTACAAGTCACCAGATCTGGGATTCCATAATCCACTTTCACATCTCAAGGGTTCATCATTACCCTACGTTGCAAACCTCTTCTGGGTTCATATTGCCGTGTCCAAGTGGTCAACCTACCACTATATTTTCCAACCTATGTTCAATAACACTAGGTTCGATAGTCCTGTTTAAGTGATCTTCCTATCACTATGTTGTCTCAACCTAGGTTCAATAACTCTAGGTTCACATACATTCCAACCTATGTTCAATGACACTAGGTTAATTTCACATTCCAACCTATGTTTAATAACACTAGGTTATGTACTATCACATTCCAACCTATGTTTAATAACACTAGGTTTAACATGCATGCATCATCTCTCAAGTATATATATTATTATGAAATACTTAGATTCTTTTACATGCAAGGTGAGCCCATGGCTCAAATCATCATGATATATATATATATATATATATCTAATGCCAACATGCACATTATAGTTCTTTCTTATCCTAGTTGTCCACCGCTAGGATTTCCAATTTACGTGGCCTCTAGCCCTTGTTTAACCACATGTCAAGTTCTCTAGTATTTAGAGAAAACTAGCTCACCGCTATGTTCTCACCTAGGCATACACATGTCCATTTGTAACTATGTGTTCCACATGCCTACAATTCCAATCTATGGTAGGTAATGGTATTAACATCATATGATCTACACATTCATATATATATATATATACCACTTGCCAATTAACCTACCATTACATGCATCAAGTAAAATAAATATACTTTACTCTTTCGACATGGAAGTGACTTAATCACTTCGGTAAACACAAACCCACCTCACACTCTTCCGATTGCTTGTAGACACTTGCAATCGGGCTCTTTTCCTTGGCCTCAAGCTTGATCTTCAAGCTCCTAGCCCTAACACACATGAAGGATTCGTTAATCCGAGTCGAACTCATAACGATCTCATCTCTTGGAATCACTCAAAATGGAGTTGTCCCATATGCTCTACTAACCCCCAACTAGGGTTCTAAAGGGTTAAACCATTTTTAGAACCCTCCACAAGAAAATCCCTCTTTCAACCTAGGGTTTTCCAAAACTCATGGCAAAACCCAAAATCTCTTGCCAATCTCTACAATTTGTAGTCTAGATTAGCCAAGGGTCTCCAAAACCTCATATCTTAGCCTCAAATCCGAAACCCTAACTACCAAATCCAAGAACTCACCTCGGATCCGCGAGCTCACCAAGCTACCATGCATGCACGAGCTCGATTCTTCACTCCTCCAAGCTTTCCAAGCTTGATCTCCACCAAGATCTCCAATTTGGAGGAGAAGAAGAAGAAGTGGTAGTGAGAGAGAGGAGTTTCTCTCTCCATGTGTGTGTGTACATTTTCAGAGGAGAAAGGGGAAGGGTTCCCCTTTATGTAAGCCCCCCTCAGTGAAATTACAAAATTATCCTTCGAAATCAGCATTCTGCACACTGTATTTCGATATACGGGTTGGCGTACCGGTATACCATGAGGAATTCTGCAGAACCCGAGAGCTGGATTTTCGGATTCTGCCATTGCATTTCGGTATACCACATCGCATACCGGTACTAATCACTTCAGTACCGGTATGGATTCCTCATACCGGAATCCCACTGCAGACTACACAAGTTCAGCAGTTTTAACTTTTCGAAGTCCGTTTTCGCGCCTCATTTGCGCCGAAAACACTTCGCACGAGTCCCAAACTTGGCCGGAGCCTCACATATAGCCTGTCATGCTATTTTTCCACCGGAACTCCATAATTTGTAGAAGTTCGGTGTACTACAGTTGGACAAGGTCGATTGCTTCGTGCGCGGGCTTCGACCGGAGATCTTACGGGCGGTGCACGCCTTCAAGCTACAGACCTTTGCGGAGGTCTTGGACCGTGATCTTTGGGTGGAGCACGGGAATGCATGTGCGCGCGAGGAGCGCGAGTCTTGGGAGAGAGAGAAGGAAAAGGATAAGGAAAAGGGAAAGAAACGACCGGCGGGTGGCTCGGGTGGGCAATCTAGCTCTAAGCGGCCCCCGAAGCACTCGCAGTCGCAGAATCAGTCTCGTGGGTCTCAGCGGAATCGACCCTCGAGCCGGTGCCCGATTTGTAGCGCCCCCCACAACCCTCAACAGTGTGACTACCGTGAGGGCCGGTGCTACAAATGCGGACAGCCGGGACATATGCGGTTCAATTGCCCGATGGATGATGGCCGGGCACCGTCGTCGGCATCGGCATTTGCATCGCCGAGGCAGCTTGCGGGCATCCCACCCGCGGTGATGTCGGCAGGCCGTACACCCCCGCCGAGACCAGTTGAGGGCCAGCGGTCGGCGCCCAGTGGTCGGGTGTTCGCCTCGTAGGTGGAGGAGCCTTCTGCCCAGGAGGATGTCGTGGCAGGTATTGTGTTGATTAATAGCATTCGATGTAGAGCTTTGTTTGATACCGGAGCATCGCATTCATTCATTGCTCGATCATTTGCTATTGCACATGGAATAAAAATTGTAGAAGCCACGCATGCAAGAACTGTGCAAGTACCTGAACACACCTTTTGCATACATCACGCGTGTGTAGATTGTCCAGTGAGAATTGAAAACTGGATCATGCCAGCTTATTTGCTGGTGTTAAACCGAATGAATGAGTATGATTTAATCCTAGGAATGGATTGGCTCTCTAGATATCACGCTACTATTGATTGTGAGAGCCGGATAGTGAGGTTTAGTGAACTCGGGCACAAGGAGTTTGTGTACCGTGGGTGCAAGAGTTCGCTCTTTGCATCGATGGTGTCCACGTCGCAAGCAAGAAAGCTCATTGCTAGTGGTTGCATTGCCTACTTGGCGACGGTAGTGGATGACCGAAAGGAAGTGTTGGGACTCGAGGACATTCCTGTAGTCCGAGAGTTCCCGGATGTATTTTCGGCGGAGTTACCCGGAATGCCACTGGATTATGAAATAGAATTCGTGATCGATTTGCTCCCGGGTACGGCGCCGATTTCTAAGGCCCCATACAGGATGGCACCCGCGGAGCTAAAGGAATTGAAAGCACAACTACAAGATTTGATGGACAAGGGTTTCGTAAAGCCAAGTGTGTCACCTTGGGGAGCCCCTGTTCTATTTGTGCGGAAGAAGGACGGTTCACTGCGGTTATGTGTGGATTACCGTGAGTTGAACAAAGTGACCGTCAAGAACAAGTACCCGTTACCCCGAATTGATGACTTATTCGATCAGTTGCAAGGGTCTCGGGTGTATTCAAAGGTTGATTTGCAATCCGGTTATCACCAATTGAAGATTAAACCGGAGGATGTACATAAGACCGCGTTTAGGACGCGGTATGGACACTATGAATTCACGGTTATGCCTTTCGGGCTTACCAATGCCCCGGCAGCGTTCATGGATTTAATGAACCGTGTGTTCAAACCACTATTGGATCGATTTGTGGTGGTGTTCATAGATGATATTCTTGTCTACGCTCGGAGTGAAGAGGAACATAAAGAGCACCTAAGGATTGTGCTTCAAGTTCTTCGAGAGAACAAGTTGTTCGCCAAGTTAAAGAAGTGCGAATTTTGGATTCGTGAGGTCGCTTTCTTGGGTCATGTGATTTCCGCGGGAGGTGTATCGGTGGACCCTATGAAAGTTGAGGCATTCAAGGATTGGCCTCGCCCGACCAATGTCACGAAAGTACGATGCTTTTTGGCTCTTGCGGGGTACTATCGGTGGTTCGTGGAGGGATTTTTAAAAATCTCCGGTCCACTAACGCGTCTTACCCACAAGGGAGCCAAATATGTTTGGAGCGAGGAATGCGACCAAAGCTTTAAGGAGCTAAAGGAAAGGTTGACTTCGGCTCCGGTTCTCGCCTTGCCGATTGCGGGGGAGGGTTTTGTGGTGTATAGTGATGCATCACGGCGCGGTCTTGGGTGTGTGCTTATGCAAAGGGGACAAGTGATAGAATATGCCTCTCGTCAGCTGAAAAGCTATGAGCAGAATTACCTCACCCACGACCTAGAGCTTGCAGCGGTGGTCTTCGCACTTAAATTGTGGAGACACTATTTGTACGGGGAACATTGTGAGGTGTACACGGATCATAAAAGCTTAAAGTATTTATTCACTCAAAAGGAGTTGAACTTGAGGCAGCGGAGATGGTTGGAGTTGATAAAAGACTACGACTTAACCATCTTGTACCACCCCGGTAGAGCCAATGTGGTGGCCGATGCGCTCAGTAGGAAATCCGTGGAGAACTTCGCAATTGAGATGACGAGGCAAATGCCGTTGATCAAGGAAATGGGCCGGTTTGACTTGGAAGTCGTGGCCCCGGGCGTCCCCGCTAAACTCATGAATCTCGAGATTTGGCCAACCTTGTTGGAGCAAATAAATGAAAAGCAATCCGGAGATCCGGAACTCCAAAAGGTGCGGAGTGCTATCGAGAGTGGGCGCGCCGGTGATTTTCATGTGGACTCGAAGGGCGCCATTCGATTCCGAAATCGATTGTGCGTGCCTAAAGTCGAGGACATTCGTTGGAAGATTTTGAAAGAAGCTCACACTTCTCCCTATGCGATTCACCCGGGCGGCACCAAAATGTATAAGGATCTTAAATTTCATTACTGGTGGCCGGGGATGAAACTTGATGTTGGACGCTTTGTGGCACAATGTTTAGTATGCCAACAGGTGAAGGCCGAGCGTCGCTTTCCAGCAGGGAAATTGCAAGGGCTGCCCATTCCAGTTTGGAAGTGGGAGAATATCGCGATGGACTTTATTGTGGTCCTACCTCGATCGCAAGGTGGCCACGACGCGATTTGGGTGGTGGTGGATCGTTTGACAAAGTCGGCACACTTTTTGCCAATCCACACCACTTGGTCGGGAGACAAGTTAGCACAAGTCTACCTAGACGAGATTATGCGGTTGCACGGGGTCCCGACCTCGATAGTTTCAAATCGAGATCCCCGTTTCACATCGCATTTTTGGAAAAGCTTGCAAGAAGCTTTGGGTACACGGCTCGATTTCAGTTCAGCATTTCATCCTCAAACTGACGGTCAATCGGAGAGGACAATTCAAATTTTGGAGGATATGCTGCGAGCGTCCGTGTTGGACTTCAAGGGTGCATGGCCTACTCATCTACCTATGGCTGAGTTCGCTTATAATAATTGTTATCAATCTAGCATCGGTATGGCACCGTTTGAGGCCTTGTATGGAAGAAAATGCCGTTCTCCTATTCATTAGAGCGAGGTCGGCGAAAGAAGGGTCTTAGGATCGGATGTGTTGCGTGAAGCGGAGGAAAAGGTCCGCTTGGCACGTGAACGCTTATCGACGGCGCAATCCAGGCAAAAGAGCTATGCAGATAGACGTCGACGAGATTTGAAATTCGCGGTACGAGACCGCGTCTTCTTGAAGGTATCGCCCATGAGAGGGGTAAAGCGATTTGGTGTTCGGGGTAAGTTGAGTCCCCGTTACATTGGACCATATGAGGTTTTGGAGCGTGTGGGATCCTTGGCATATCGGCATATCGGCTAGCCTTGCCGCCAAAACTTGCGGGGATACACAATGTGTTTCATGTATCGACGCTCCGTAAGTACGTGTATGATCCGACGTACGTCCTCGAGTATGTGCCTATGAAGCTTCATGAGGATATGACTTATGAGGAATTTCCCTTGTGTATCATGGATCGCAAGGGGAAAAATTTGAGGAACCGTGAAATTCCTTATGTAAAAGTACAATGGACGAATCACGGTGAGCGCGAAGCTACGTGGGAATTGGAAAGCTCAATGAGGGAGCGGTTTTCTTACCTCTTTCGCTGAGTCCAGCTGAGGTATGATTTAGTTTCGCGGCCGAAACTCTCTTTAAGGGGGGAGGAATGTAGTACCCTGAATTTCAGTGCGTCGTACCGAACTTCTACAAATTGTGGAGTTCCGGTGGAAAAGTAGCATGAGAGGCTATGTGTGAGGCTTCGGCCAAGTTTGGGGCTTGTGCGAAGTGTTTTCGGCGCAAATGAGGCGCGAAAACGGACTTCGAAAAGTCAAAACTGCTGAACTTGTGAAGTCTGCAGTGGATTCCGGTATGGATGTGCCCATACCGGTACTGAAGCGATTAGTACCGGTATGGAGTGTGGCATACCGGAATGTGAGGGCTGAATCCGAGAACCCAGCTCTCGGATTTTGCGGAATTTCCCGTGGTATACCGGAACTAACACCCGTATACCGGTATGCCAGTGCGAATACCGGTACACAGTGTTGCGAAATGCCAGCTTTGGCTGGTTGTAAGTGTTGATTGTTGAGAGGGGCAAAAGGGTCTTTTCACACTCGAAGGGGTGTTAGAAAGGCAGGGACACCCTTCCCTTCTCAGTCATCTTCCTCCTCTACTTCTCCTCTCCACCTCTCTCACTTTCTCTCTCTAGAGATCTCTCCAAAGCTTGGAGAAAAGGGTGGATTGAGCTTGGAAAAGGCTTCCAAAGGGGAGAAGAGGCTTCTTGGTGCAAGTAGAAGCTTGGGGAACTCGTGGCTAAGGTGAGTTCCTCATGTTTTGGGTTCAAACCTTGGAATTGATCTAGTATTTTGAGGTTTTGGGAAACCCTAGGCAATCTAAACCACAAAACGTGGAGATTGGCCAAGAGATTTTGAGGTTCTACATGCATGCATGTGAAACCTAGGTGAAATGAGGGTTTTTGCCTTGGGAGGTTCTAAAAATATTTGAACCTTCGGGAATTGCAATTGAGGCATAGGAAATCATGTTAGAACAATTGATTTCTAGCATCGAGTTGATTTGTGGGTTCGTAATTAGTAACGAACTATTTTCTTGTAGAAGCTTGGGTTGAAGCAAGAACTCAAGGCTTGGAGACCTAGGAGCTCAAAGAATTCAAGGAATTGGAAGCTCTTGAGGTGGGTTTGTGTTTACCGAAGTGATTAGGTCACTTCCATGTCTAGGGTAAATAACCATTTAAAGATAAAATGGTGTGTAAATGTGAAACCCTAGAACTTGCATGTTGGCAAAATGAGAATCATGATAGATAGAGCCATGAGCTCCTCTTGCATGTTAAGGAATTCAAGTATATTTCTATTATCTATACTTGTTATGTGATTGCATGTATGAAATGGAACCTAGTGTCATTGAACATAGGTTGGAACATGAGAATGGAACCTAGTGTCATGGAACATAGGTTGGAACATGAGATTGGAACCTAGTGTCATGGAACCTTGGTTGAGAATGTAAAGTAAACATAGTGTCATTGAACATAGGTGAGACTTAGTGACTTGAACCTAGGGTCATGGGACTTGGGTTGGCAAGTGTAAAATGTGAACATTGGGATATGCGACGATTTCACTATCCCGGGTATGCGACTGTCACGTCCCGTCGGGCCTTTAACACCAACTAGGTGGAAAGGATAACCGCACGGGCACATGACCCAGACCCGCCGAACGGATAGAGTCTCTTCTTCCCGCCCAAGGCGTCACAACACAAGCATGTCCACGAGGTTCCAACTAGGAACGGAGTACAAGAGTTGCACAAAGAAAGCATCAACATAAAGAAGTTCTACTTCTATTACATCACATTAGCACATTTATACATGCCCAAATTTTTTTTTTCTTTCAATTTCATTCCATACATCATGTTCAAAAATTATGGAATATACAAGTTTCATATAATCAATGAAAATTCCCTATACTATCAAAGTCCAAGACTAGGGGTACAACTCTATGTATCACCAAAATGGAAGGGCCGCTATCTAGAGAGCCAAACCCTTGCCTCGCTCCGCCGCCTCACTCGCGGAAGGACCTGAAAAACGTGGGGTGAGAACTATAAACATAGTTCCCAGTGGGTAAGGCCACCCAAGAGAGAAGCTCGACCCACCAGGTCCAAAGAAACACCATATGCATAAGTTAGATTTCAAATAACTATGCAAGAAATATTTACATACTTGTAAATCAACATAAAGGATGCAACCAAATGAAATGTAAATTTTCATTCTCTCCTAGGTTCATCCTATATTTCACATTGACCAAGTTCAACTACTTGTCATTTACTAATGGTTTCGGAATCGCCGTCACACCATAATTGTTCCAACATCCAAGTAGTGAAATTGTCACCTCCGAGTTCGGGTAGCGAAATCGTCGCATACCCGGGATAGCAAAATCGTCGCATACCCCATCTCAACACCGCCATCACATGGCACAGGTAGCGAACTCGTCGCATACCCGGGATAGCAACCTCGTTGCACATCCCATTTCAACACCGCCATCACATGGCACAGGTAGCGAACTCGTCGCATACCCGGGATAGCAACCTCGTCGCACATCCCGTCTCAACACCGCCAACTCATGGCACGGGTAGCGAAATTGTCGCATACCCGGGATAGCAAACTCGTCGCACATCCCATTCCAACACCGCCAACTCATGGCATGGGTAGCAAAATCGTCGCATACCCGGGATAGCAAAATCGTCGCACATCCCATCTCAACATTTTACACTTGCCAACCTAAGTCTCATGACCCTAGGTTCAAGTCACTAAGTCTCACCTATGTTCAATGACATTAGGTTTACTTTCTCATTCTCAACCTAGGTTCCATAACGCTAGGTGCCAATCTCATGTCCAACCTATGTTCAATAACACTAGGTTCCATTCTCATGTCCAACCTATATTCAATAACACTAGGTTCCAATCATACATGTTCCAACCTATGTTCAATAACACTAGGTTCCAATCTCATGTTCCAACCTATGTTCAATAACACTAGGTTCCAATCTCCTGTTCCAACCTATGTTCAATAACACTAGGTTCCAATCATACATGCAACCATGCAACAAGTATAGATAATATAAATATACTTGAATTCTATAACATGCAATAGGAGCTCATGGCTCTACCTATCATGATTTTCATCTTTGCCAACATGCAAGTTCTAGGGTTCACAACACATACCATTTTATCTTTAAATGGATATTTACCCTAGACATGGAAGTGACCTAATCACTTCGGTAAACACAAACCAACCTCAAGAGCTTCCAAATTCTTGTATTCTTTGAGCTCCTAAGTCTCCAAGCCTTGAGTTCTTGCCTCAACCCAAGCTTCTACAAGAAAACGGTTCGTTACTCGTTACGAACCCTTAATTCAACTCAATACTTGAAATCAAGTGTTCTAACATGATTTCCTATGCCTCAATTGTAATTCCCGAAGGTCCAAATATTTTTAGAACCTCCCATGGCAAAAACCCTCTTTTCACCTAGGTTTCACATGCATGCATGTGGAACCTCCAAATCTCTTGGCCAATCTCCACGTTTTGTGGTTTAGATTGCCTAGGGTTTCCAAAAACCTCAAAATACTAGATCAATTCCAAGGTTTGAACCCAAAACATGAGGAACTAACCTTAATCGCGAGTTCCTCAAGCTTCTACTTGCACCAAGAAGCTTCTTTTCTCCTTTGGAAGCCTTTTCCAAGCTCAATCCACCCTTTTCTCCAAGTTTTGGAGAGATCTCTAGAGAGAGAAAGTGAGGGAGAGGGAGAGAAGTAGAGGAGGAAGATGACTGAGAAAGTGGGGTGTTTCCTGCCTTTCTAACACTCCCTCGAGTGTGAAAAGACCATTTTGGCCCTCTCCACAAACAACACTTCCAACCAGCCAAAAATGGAATTTCGTAACACTGTATACCGGTATTCACATTGACATACCGGTATACGGGTGTTAGTTCCGGTATACCCCGAGGAATTCCGCAAAATCCGAGAGCTGGATTTTCGGTTTCAACCCTCGCATTCCGGTATACCCCATCACATACCGGTACTAATCACTTCAGTACCGGTATGGATATCCTCATACCGGAATCAGCTGCAGACTTCACAAGTTCAGCAGTTTTAACTTTTCGAAGTCCGTTTTCGCGCCTTATTTGCGCCGAAAACACTTCGCATAAGCCCCAAACTTGGCCGAAGCCTCACATATAGCCTCACATGCTATTTTTCCACCGAAACTCCACAATTTATAGAAGTTCGGTACGACGCACTGATATTCAGTGTACTACAGCGACGATTTCGCTACCCGTGCCATGAATTGGCGGTGACGGATTGGGATGTGCGACGATTTCGCTATCCCGGGTATGCGACGATTTCGCTACCCGTGCCATGAGTTGGCGGTGATAAATTGGGATATGCGACGATTTCGCTATCCCGGGTATGCGACGATTTCGCTACCCGTGCCACGTGATGGCGGTGTTGAAATAGGGTATGCGACGATTTCGCTATCCCGGGTATGCGACGATTTCGCTACCCGAAGACGGAGGTGACGATTTCACTCCTAGGACGTTGGAACTATTATGGTGATGCGGCGATTCCGAAACTATAAGTTAATGACAAGTAGTTGAACTTGGTCAATGTGAGATATAGGATGAGCCTAGGAGAAAATAAAAATTGACATTTTATTTGGTTGCATCATTTATGTTTATTTACAAGCATGTAAATAATTATTGCATAGTTATTTCTGATCTAACTTATGTTTATGGTGTTTCTTTGGACCTGGTGAGTCGAGCTTCTCTCTTTGGTGGCCTTACCCACTGGGACTATGTTTATAGTTCTCACCCCACGTTTTTCAAGTCCTTCCGCGAGTGAGGCGGCGGAGCGAGGCAAGGGTTTGGCTCTCTAGATAGCGGCCCTTCCATTTTGGTGATACGTAGAGTTGTACCCCTAGTCTTGGACATTGATAGTATAGGGGTTTTCATTAAATGTATGCAACTTGTATATTCCATAATTTTAGAACATGATGTATGGAATGGAAATGAAAGAAAAGAAAATTTTGGGCATGTATAAATGTGCAAATGTGATGTAATAGAAGTAGAACTTCTTTATGTTGATGCTTACCTTGTGCAACTCTTGTACTCCGTTCCTAGTTGGAACCTTGTGGATATGCTTGTGTTGTGACGCCTTGGGCGGGAAGAAGAGACTCTATCCGTTCGGCGGGTCTGGGGCATGCGCCCGTGAGGTTATCCTTTCCACCTAGTTGGTGTTAAAGGCCTGACGGGGCGTGACAATTACACATCTTAGCATTGGGCACCGGGCAATGAAATCCCCATCCCCTTCATGGTCCCAACCTCCAAAGAGTGAAATCGCCAACTCTTTGATTGGGTAGCGAATTCGCCGCATACCCGGATTATTCACATCTCACATTCCTCGGGTAGCGAAATCGCCGCATACCCATGTTATTCACATTTCCACTTGACAACCTAAGGTCATTGGCCCTAAGTTCAAGTCACAAATCTCACCTAGGTCCAAAGAAACACTAGGCTTCATATTTTACATTCCAACCTATGTTCCATGACACTAGGTTCCATTTTCACATTTCCAACCTATGTTCCATGACACTAGGTTCCATTTTCACATTTCCAACCTATGTTCCATGACACTAGGTTCCATTTTCACATTCCAACCTATGTTCCATGACACTAGGTTCCATTTGCACATTTCCAACCTATGTTCCATGACACTAGGTTCTATTTTCACATTCCAACCTATGTTCCATGACACTAGGTTCCATTTTCACATTCCAACCTATGCTCCATGACACACTAGGTTCCATTCGCACATTTCCAACCTATGTTCCATGACACTAGGTTCCATTTTCACATTCCAACCTATGTTCCATGACACTAGGTTCTATTTGCACATTTCCAACCTATGTTCCATGACACTAGGTTCCATTTTCACATTCCAACCTATGTTCCATGAAACTAGGTTCCATTTTCACATTCCAACCTATGTTCCATGACACTAGGTTCCATTTGCACATTTCCAACCTATGTTCCATGACACTAGGTTCCATTTTCACATTCCAACCTATGTTCCATGACACTAGGTTCCATTTGCACATTTCCAACCTATGTTCCATGACACTACGTTCCATTTTCACATTTCCAACCTATGTTCCATGACACTAGGTTTCATTTTCACATTCCAACCTATGTTCCATGACACTAGGTTCCATTTGCACATTTCCAACCTATGTTCCATGACACTAGGTTCCATTTTCACATTCCAATCTATGTTCCATGACACTAGGTTCCATTTGCACATATACAAGTACACATCAAGTATAAGGAATAATAAAATACTTGAATTCACTAACATGCAAGATGAGCCCATGGCTCAATTCATCATAATTATCATTTTGCCAACATGCATTCTAGGGTTACATGCTTCTACACCATTTTGGTTTCAAATGGTTATTTACCCTAGACATGGAAGTGACCTAATCACTTCGGTAAACACAAACCCACCTTATGATACCCCAATTGCTTGTAGACACTTGCAATCGGGCCGTACACTTTGAATCTCTTAGCTTCTTGCCCTATAATACAAGAAGAATTCGTTACTCCGAATCGAACTCAAAACAATTTTATTTCTTGGAATCACTCGAAATTGAGTTGTCCCACATGATTTCCTAACCCTCAACTAGGGTTCTAAAGGGTTAAAACATTTTTAAACCCCTCCATAAGAAAATCCCTCTTTCAACCTAGGGTTTACATGCATGCATGTAAGAGCCCAAAATCACATGGCCAATCCCCACCATTTGTGGTCTAGATTGCCAAGGGTTTCCAAAAACCTCAAAATAAGAGATCAATTCCAAGGTTTAAATCCAAATCATCAAGAACTCACCTCTAGCCCAAGCTCCTCTAGCTTATTCTTGCTCCAAGAAGCTCTTTTCCCACCTTGGAAGCCTTTTCCAAGCTCAAATCCTTCATTTCTCCAAGTTTTGGAGGGGTCTCTAGAGAGAGAAAGTAGAGGAGAGGGAGAGGAGAGGGAGAGGAGAAGTAGAGGAAGAAGAGGGAAAATGAAGAAGACAACCCTCCCAACCTCCCCTCATAAGTCTACCACATGAAATGACCAAAATACCCCCATTCTGGAGCTTCTGGGTCCGTGGGGTCCGGACCTTGCATCCCGAGTCCGGAACCCGTGAGCAATTTCAGCATTTTCGCAGCTGGGGTCCGAATCCCAACCCCATGGTCCGGACCCGGACACTGTGAACAGTGTTTTCAGCCTTTTTTATTTTTTTTCTCATTTTCGCTCTAAAACTCTGTTTTTCATTCCGTTTTCTCCCCAAATCAAATCCAACACAACCGAAACTCTTCTACACACAAGAACACTTCCTGAGTTGGAGAATTATAGTTTATCCCTTACGGAATAATTATATTCCAACATACAATCGTATATCAAAATTCTCCCAACTTTTCTCTAATCATTCCAACACTCTCGGGACACAATGTGCACTCACCAAATCCACTTCTAATCGTTCCGAAACCCTCGGAAATCAATTCTAAACACGTTCGGCTTACTCCCGAACTAAACTTTGTCCAACTTGGCCAAAGTTCAATATGCTTCCGAATTGCGGTTCACTACATTCCTCCCTCCTTAAAAGGAGTTTCGTCCGCGAAACTAAGATCACACATCAACTCGACTTGTCGAGTAAATGAGGGTTTTATTGCGTTCTCCCACTCCTTAGCGGCTTCACGCTTTTCGTGATTGCTCAAGCGGCTCATAACGAAGGGTGTGGGTTCGATCACGATCATGCTTGCGGAATGAGATTACATGAAATACATTATGAACTCCCACAAGTCGGTGGCAGTGCAAGTCGATATGTAACGACCCTACACGCTCCAATACTTCTCACAGTCCGGCACATCGAGGATTTATCTTGCCTCGAACTTCACTCTAACTTCACCCCCTGCTCGGGTGGCATTTCCAAGGAATTGCGGTCATCTACCGCATACATTTCCATTCAACCGACGATCGCCCAAAAACTTTTTTTTTTTATCAGGCCCGTGTCATCGTCAACCGTCATCAATAGACGACGAACACTATAAATGCTACTAGGTTTTCTCTGAGGTCAGGACTACCCTTCATCCTCGTAGTGTGGATCCGACAAGAATGAACCAACTAGTCAAATGGTCCACCACCACACAAATTGCATTCGGCCAGACCCCCTCGATTCACACAAGGATCCACAGGGTATCACTCTATTACTCTGTCCCAACACTTTGTATCGTCAACTTATTCTGTCAATGACTACAACTGGTCCAACACCTTGGCCATTCGAGAGTCTAATCGTCGCATGTGACTCTCATTCACATTTACTGTCCCATTATGGAACACACCCTGATCCGATCACCGGCATTGCTTAGGGGCAATATCATTGGTGCATCGCTCGACCACGAGTGACCCTACCATACGTGAACTTCCAGCTCTACAGCGAGATGGCACATTAGGTGCATCCACAAGT
Organism: Puya raimondii; assembly: GCA_016920855.1. Taxonomy (NCBI): domain Eukaryota; kingdom Viridiplantae; phylum Streptophyta; class Magnoliopsida; order Poales; family Bromeliaceae; genus Puya; species Puya raimondii. Next base: position 152,580,244 of record JABWPP010000050.1, on the reverse strand, counting down.
TTCAGTCCACTTTGAGAGCATAGTCCTTAAAACCCCACGTGGCTTTTACTATCCCAATGTCTCATAAGAGCACATCACTTTACTTTCATTTGCCACGGGTCAATGTCACGTCATTTTCGCGACGAGTCCACACGAACACTCTATTCGTAATCCGATTTCACCTCATCGACAATGCCAGACTCGGTGGTTCCAATTAGGCGAGCGGTATGACCGAGCCTCCGCTCCTCAGGTCACTACCCTCATTCCTCCTGGACACGATCAACGCTCTCATACTACCAGAGCCATCGGTTAAACCGCTAACCTCAGTTTATCACAGATGGTCCACAGACCAAAATCTCACGTAGGCCTACCGCCTAAATCCGTCTCAACATCGCGCAACGTCTCTTGTTCGCACTCGTAGACCCAATCATCAATTGGCGGAGTCCTCACTTGGGACTTCACACCCACACTCCAACCAGGAGGACCCCAAACTACTACAAGTCCTCGGGTTGGGTCATATCTATATCCTCGGTGTACAAATGATCACACAATCTCACACATGGCATTCCACGTTCCTGGGTCATTGCTCGGACTACCGCCCCGACCATAAGTCTCCGCCCCACCCTCAGGTCTCGGGCCGCTGTCACACACAGCTGACTACGCCTGTCCATGTGGCCCCAGGCTCCACAGTCCACACATGGTCTGGGCACGAATCGTCCCCAAGCAATACCCGCCACCGTCGTCACACACGACACGCTCTACCGAGCAACACAAACCTCTATAGGCTCCTAAGCACCTAGTGCAAGCCACCAGCCCTACGAGCGGTCCATGGCCCGCTTCACACTTAGCAATGCTCAAGTGTTACTGCCAACAAACCCTCTCGACTGAACATAATCCGCACTCCACGAGTATCTATACTCGAGCGTTCTACGCTTGTATGCATTTCCGTACAAACATAAGCACTAGGCAATCTTGCATATGCACAAAATCCATGCAAGTACAATTTTCCCTACCTCGGGTTGAGGTACTACTAGACCCACTCGCCAAACCTTGGCGACTGTCTTATTATTTTCGCAACAGTGATTCCACATTCACCATTTGGTTCGCCGGATCGACATCCGGAACTCTTGGACTACTAGGATGTCCTCGAGTGCCATGACTCGACTCTCACAATTGGCTACTTACATTGCCTTGAGAGTCAGTCCACCATTTCCATCCCTACCATGAGCCCTATCCTCGGCTCCATACCAGCAATTTACTTGCACCAACTAATCACCTATCTGCTTCGGTAGGCGATACACGATGATGTCACAAGCATGCCAGGGTAACTACACTTACCCATATCCTGGTCCCTACTATATTTATGCCCGTATAGCAGCAATTGACCACACGGTAATGCATGCAATGCTCCAATGTCACATCACGCTCTACATATAATTTTATTAGTTATATCATACTTGCCACGACGTCGTCGGTAGCAGTAGGCTCCTCAACCTAGGTCGCGTATCCATGGCCACTTGGAGCCCGTCGTGAACCCCCCGGTTGCCTTAACATCGGCGCATGCTCTCTGGACCTTGCCGCAGGTGGCATACCCGCATGCTATCTCGAAGAGGAAAAGGCCGTCGCAAGCATCAGGGCCCGGCTGTCCCCCTGCGGTCACTCATCTCGCGCATGGCCCAGTTTCCAACATCTGCTTGTTGCCTCATCACTCCAACGAGTGTGGCCAACTGTTCACGGAGCTCTGAGTCTCCACTCGCTCCGGATTGCTCAGGGACCCCACTTGGCTCATCCCGCATCAATCTTATTGAAGATCACCTGTGCGGTGCCATCGCTTCCTAAAACATGACAATTTCGATGAAATACTCGACCTTCTAGGTCAAGTACAAACAATCAATACAGACACAGACACAAATCAGGCGAAAGTCACACAAGGGCGCCTATTCTCATCACTCGCTTTTATGTTGTCGGCCGCCAACATGAACACCCTCGGCTGAGAATAAACCACACCTTGAATCTACCTCTAACATTCGATTAGAGGCATACAACACTTGACCCAACCGTTTCATCTTTCGCCACTTGTCACAAGTACTCGTCGCTCACGAGCCTAGGTCCTTATGGTTTACCATCCTAGGGTCTCCTAGGTCCTTCTAAACTATTTCTACTCTCTGATACCACCTTAATCTGTCACGCCCCGTCGTGCCTTAACACCAACTAGGTGGAAGGACAACCCGCACGGGCGCGTGCACCAGACCCGCCGAACGGACATAGTTTTCCCTATCCTCCTAAGGCGTCACAAAACACGCATCAATACAATGTTCCAAACAGGAACCGAATACATGAGTTGCACAAGGGAAGCATCAACAAAAGAAGCATCTACTTCTATTACACCACATTTGCACATTTGTACATGCCAAAATTTTCTTTTCTTTACATTCATTACATCGAAGTTCTCAAATAGTAGTTACACTTAACTACACATCACTTTACATAACTCTTATACTTTTCATGCCCAAGATTCGGGTACATCTATGCACATAACCAAAATAAGGAAGGGCCTCTATCTATTACGCCACGCCCTTGCCTCGCCACGCCGCCCCACTCGCGGATGGACCTGAAAAACGTGGGGTGAGAACTATAAACATAGTTCCCAGTGGGTAAGGCCACCCAAGGGAGAATCTCGACCCACCAGGTCCAAAGAAAACAACACAAGCATAGGTTAGATTACAATTAACTATACATAGATATATTTACATTCTTGTAAATAAACATGAATGGATGCAATCTATATAAATGATATATTTCATTTTCTCCTAGGTTCATCCCACAAGTTCCATCATTGTCATAATTCAACATGCATAGGTTAGCTCATAATTAACCATGCAAAATTACAATTATATGCTTGAATTTAAACATGAATGGATGCAACCTATAGAAATGACATCTTTCATTTTCTCCTAGGTTCATCCCATAAATTCCATCATTCACGTTCATTTAAATTTTTCCTTTAGGCATTGGTGTCGGAATCGCCACTCCACCAACCTATTTCATATACATTTGGCATTGGTGTCAGAATCGCCGCTCCACCAATCCATTTCACAATTTGTGCGGAATCGCCGCCTTGCGATGGCATTGGTGTTGGAATCGCCACTCCACCAACCCATTTAGCAAACTCTTGCGGAATCGCCGCCTTGCTATGGCATTGGTGTTGGAATCGCCACTCCACCAACCCACTTAGCAAACTCTTGTGGAATCGCCGCATAGTGTTGGGCACCGGGCAATGGAATCGCCATCCCCGTCTATGGTCCCAACATCCAAAGAGTGAAATCGCCAGCTCTTTGATTGGGTAGCAAAATCGCCGCATACCCGGGGTACCGAAATCGCCGCATACCCCTATGTGTTCTAATTACACATCTTAGCGTTAGGCACCGGGCAATGAAATCGCCATCCCCTTCATGGTCCCAACCTCCAAAGAGTAAAATCGCCAACTCTTTGATTGGGTAGCGAATTCGCCGCATACCCGGGTTATTCACATCTCACATTCCTCGGGTAGCGAAATCGCCGCATACCCATGTTATTCACATTTCCACTTGACAACCTAATGTCATTGGCCCTAAGTTCAAGTCACAAATCTCACCTAGGTTCAAAGAAACACTAGGGTTCATATTTTACATTCCAACCTATGTTCCATGACACTAGGTTCCATTTTCACATTTCCAACCTATGTTCCATGACACTAGGTTCCATTTTCACATTTCCAACCTATGTTCCATGACACTAGGTTCCATTTTCACATTCCAACCTATGTTCCATGACACTAGGTTCCATTTGCACATTTCCAACCTATGTTCCATGACACTAGGTTCCATTTTCACATTCCAACCTATGTTCCATGACACTAGGTTCCATTTTCACATTCCAACCTATGTTCCATGACACTAGGTTCCATTTGCACATTTCCAACCTATGTTCCATGACACTAGGTTCCATTTTCACATTCCAACCTATGTTCCATGACACTAGGTTCCATTTGCACATTTCCAACCTATGTTCCATGACACTAAGTTCCATTTTCACATTCCAACCTATGTTCCATGACACTAGGTTTTATTTTCACATTCCAACCTATGTTCCATGACACTAGGTTCCATTTGCACATTTCCAACCTATGTTCCATGACACTAGGTTCAATTTTCACATTCCAACCTATATTCAATGACACTAGGTTTCATTTGCACATTTCCATCCTATGTTCTATGACACTAGGTTCCATTTTCGCATTTCCAACCTATGTTCCATGACACTAGGTTTTATTTTCACATTCCAACCTATGTTCCAGACACTAGATTCCATTTGCACATTTCCAACCTATGTTCCATGACACTAGATTCCATTTTCACATTCCAACCTATGTTCCATGACACTAGGTCTATTTGCACATCTACAAGTACACATCAAGTATAAGGAATAATGAAATATTTGAATTCACTAACATGCAAGATGAGCCCATGGCTCAATTCATCATAATTATTATTTTGCCAACATGCATTCTAGGGTTACATGCTTCTACACCATTTTGGTTTCAAATGATTATTTACCCTAGACATGGAAGTGACCTAATCACTTCGGTAAACACAAACCCACCTTATGATACCCCAATTGCTTGTAGACACTTGCAATCGGGCCGTACACTTTGAATCTCTTAGCTTCTTGCCCTATAATACAAGAAGAATTCGTTACTCCGAGTCGAACTCAAAATAATTTTATTTCTTGGAATCACTCGAAATCGAGTTGTCCCACATGATTTCCTAACCCTCAACTAGGGTTCTAAAGGGTTAAAATATTTTTAAACCCCTCCATAAGAAAATCCCTCTTTCAACCTAGCGTTTACATGCATGCATGTAAGAGCCCAAAATTACATGGCCAATCCCCACCATTTGTGGTCTAGATTGCCAAGGGTTTTCAAAAACCTCAAAATAAGAGATCAATTTCAAGGTTTAAACCCAAATCATCAAGAACTCACCTTTAGCCCAAGCTCCTCTAGCTTATTCTTGCTCCAAGAAGCTCTTTTCCCACCTTGGAAGCCTTTTCCAAGCTCAAATCCTTCATTTCTCCAAGTTTTGGAGGGGTCTCTAGAGAGAGAAAGTAGAGGAGAGGGAGAGGAGAAGTAGAGGAAGAAGAGGGAAAATGAAGAAGACAACCCCCCCAACCTCCCCTCATAAGTCTACCACATGAAATGACCAAAATACCCCCATTCTAGAGCTTCTGGGTCCGTGAGGTCCGGACCTTGCATCCCGGGTCCGGAACCCGTGAGCAATTTCAGCATTTTTGCGACTAGGGTCCGGATCCCAACCCAGGGTCCGGACCCGGACACTGTGAACAATATTTTCAGCCTTTTTTATTTTTTTCTCTTTTTCGCTCTAAAACTCCGTTTTTTATTCCGTTTTCTCTCCAAATCAAATCCAACACAACCGAAACTCTTCTACACACAAGAACACTTCCTGAGTTGGAGAATTATAGTTTATCCCTTACGGAATAATTATATTCCAACATACAATCGTATATCAAAATTCTCCCAACTTTCCTCTAATCATTCCAACACTCTCGGGACACAATGTGGACTCACCAAATCCACTTCTAATCGTTCCGAAACCCTCGGAACTCAATTCTAAACACGTTCGACTTACTCCCGAACTAAACTTTGTCCAACTTGGCCAAAGTTCAATATGCTTCCGTATTGCGGTTCACTACATATTTCGCCCGTGCGGGATTGGGCGCCGAAGTGGATTGCCGTGGGGGAGGCTCATTCTCAGCGTGGGGATGTTGACTACCACGGGGCCATTAGGCATGGCACAAGCCGGGACGTTACCTTGTGTAAGTCCCCTCATAGTAGTGAGTTGTATTTTGTGACATTACTTAGCTTGACACCATTTGGATGCATACATCATAGTTGGACATTCATGTTAGTCACTAGTTGCATTGGCATCCATCTATATACATGTTGAAAAGTATAGTATTGTAGCAGCATGATAATAATGGAAAAGTTCCTTTCAACTATTACTTTTAGCATGAACATGGACATATGTGTGAACTTGTACATATAACAATGGTAGAGCCACATTCATGTTAGTAAACAATGTCACATAGAGGCATGATAGTAATAGAATCATTTCATTTCATGTATTACCTTTATGCTTCACATTTCTGTTATATACTATCGTTGCCTTAGTTGACCTAGTAGTGTATTTCGCCACTCTCGGCGGCTTACCCACTGAGAACTATTGTTTAATAGTTCTCACCCCCATTGGTTGGTTGTTTTTGTTTCAGAGCCTTTCACTGCGGATGAGGCTAGGGATCGTGGCTAGGGGTTAGCGACTAGCTAAAGCCTCCTCAGTATTGCTATAGATAGACCCGTGACGCCTTTCTTTTTTGTTTTAGTGTGAAAGGTGTATAGTTGTATCTTGTATAGTGACTTTTTAGTATTCATGAGATGTACCTTTTGTGTAAACTTATTGTATATCTTGTGAATGTATAGTTGTATTAGACTTGATTAAGTAGTAGAACTATGTACTTGCTCTGATTATCGTGTTTAGGATGTTTTCCTATTACTTTCTTTGGTTGTTTGCTGTAGACGCCTAGTGTGCACCGGGGCGCTTGGTGTACACGGCGGGTCTGTGCACGCATCGGGTAGGCTTCCGCTAGGGCCCGGGCGTGACAGATTATATTTGTATCAGAGCCTAGGGTTGAGTCTTAGTGGACCTAGCAAACCTTAGGCCGGTTGAACGATAAGGACTAGGAACGTGAGAGACGGAGTCTTTTGTGACTTATTGGCGAAAGCAACATGATTGGGTAATGTCTTTAGCTCCAAAAAATGTTGGAGTTGGATCGAAGTGAACAACTTCTATGCCCTTGGAGGGTCACGTTGGCGGCCGACAACGTGACATCGGGGAATAGTAGGAGTCCACTTCACTACTTTCGCATGATTGGGGTTTGTGATTATGAGTGGGGATGCGTTGGCGTGGGTTGTCTTAACCTATGCCTGTTGTGTTTGTTGCAGCTTGAGATGCCGACGACGCGCTCCATGGCGGCCAAGGCGGCCGAGACGGGGAAGTCTGCATCTTCCGGATCTGGTGAGATCCGAGAGTTGAGAGAGCTGCTAGCTATCTTAGTTAGCACAGTGGAGCAGTAGTCGTCTGCGGCGTTATTCCAAGCTGAGGCTTTGCGCCGACAGGGCGAGGAAATTAAGCGGCTGGAGGACTTGTTGATCCAGCAGGCAGCCAACCTCAAGAAATTCCAAGAGACTACTGATCGTGTCTTATCAGTCGGGAAAGGCATGGAAACTGTTCGGACGGCGAAAGAAGCCACCAAGAGCGGCAAGTTAAGTGTAAGAGGACCACAAAGGCATTCGAAGAATCGATCTTGAGGACGCAGTTTCTCTTCGGGGAGAAGGACATCTAATCGTCGACAGCCATTACGATGTGTGATTTGTGGAGATCCGCACATGCCTCCACAATGCCCTCGACGTGGAGGCAAATTTTTTCTTTGTGGTCAGGTGGGCCATTTTCAGTCTGAGTGTCCGGAGATTTCGATGTCAGCAGCATCGGTACCGACTTCATCGCGACAGGCACCTAGTGGGCGCATACCTGCATCCCAGGCGGAGGATGATTTTGCGACAGAGGAGGTTGTCGCAGGTATTATTTTAAGTAATGGTATTGGAGTTAGGGCATTACTTGATATGATTGCATTACTTGTGTTCCTTGATCGGCTGTTCGCCGAGTTGCATGGCATTAAATTCATTCCTTTGTTGCATGTAGGATGAGTCTAGTCCCAATCATAGTTTAGATATTCGGGAGTACTGTTTTGGTGCCTTATTAGAATTGAAGGTTTCTGTATGCCAACATAACTGATTTGCTCTGTTTAGACTGAGAGGATGTAGTGTTGTTTTGGGCATGGTCTGACTCATGAGGTATCATGTTACCACTGATTGTAAGAGCCGAACTGCAACGTCTTGGAAACCTGGACATGAAATAGTGTATTCAGAGGGTGTAAAGATTCGCTAGTTGCGATGATTATTTCACCCACCCTGAAGGATCAAATAGCATGTAGCACTCTGAATTTCGGTGCGTTGTATCGAACTTTACTAAATTTGATAAAGTTCGATGGAAGCCGATAATGGCTGGTGTGGAATCGGGTTCCGAAGGTTTCGGAACATTATAGGTGCGAGTGGAAACCCGGAAATCAAAAAATTTTGAAAAAGGGACCAACTGGAGCAAAACTGCTCACGGGGTCCGGACCCTGGAAGCTGGGGTCCGGACAATGAAGTCCGCGGGCAGCCACGGTCCGGACCGAGATGTTACGGTCCGGACCCGAGCTGGTTTCCGAGTTGGGGTGCGTACGGGTTCCGGACCCGGACACCAAGGTCCAGACCCGGCCTGCGCGCTGGTAAGTTATCAGTGCGGGGTCCGGACCCCACTTGCAAGGTCCGGACCCGGATGAGGCAGAATGCCCAGTGAGGGGTATTTTGGTAATTTCGCAGTGAATAGGTTATGTAGGGGGGGCTGAGGTCTCTCCCATCATTCCTTCTTCACTTTCCTCTCATTCCCTCTCCCTCTCCCTCACTTTCTCTCTCTAGAGATCTCTCCAAAGCTTGGAGAAGTGGTGGATTGGAGCTTGGAAAAGGACTTCCAAGGTGCAAAGAAGCTTCTTGGTGCAAGAAGAAGCTTGGGAGCTAGGGCTTTGAGAAGCTTGGGTTGAAGCAAGAACTCAAGACTTAGACACTTAGGGGCTTGAAGAATACAAGAATTTGAAAGCTCTTGAGGTGGGTTTGTGTTTACCGAAGTGATTAGGTCACTTCCATGTCTAGGGTAAATGTCCATTTAAAAATAAAATGGTATGTGTTGTGAACCCTAGAACTTGCATGTTGGCAAAGGTAAAATCATGATAGGTAGAACAATGAGCTCCTATTGCATGATATAGAATTCAAGTATAATTCAATTATCTATACTTGTTGCATGGTTGCATGTATGATTGAACCTAGTGTTATTGAACATAGGTTGGAACATGTGAGAATAGAACCTAGTGTCATTGAACATAGGTTGGAACATGTGAGAATAGAACCTAGTGTTATTGAACATAGGTTGGAACATGTGAGAATGAAACCTAGTGTCATTGAACCTAGGTTGAGAATGAGAAAGTAAACCTAGTGTTATTGAACATAGGTGAGACTTAGTGACTTGAACCTAAGGTCATGAGACTTAGGTTGGCAAGTGAAAAATGTGAAACGGGATGTGCGACGATTTTGCTATCCCGGGTAGGCGACGATTTCGCTACCATGCCACGAGTTGGCGGTGTTGAAACGGGATGTGCGACGATTTTGCTCTCCCGGGTAGGCGACGATTTCGCTACCATGCCATGAGTTGGCGGTGTTGACACGGGATGTGCGAAGATTTTGCTATCCCGGGTATGCGACGATTTCGCTACCACGCCATGAGTTGGCGGTGTCGAGATGGGATGTGCGACGAGGTTGCTATCCCGGGTATGCGACGAGTTCGCTACCCATGCCATGTGATGGCGGTGTTGAGATGGGGTATGCGACGATTTTGCTATCCCGAGTATGCGACGAGTTCGCTACTCGAACTAGGAGGTGACGAGTTCACTCCTTGAATGTTGGAACCCTTATGGTAAGACGGCGATTCCGAAACCATAAGTAAATGACAAGTAATTGAACTTAGTCAATGTGAAATATAGGATGAACCTAGGAGAGAATGATAAATTATATTTCATTTGATTGCATCCTTTATGTTTATTTACAAGCATGTAAATAATTGTTGCATAGTTATTTGTGATCTAACTTATGCATATGGTGTTTCTTTGGACCTGGTGGGTCGAGCTTCTCTCTTGGGTGGCCTTACCCACTGGGAACTATGTTTATTGTTCTCACCCCACGTTTTCCAGGTCCTTCCGCGAGTGAGGCGGCGGAGCGAGGCAAGGATTTGGCTCTCTAGATAGCGACCCTTCCATTTTGGTGATACATAGAGTTGTACCCCTAGTCTTGGACTTTGATAGTATAGGGGATTTCCATTACATGTATGAAACTTATGTATTCCATAGTTTTGGAACATGGTGTATGGAATGAAAAGAAAGAAAAGAAAATTTTGGGCATGTATAAATGTGCAATGTGATGTAATAGAAGTAGAACTTCTTTATGTTGATGCTTTCCTTGTGCAACTCTTGTACTCCGTTCCTAGTTGGAACCTCGTGGATAAGCTTGTGTTGTGACGCCTTGGGCGGGTAGAAGAGGCTCTATCCGTTCGGCGGGTCTGGGGCATGCGCCCGTGCGGTTATCCTTTCCACCTAGTTGGTGTTAAAGGCCCGGCGGGGCGTGACAGACTGAGGTGGTATCAGAGCGTAGAAACGGTCTAGATGGACCTAAGAAAACCCTATGATGGAAAAGACCCTAGGAGTGTAGGCTCGTGAGTGACGAGATCTTTGATGTGGCGAAAGATAAGTGATTGGGTTATGTCCTTATGTCTCTAGTTGGAAATAGAGGTAGATTCGAGGTGTGTCTTATTTTTCGCCAAGTGTGTTCGTGTTGGCGGCCGACAACATGAAACCAAGTGAGGGGAATAAGGACCCTTGTGTGACTTTCGCCTAGATTGGGTTCACGTTTATTTTCGTGAAGTATAGTGTTGCAAATGACTTTGAAGGTCATGAAATGACCAAAGTCGTTGTGTTTTTAGGAGATAATGGTACGTGGACGGCCTCCTACGAGGGCTGGGCTCGGAGAATCGAGCGCGGCTCCCGAACAACTCGGGGAGGGTGAGAACTCGGGTCTTCGTAATGAGTTGACCGAGTTGATGGGCGTAGTTCGGCGACAGGCCGAAGCCATGCAGCGACAGGAGGAGCAAATTAAAAAGCTCCAAGACGAGATGGCGCAGCAAGCGGCTGCGATTAGGGAGGAGAGGTTGGGAGTACCTCCGGCCTCTGCTTCGGCACCGGCCGAGGAGGTGACACCGGCGCCGGCTGTGGCGCCGCCGGCATCACCGATTGTAGCCGGTGGATCGGGTACTCCTATGCCCGACTCCGAGATGGAGGATGCGGAGCGAGAGCGCGCACTTGCGGCTCTCATGAGGTTTAAAAAGTTCAACCCGCCTATCTTCAACGGGGAGAACGTGGATCCATGGGATGTAAAGACATGGATCGATGCTATGGAGACACTCTTCGAGGATCTATATACCTTGGAGAGGGACAAAGTGCACCTCGCCGCTCATTGTTTGGAGCGATCGGCGAAGGTGTGGTGGAAGGGAGTCCGGCGTGATCGACTCCCTTGCCTTCCGCCACCGACGTGGGAGGAGTTTCGGGGTATGGTATTTGCCGCCTACTTCCCCGATAGCGAGAAAAGGAAAATTCAAGAAAGGTTCCGTAAGTTGAAGCAAGGGAACCGCACCGTGCGCGAGTACGAGAGGGAGTTCTCGTACATTATTAATTGCGTACCGCACGTTGTCCGCGGAGAGTTGGACAAGGTAGATTGTTTCGTGCGCGGACTTCGACCGGAGATCTTTCGGGCGGTGCACGCCCTCAAGCTAAAGACCTTTGCGGAGGTCTTGGACCGTGCTCTTTGGGTAAAGCACGGGAATGCTTGCGCGCGCAAGGAGCGCGAATCTTGGGAAAGAGAGAAGGAGAAGGATAAAAAAAAAGGAAAGAAACGACCGGCGAGTGGCTCGGGTGGGCAATCTAGATCTAAGCGGCCCCCGAAGCACTCGCAGTTGCAAAACCAATCGCGAGGGTTCCGACGGAACCGACCCTCAACCCAGTGCCCGATTTGTAGCGGCCCCCACGGCCCTCAGTAATGTGATTATCGTGAGGGCCGGTGCTACAAATGCGGACAGCCGGGACATATGCGATACAATTGCCCGATGGATGATGGCCGAGCACCGTCGTCGGCATCGGCATTTGCATCGCCGAGACAGCTTGCGGGCATTCCACCCGCGGCGATGTCGGCAGGCCGTACATTGCTGCCGAGACCAGCGGAGGGCCAGCGGCCAGCGCCCAGTGGACGGGTATTCGCCTCACAGGTGGAGGAGCCTTCTGCCCAGGATGATGTCGTGGCAGGTATTGTGTTAATTAAAGGCATTCGATGTAGAGCTTTGTTTGATACTGGTACAATCGCATTCATTCATTGCTCGATCATTTGCTATTGCAAATGGAATAGAAATTGTAGATGCCACACATGCAAGAACTGTGCAAGTACCTGAACACACCTTTTGCGTACATCACGCTTGTGTAAACTGTCCAGTGAGGGTTGAAAACTGGATCATGCCAGCTGATTTGCTGGTGTTAAGTCGAATGAATGAGTATGACTTAATCCTAGGAATGAATTGGCTCTCAAAATATCACGCTACTATTGATTGTGAGAGCTGGATAGTGAGGTTTAGAGAACCCGGGCACAAAGAGTTTGTGTACCGTGGTTGCAAGAGTTCGCTCTTTGCGTCAATGGTGTCCACGTCGCAAGCAAGGAAGCTTATTACTAGTGGTTGCATTGCCTACTTGGCGATGGTAGTGTGTCACGCCCCGGGCTAGTTTTAGATGCGGAAAGCATACCATTTTTTTTCTTTTGAAATACCTAGCCCGAGCAACGTACAGACCCGCCACAAATACAGGTCCCTCTGTCCACACGGACAGAGTCTCCCCTGTATTTGCACGGCATGCCATCATACATAACAGGATCCCAAACATCATCCATTCATCCACACAAACAACATTCACCACATACAGCTAACCGTCCTTAACACCTACATGAATCTAAACAAATCCTTAGGCGAAGGATGATGCAATGCACATTACACCAAATCATTCTAGAAAAGTGCTTCTCACCCAGAAGCTTTATTTTGAAACCCTAAGTTCAATCATTCAAATATCCTTTCGAAATCCGTCCCCCACACGAGGACTCTCTTTTGATAAACCAAAACCAAACGATCAGAAATTCTTTTGAAAGCTGTTTCCCACACGGAAACCTTATTTTGAAATCCGACTACCACGAGGGGTAGAAACCCACGATAAAATGACATCACAAGATCACAATAAAACACAGATATTCACGGGTAGATAATCAAACAATTAACGTAACTGAACCATACTATAAACACAAATCTATTATAAGAGAGGGTCAGGGTAAACCAAATCTGACGAGGTACTAGTCGGGACCTCTAATGCACGCTAGCTACTCGCGTCTCACCACGTCCCGACTCACACCACCCAGCTCACCTGAAAACAACAACGATGGCGGGGGGTGAGAACATGATAAATCACGTCTCCCCTCCCAGTGGGTACCGCAAGCCGACGAAGGCGAGGTGTACACACCGGCGTGAGGGTCAACAAAAAGATGGATAAACAAGAACAGTAGCACAGGTTAGCACAAATAACCAGATATGAAAAGACTAAGCTACTGCCGATAAGAAACGCATGCATCAAATGTAAGTAACCACAAATAATACCCAATCACCACCAGGCCACATGGAACGCACCGCAGACCATGGCACTGGCACCACACGCTCAACTGTCCACACATAACCTCCGCAGATGCACGTGCCAAGAGGCTCACGGGTCGGAAGCGCGCGACCCTTTTCCGGAAAAGAACACCCAAGCGGTGGCCAAACCGCTGGTGTACGTGAAGTGCTAGAAGAGCAGTGACGATCGACGCTATATGCTCAAACCACAGGACGGCAACCAGCCGAGAATAGCAACTGATAAACGAGTAAACGAGGGTCGCCGAAACAACAGGCGATCCCCACCGACCAACCAGGTCATCAACAAAACATGCAATCACAACTACTCTACTAATGGCAAGCTCACAAAAGTAGAGACAAAAGAAGTATAGAGAACTGAAAATAAACCATGCAAGAGAAAGGGGTAGAATGGTATCACCGTAGTCCACTGAACCGACTCCGGATCGAAGTACCCACCTGAAGGTACGGAGGAGCCTAACACCGACGGCTCACAGAAAATTCGAATACCTACAAAGCACTAACAAGGTCAAGACCCACCGAGTCGACACTAACATGCAAGATCTCACAACCCGAAACTGTCGGATCGTCCGGAAAACCCGCCGGCACGATCCCGAACCCAAACTAAGCCCCAAAGAAGTACCAACAACCAAACGAAGTCCTCCGCTGTCCCCAAACACACCAAACAAGGTGACCGGACAGCGAGCGCAAGCTCGGGGTGCCATGAACACAATCGCACCCAAAAACAGCTCTCCGGGTTCCCGAAAAGTGCCGGTTTGGCACCGGAACCCTCCGTCGCTCCTTCGCTGTCCTGGAAACTTCGGGACAACGAAGGTGAACAGCCAATAAGGCTTTGCGACAAAGCTAGGTCACTCACGAAATCTACAAGTGAGTCGCACGACCGAAACGCACGTTCCACCAACTATTTCGTCGGAAAACGCTCTGCAAACCAAATCGGACATCCGCGAGGGCATCACGGACCTGGACGACCAGTTCACGGGGTCACAAGAGTCACGCCCTTGCTGTCCGCAGTGTCACTACGCTGCCACAAACCACCAAAGCCCCACAACAAGCAATCATACATACAATTATAAACATTAAATGGCCGTTAGAGCACTCTGCTCGTCCGCACAACCCTCTACGAGCACCAGAGGATAGGGAAAGATGCGACGGAGTCCATGCTCACAGCCCCACTGCGACAAAGATAGTCGCCGGCTCAAACGGCTCAAGAAAACCATACAAACAAGAAACAAAAGGGCTCGACATGCCGAAACCAGAGAAACAGGCATCGATGCTGTCAACCGAGGTGAGCACAGTGATCAGCGCATCACCGCGATCATCATGCTCACCTCCCCGAAGATTGGGAGGCAGCCAATGGCACAGAACCCAAAGCAAGGCCCCAAACAGGCCAAAACGAGCCTAGCCGGAGCAAGCAAGCTCCGGCCGGCTTCCGGCGGCACGGCAGCGCGCGCGCGGCTACGGCTCGGGTGCGGGGGTGCCAGAGAAGAGGGAGCTCACCTCAGGTAGCGCCGGGATGCGGCAGTGGCGGCGCGGGGAAAACCCTAGCTCCGGGTTCGGCTAGGGCTCGGCCGGACTGCAACGGACGGCGGCGGCGACAGTCGGGGCGGCGAGGACCGGCAAGAGGGCTCCTCCAGGTAACCAGAGGAGGGCGGCCGCGACGGAAAAAGGGCGGCGGCTGCGGTCCTGAGCGGCTGCGGCCGCTGCTGCAACACAGCCCGAGCGGGGGCCGCAGCGGCGCTCCGGCGGCACGGGGGCGGCCGGGGCGGTAAGCACCGGCGGCGGCGGCCCCGAGGAGGTCGGCGGCAACCTCCTGTGGCAGCGGGAGGTGGAGGGGGCACGGGTTGCAAGAACCCTGCCCGCGGATCCCCTACAGGAAACGCAGGACGGCGCGGCGGCTTGCGGCGGCGGTGACGGGCTCCGGGGACAGGCGCCGGGCGTCGAAGCAGCACCGGGAGAGGAGTCTAGGGCTGCTGAACCCCCCCTAGGTGCACCTCGGACAGAGAAGGGAGAAGAAGAAGGAGAGAAGGAGAAGAAAGAGAGAGGGAGACTCCTCCGGCAGCCAGGGGCGGCTGGCGGCGGCGGCGGCGCACAGGGGAGGTGCTGGAGGAGGTGGGGGGGTTGGAGCTGCTGGGCTAGGGCACGAAGAGAAAGGCTAGGGTTAGGGTTTCCTCAACACACACATGCAACCATATATATATAGTACATATATATATACATAAATGCAGAAAGGTCCCCTAACTCATGGAATTCCAACCCAGGTCCCTCACAGCGCGTGTAAAATGCGTCGACACCCCTCCACGTCCGATCCCACGCAATTCGGCACATAAAATATGGGCCCTTTTGCAAAAAGATCCAAAATCCGATATTCGTCCCCTCGGCAATGATCTTGCGATATCTCGCGATCCGATGGTCGAATCCACGAAAGGATTGCGCCTTCGCGATCAGCACAGCCGGAACATCGAACTCACGATTTTGGTTTACTAGAAACGATCGCCGATTCGCGACGAAACCCCTCCCCTACGCTCTCCAACACACAACGCAAACATAAAACCCCAATCACTTGATAAAACTCATTTTTCTCGAAAACCGTGTGTCAAACTTAAAAACCGTCAGCACCATTGATTCCAGAATAGTCGAGACGTTGAAAATGAGCTATTGGAACACCTGAATCGGAGTTCGATTCGCGTCCGAAGCCCTTCTCTTCTCTCAGTCCATTTCGGAAACGCCGGTTACTATTCATTTTAAGTCATATTTAAAGATCGCGTAAAAAAACTTTATTTTAAATCATTTTTCGCTGAAATCAGGCGAGCTTGTTTGAAATCAAAATACACTCGATAACACTGAAAAAGATGTCAAACAATCAAACAGAAAAAATTTTGTCTTCACATAGTGGATGACCGAAAAGAAGTGTTGGGGCTCGAGGACATTCCTATAGTCCAAGAGTTCCCGGATGTATTTCCGACGGAGTTGCCCGGAATGCCACCGGGCCGGGAAATAGAATTCGTGATCGATTTGCTCCCGGGTACGGCGCCGATCTCTATGGCCCGTACAGTATGGCACCCGCGGAACTGAAGGAATTGAAAGCACAATTGCAAGATTTAATGGACAAGGGTTTCGTAAAGCCAAGTGTGTCACCTTGGGGAGCCCCTAATCTATTTGTGCGAAAAAAGGACGGTTCGCTGCGGTTATGTGTAGATTACCGCGAGTTGAATAAAGTGACCGTCAAGAATAAGTATCCGTTACCCCGAATTGATGACTTGTTCGATCAGTTGCAAGGGTCTCGGGTGTATTCAAAGATTGATTTGGAATCCGGTTATCACCAATTGAAGATCAAACCGGACGATGTGCATAAGACCGCATTTAGGACGCGGTATGGACACTATGAATTCACGGTTATGCCTTTCGGGCTTAGCAATGCCCCGGCAGCGTTCATGGATTTAATGAACCGTGTGTTCAAACCACTATTGGATCAATTTGTGGTTGTGTTCATAGATGATATTCTTGTCTACTCTCGGAGTGAAGAGGAACATAAAGAGCACCTAAGGATTGTGCTTCAAGTTCTTCGAGAGAACAAGTTGTTCGCCAAAAAAAAGTGCGAATTTTGGATTCGTGAGGTCACTTTCTTGGGTCATGTGATCTCCGCGGAAGGAGCATCGGTGGACTCTATGAAAGTTGAGGCAATCAAGGATTGGCCTCGCCCGACCAATGTCACGGAAATACGAAGCTTTTTGGGTCTTGTGGGGTACTATCGGCGGTTCGTGGAGGGATTTTCAAAAATCTCCGGTCCACTAACGCGTCTTACCCGCAAGGGGGCCAAATATGTTTGGAGCGAGGAATGCGACCAAAGCTTTAAGGAGCTAAAGGAAAGGTTGACTTCGGCTCCGGTTCTCGCCTTGCCGATTGCGGGGGAGGGCTTTGTGGTGTATAGTGATGCATCACGGCGTGGTCTTGGGTGTGTGCTTATGCAAAGAGGACAAGTAATAGCATATGCCTCTCGACAGCTAAAGAGCTATGAGCAAAATTATCCCACCCACGACTTAGAGCTTGCAGCGGTGATCTTCGCGCTTAAATTGTGGAGACACTATTTATACGGGGAACATTGTGAGGTTTACACGGATCATAAAAGTTTAAAGTACTTATTCACTCAAAAGGAGTTGAATTTGAGGCAGCGGAGATGGTTGGAGTTGATAAAGGATTACGACTTAACCATCTTGTACCACCCCGGTAGAGCCAATGTGGTGGCCGATGCGCTCAGTAGAAAATCCGTGGAGAACTTCGCAATTGAGATGACGGGACAAATGCCGTTGATCAAGGAAATGGGCCGGTTTGACTTGGAAGTCGTTGCCCCGGGCGTCCCCGCTAGACTTATGAATCTCGAGATTTGGCCAACTTTGTTGGAGCAAATAAAAGAAAAGCAATCCGATGATCCGGAACTCCAAAAGGTGCGGAGTACTATCAAGAGCGGGCGCGCCGGTGATTTTCATGTAGACTCGAAGGGCGCAATTCGATCCCGAAATCGATTGTGCGTACCAAAAGTTGAGAATATTCGTGGGGAGATCTTGAAAGAAGCATACTTCTCCCTATGCGATTCACCCGGGCGGCACCAAAATGTACAAGGATCTTAAATTACATTATTGGTGGCCGGGGATGAAACTTGATGTTGGACGCTTTGTGGCACAATGCTTAGTATGCCAACAGGTGAAGGCCGAGCGTCGCTTTCCGGCGGGAAAATTGCAAGGGTTGCCCATTCCAGTTTGGAAGTGGGAGAACATAGCAATGGACTTCGTTGTGGGTTTACCTCGATCACAAGGTGGCCACGACGCGATTTGGGTGGTGGTGGATCGTTTGTCAAAGTCGGCACACTTTTTGCCAATCCACACCACTTGGTCGGGAGACAAGTTGGCACAAGTCTACCTGGACGAGATTATGCGGTTGCACGGGGTCCCGACCTCGATAGTTTCAGATCGAGATCCCCGGTTCACATCGCATTTTTGGAAAAGCTTGCAAGAAGCTTTGGGTACACGGCTCGATTTCAGTTCAGCATTTCATCCTCAAACTGACGGTCAATCGGAAAGGACAATTCAGATTTTGGAGGATATGCTGCGAGCGTGTGTGATGGACTTCAAGGGTGCATGGCCTACACATTTGCCGATGGCTGAGTTCGCTTATAATAATAGCTATCAATCTAGCATCGGTATGGCACCGTTTGAAGCCTTGTATGGAAGAAAATGCCGCTCTCCTATTCATTGGAGCGAAGTCGGCGAGAGAAGGGTCTTAGGACCGGATGTGTTGCGTGAAGCGGAGGAAAAGGTCCGCTTGGCACGCGAACGCTTATCGACGGCGCAATCTAGACAAAAGAGTTATGCGGATCGACGTCGACGAGATTTGGAATTCACGGTAGGAGACCGCGTCTTCTTGAAAGTATCACCCATGAGAGGGGTGAAACGATTTGGTGTTCGGGGTAAGTTGAGTCCCCGTTACATTGGACCTTATGAGGTTTTGGAGCGTGTGGGATCCGTGGCATATCGGCTAGCTTTGCCGCCGAAACTTGCGGGGATACACAATGTGTTCCATGTATCAACGCTCCGCAAGTACATGTATGATCCGGCGCACGTCCTCGAGTATGTACCTATGGAGCTTCATGAGGATATGACTTATGAGGAGTTTCCCTTGTGTATCATGGATCGCGAGGTGAAAAATTTGAGGAACCGTCAAATTCCTTATGTAAAAGTACAATGGACGAATCACGGTGAGCGCGAAGCTACGTGGGAATTAGAAAGCTCAATGAAGGAGCAGTTTCCTTACCTCTTCGCTGAGTCCAGATGAGGTATGATTTAGTTTCGCAGCCGAAACTCTCTTTAAGGGGGGAGGAATGTAGCACTCTGAATTTCGGTGCGTTGTATCGAACTTTACTAAATTTGATAAAGTTCGATGGAAGCCGATAATGGCTGGTGTGGAATCGGGTTCCGAAGGTTTCGGAACATTATGGGTGCGAGTGGAAACTCGAAAATCGAAAATTTTTGAAAAAGGGACAAACTGGAGCAAAACCGCTCACGGGGTCCGGACCCTGGAAGCTGGGGTCCGGACAATGAAATCCGCGGGCAGCCACGGTCCGGACCCGGATGTTACGGTCCGGACCCAAGCTGGTTTCCGAGTTGGGGTGCGTACGGGTTCCGGACCCGGACACCAAGGTCCGGACCCGGCCTGCGCGCTGGTCAGTTATCAGTGCGGGGTCCGGACCCCAATTGCAAGGTCCGAACCCGGCTGAGGTAGAATGCCCAGTGAGGGGTATTTTGGTAATTTCGCAGTGAATAGGTTATGTAGGGGGGCTGAGGTCTCTCCCCTCATTCCTTCTTCACTTTCCTCTCATTCCCTCTCCCTCTCCCTCACTTTCTCTCTCTAGAGATCTCTCCAAATCTTGGAGAAGTGGTGGATTGGAGCTTGGAAAATGACTTCCAAGGTGCAAAGAAGCATCTTGGTGCAAGAAGAAGCTTGGGAGCTAGGGCTTTGAGAAGCTTGGGTTGAAGCAAGAACTCAAGGCTTGGACCCTTAGGGGCTTGAAGAATACAAGAATTTGAAAGCTCTTGAGGTGGGTTTGTATTTACCGAAGTGATTAGGTCACTTCCATGTCTAGGGTAAATGTCCATTCAAAAATAAAATGGTATGTGTTGTGAACCCTAGAACTTGCATGTTGGCAAAGGTAAAATCATGATAGGTAGAGCAATGAGCTCCTATTGCATGATATAGAATTCAAGTATAATTCAATTATCTATACTTGTTGCATGGTTGCATGTATGATTGAACCTAGTGTTATTGAACATAGGTTGGAACATGTGAGAATAGAACCTAGTGTCATTGAACATAGGTTGGAACATGTGAGAATAGAACCTAGTGTTATTGAACATAGGTTGGAACATGTGAGAATGAAATCTAGTGTCATTGAACCTAGGTTGAGAATGAGAAAGTAAACCTAGTGTTATTGAACATAGGTGAGACTTACTGACTTGAACCTAAGGTCATGAGACTTAGGTTGGCAAGTGAAAAATGTGAAACGGGATGTGCGACGATTTTGCTATCCCGGGTAGGCGACGATTTCGCTACCATGCCACGAGTTGGCGGTGTTGAAACGGGATGTGCGACGATTTTGCTATCCCGGGTAGGCGACGATTTCGCTACCATGCCATGAGTTGGCGGTGTTGACACGGGATGTGCGACGATTTTGCTATCCCGGGTATGCGACGATTTCGCTACCACGCCATGAGTTGGCGGTGTCGAGATGGGATGTGCGACGAGGTTGCTATCCCGGGTACGCCACGAGTTCGCTACCCATGCCATGTGATGGCGGTGTTGAGATGGGGTATGCGACGATTTTTCTATCCCGAGTATGCGACGAGTTCGCTACTCGAACTAGGAGGTGACGAGTTCACTCCTTGAATGTTGGAACCCTTATGGTAAGACGGCGATTCCGAAACCATAAGTAAATGACAAGTAATTGAACTTAGTCAATGTGAAATATAGGATGAACCTAGGAGAGAATGATAAATTATATTTCATTTGGTTGCATCCTTTATGTTTATTTACAAGCATGTAAATAATTGTTGCATAGTTATTTGTGATCTAACTTATGCATATGGTGTTTCTTTGGACCTGGTGGGTCGAGCTTCTCTCTTGGGTGGCCTTACCCACTGGGAACTATGTTTATAGTTCTCACCCTACGTTTTCCAGGTCCTTCCGCGAGTGAGGCGGCGGAGCGAGGCAAGGGTTTGGCTCTCTAGATAGCGGCCCTTCCTTTTTGGTGATACATAGAGTTGTACCCCTAGTCTTGGACTTTGATAGTATAGGGGATTTTCATTACATGTATGAAACTTATGTATCCCATAGTTTTGGAACATGGTGTATGGAATGAAAAGAAAGAAAAGAAAATTTTGGGCATGTATAAATGTGCAATGTGATGTAATAGAAGTAGAACTTCTTTATGTTGATGCTTTCCTTGTGCAACTCTTGTACTCCGTTCCTAGTTGGAACCTCGTGGATAAGCTTGTGTTGTGACGCCTTGGGCGGGTAGAATAGGCCCTATCCGTTCGGCGGGTCTGGGGCATGCGCCCGTGCGGTTATCCTTTCCACCTAGTTGGTGTTAAAGGCCCGGCGGGGCGTGACATAGCAACTAGGGGGGGAGGTGAATTAGTTGACAACTAAAAACTCAAGTAAAATAAATTAAGATAAAAATTGCACAACCAAATAAAAGAAAGAAAAGAAAAGAATCAAACTCAGATAACACAGATGATTTATCCTGGTTCCGCCTTTCTGCCTACTCTAGTCCGGTCCTTCTTTTCCTCGAGGTACCGATTTTACCACTATCATTTGGCCTTTTGAACAGGGCAAGACCAAAGCCGCTTACAATCACATTTTACAAGACTTCTATTACAATCCTCTCAACAAAGCTCAAAAACAAAAGAACAATTAGGACTAAGAGAATTTTTCTGAACTTGTGTCTCAAACAACATCCAAGCTCTCCTTTAAATACATTAGCCATCATTTCAATAATGGAACAAAGGCATGATTAAAGTAATTTGATTTTAATTTGATTTTAATTTGGATTTTAACTATATTTGCAAATGCATTTGAATTAATTCCAAAATAAATTTGAATTCATACCACATTTGCAAACACATTTGAAATATTACTACATTTGAAAAGCTCATTTGAAATTATACTAAATTCATAAAATCCTTTTAAATTAATACTACAAATATAAAACCTTTTGAATTTATTCTTCATTTGTAAAAAGCTTTTGAATTAATACCATACTTGTAAAACTCATTTATATCATATTTCATATTATTTAAATTCATGCCATAATATGTCATTTTTTGAATTTATACCATATATCAAGTCCTTTTCATACCATATTAAAAATAATGGCTAATTTGATGTTAAGCTCAAATCAAACCCAAAAGATGAATTGGTCAACTTGACTAAGTCGACCGGCTCAAGTCCGATAAATTGCAAAGAAGTCCTCCGAATAATTGTTGTGGCATTTGCATCCAATTCGGTACAATTTGATCTTGTCCGAGCCAATTTGAACGACTTAACACCAGCAAATCAGCTGGCATGATCCAGTTTTCAACCCTCACTGGACAGTTTACACACGCGTGATGTACGCAAAAGGTGTGTTCAGGTACTTGCACAGTTCTTGCATGTGTGGCATCTACAATTTCTATTCCATGTGCAATAGCAAATGATCGAGCAATGAATGAATGCGATGCACCAGTATCAAACAAAGCTCTACATCGAATGCCTTTAATTAACACAATACCTGCCACGACATCATCCTGGGCAGAAGGCTCCTCCACCTGTGAGGCGAATACCCGTCCACTGGGCGCTGGCCGCTGGCCCTCCGCTGGTCTCGGCAGCGGTGTACGGCCTGCCGACATCGCCGCGGGTGGAATGCCCGCAAGCTGTCTCGGCGATGCAAATGCCGATGCCGACGACGGTGCTCGGCCATCATCCATCGGGCAATTGTATCGCATATGTCCCGGCTGTCCGTATTTGTAGCACCGGCCCTCACGATAATCACATTGTTGAGGGTTGTGGGGGCCGCTACAAATCGGGCACTGAGTTGAGGGTCGGTTCCGCCGGGACCCTCGCGATTGGTTTTGCGACTGCGAGTGCTTCGGGGGTCGCTTTGAGCTAGATTGCCCACCCGAGCCACCCGCCGGTCGCTTCTTTCCCTTTTCTTTATCTTTTTCCTTCTCTCTTTCCCACGACTCGCGTTCCTCGTGCACACATGCATTCCCGTGCTCCACCCAAAGAGCACGGTCCAAGACCTCCGCAAAGGTCTTTAGCTTGAGGGCGTGAACCGCCCGAAAGATCTCCGGTCGAAGTCCGCGCACGAAACAATCGACCTTGTCCAACTCTCCGCGGACAACGTGCGGTACGCAATTAATAATGTACGAGAACTCCCTCTCGTACTCACGCACGGTGCGGTTTCCTTGCTTCAACTTCCGGAACCTTTCTTGCAGTTTCCTTTTCTCGCTATCGGGGAAGTAGGCGGCAAATACTATACCCCGAAACTCCTCCCACGTCGGTGGCGGAAGGCTAGGGAGTTGATCACGCCGAACTCCCTTCCACCACACCTTCGCCGATCGCTCTAAACAATGAGCGGCAAGGTGCACTTTGTCCCTCTCCAAGGTATACAGATCCTCGAAGAGTGTCTCCATGGCATCGATCCATGTCTCTACGTCCCATGGATCCACGTTCTCCCCGTCGAAGATAGGCGGGTTGAACTTCTTGAACCTCATGAGAGCCGCAAGTGCGCGCTCTCGCTCCGCATCCTCCATCTCGGAGTCGGGCATAGGAGTACCCGACCCACCGGCTACAATCGGTGATGCCGGTGGCGCCACAGCCGGTGCCGGTGTCACCTCCTCGGCCGGTGCCGAAGCAGAGGCCGGAGGTACTCCCGTTCTCTCCTCCCTAACCGCAGCCGCTTGCTGTGCCATCTCGTCTTGGAGCTTTTTAATTTGCTCCTCCTGTCGCTGCATGGCTTTGGCCTGTCGCCGAACAACGCCCATCAACTCGGTCAACTCATTACGTGTAGCACACTGAACTTTAACAAATTGTGGAGTTCTAGTGAGAGAATAGTGCCTTATACTATTCTGGAGTTTTGGGTTGAGTTTGGTGAGCTTTGAGGTATTTTCGTGGCTTAAAAAGGGCGAAAATGGACTCCGGAGATCAAATTCTGCAAAAGGTGCAGAATTTGTACTGCATTCGGGTACTGATTTTGGCATACGGGTACTGATTTAATTAGTACCGGTACGCCAATTCGTGTACCGGTACGCAGTGCTACAGAATCAGATTTCGTGCAGTTTTGTAATTTCTGAGTTTTGAGGGGCCTTAGGGGATATTGTTACATCATGTAATATATCCCCTCAACCCTCTCTTGTTGCCCAATGTTGCTGAGGCTTAAGAGAAGAAGGAGGTGAGTTCTCTTCCTTTCTCTCTTGGTTTTCTTGCTCCCAAACACTTGATTTGAGGTTTTAATCTCTCTTTTCCCTCTATTTTCTCCATGGAGCTGCTTCTTGGCTTTGAGGGGAGCTCGGGATGGATGAGAGGAGCTTGTTGGTGGGCTTAGCTTCAACCCTAGCATGTTTGAGCTTGGTTGAGAGCTTGATTTGAGGTTGGTAATCTCTTTTACAACCTCTATTTGTGTTATTGCTAGAATTTAGAGGAAAAACCTAGTTTCATGAAAACTAGGGTTTTATTTGGGGTTTCTTGATTGAGAGCTCTTGGGGTTGAATTGATGAGTGTAGAACACTCTTGTAGGTTGGATTTGAAGCTCCAATGTGTTGATTTGGAGTTTGCACAAGCTTTTCTTGGATTAAGGTATTATTCACCTATTTTCTTTATGAATTTTGGTGAATTTCGTGGTGAGCTTGTTCGAAGCCTCTAACCCCTTGGAAAATTATCTTAGGGTATGTGAAGCTCGGGGGACAACTTCGTTTTGAAGTACTGCGAGGTTTCGATGGTTATCCGGTGGGTCTGACCTCACCGAAATGGGTGAACTCTCCCTATGTCTCCTATTTTATTATAGGATTGATTAGATGCATAATTGTGCTAATTATGACATGGTAGAAATTATAAACACATGATATATACATGTTGCATGTGAAAAGTGGCATACTCCATATAGTAGAGTATTATGAGAATGATAAGCATGCTAGAGTACTTACACTAGTATTGTGATGACGCATTCATGAAATACTATTTAAGATATGCATGCTAGTGAGGAGTGTCATATGAGACACTACTTGGTTGATGGATTAGTGAATTTACTTACGCATACTAAAGTATGCTTGCTATAGAGAAAAGAAAGGATATGGCATTTGTAGAATGCATGATATATGGCATTAAGGTAATGCATGGATATGGCATTTGTAGAATGCATGAATTATGGCATTAGAATAATGCATGGGTTATAGCATTGTAGAATGCATGAATTATGGCATTAGAATAATGCATGGATTATGGCATTTGTAGAATGCATCGAAAATAGCATTAGTACAATGCATTGAGTATGGCTTTGGTTATAGCATATGATAGTAACCCGTTGGGGTCAAGAATGAGACGTAGGTCCATTCCTATTGGTAGAGTGAGATGTAACCACTTGCATGTTAGAGACATGTTACATATTGGTAGAAATATACCCACATGTGAATTGAGAACAAGTGTGACTTATGTGTCATGATTCCGACCCTCGAGTTGATGTTGTGATTCCATGTTTTAGACATGATGATTGAGATGTGTTGGCCTTGGATACGATGCTTATGATCAGTGCTTGTTTGCCCTTGTGCTCATTCGCACATGCTTGTGAGGGTCGCTCCCTACAAGCCGGCACTCCGGAGTTAGCCTTCGCGACGTTTGATCGCCCGTGCAGGATTGGGCGCCGAAGTGGATCGCCGTGGGGGAGTGTCTTATTGTCTGCGGAGCAATGTTGACTACCACGGGACCATTAGGCATGGCACAAGCTGGGATGTTACCTTGTGTAAGTCCCCTCGTGGATTGGGTAAAAGCTAAGTAAACCGGACATAGTACATCACGATTGTTTGATGCATATACATGTAGTGTATGGACATAGTAGTGTGTCGCATATTGTGGCAATACTTAGCTTGACACCATTGGGATGCATTCATTGTAGTTGGACATATTAGTTGGTCACTACATACATTGGCATCCATAGTAGCATTAGGCCTATACTCACATTGGTTTAGTATAGTGGCATGAATGTATGATGTTAATGAAAAAGAGGTTTTCCTTAACTAATGTTTATAGCATAAATGGACATGCATGTAGGTTATGGTGGAAGACATAATTGTGCATATGATTGTAAGGAATCAAGTACATGTAAATTTGTGGTAATGGACCTACCTATGCATATAGTGGTAGAAATCATATTTTGTTGAAATAATATAATCATTTGGAGGCATGATAGTAGTAGAATTACTTGCTTAGTATTTATTGCTTTATGCCTTATGTTTCAACTTATACTATCTTTGCCACAGTTGACCTAGCGGTGTATTTCGCCACTCTCGGCGGCTTACCCACTGGGAACTATTGTTTAATAGTTCTCACCCCCATGGTTGTTGGGTTTTTTGTTTCAGAGCCTTCCGCAGCGGGAGAGGCTTGGGATCGAGGTGAGGGGTTAGCAGCTAGCTAGAGCCTCTACGATGATATTACAGATGGACCCTGACACCTTTCTTGTATTTTGAGCGAAAGGTGCATAGTTGTTTCTAGAGAGTGATCTCCTAGTGTTGTTAAGATGTACATTAAGCAAATTTTATCGTATATCTTGAGATTTTAGTTGTGTTGAACTTGTTTCAGTTGTAGAATTATGTTCTCGCTCGGATCACCTTGTTTAGGATGTATTCCTTCTTCTACTTGATTGTTGTTGTCATAGACGCCTTGTGTACATTGTGTGTTGTTTTGGTGTACACGGCGGGTCTGTGCACGTGCCTGGTAGGCTCCTACTAGGGCCCGGGGCGTGACATTACGAAGACCCGAGTTCTCACCCTCCCCGAGTTGTTCGGGAGCCGCGCTCGATTCTCCGAGCCCAGCCCTCGTAGGAGGCCGTCCACGTACCATTATCTCCTGAAAACACAACGACTTTGGTCATTTCATGACATTCAAAGTCATTCGCAACACTATATTTCACGAAAATTAACGTGAACCCAATCTAGGCGAAAGTCACACAAGGGTCCTTATTCCCCTCACTTGGTTTCATGTTGTCTGCCGCCAACACGAACACACTTGGCGAAGAATAAGACACACCTCGAATCTACCTTTATTTCCAACTAGAGGCATAAGGACATAACCCAATCACTTATCTTTCGCCACATCAAAGATCTCGTCACTCACGAGCCTACACTCCTAGGGTCTTTTCCATCCTAGGGTTTCTTAGGTCCATCTAGACCGTTTCTACTCTCTGATACCACCTCAGTCTGTCACGCCCCGTCGGGCCTTTAACACCAACTAGGTGGAAAGGATAACCGCACGGGCGCATGCCCCAGACCCGCCGAACGGATAGAGCCTCTTCTACCCGCCCAAGGCGTCACAACACAAGCTTATCCACAATGTTCCAACTAGGAACGGAGTACAAGAGTTGCACAAGGAAAGCATCAACATAAAGAAGTCCTACTTCTATTACATCACATTGCACATTTATACATGCCCAAATTTTTCTTTTCTTTCTTTTCATTCCATACACCATGTTCCAAAACTATGGAGTACATAAGTTTCATACATGTAATGGAAATCCCCTATACTATCAAAGTCCAAGACTAGGGGTACAACTCTATGTATCACCAAAATGGAAGGGCCGCTATCTAGAGAGCCAAACCCTTGCCTCGCTCCGCCGCCTCACTCGCGGAAGGACCTGGAAAACGTGGGGTGAGAACTATAAACATAGTTCCCAGTGGGTAAGGCCACCCAAGAGAGAAGCTCGACCCACCAGGTCCAAAGAAACACCATATGCATAAGTTAGATCACAAATAACTATGCAACACTTATTTACATGCTTGTAAATAAACATAAAGGATGCAACCAAATGAAATGTAAATTATCATTCTCTCCTAGGTTCATCCTATATTTCACATTGACTAAGTTCAATTACTTGTCATTTACTTATGGTTTCGGAATCGCCATCTCACCATAAGGGTTCCAACATTCAAGGAGTGAACTCGTCACCTCCTAGTTAGAGTAGCGAACTCGTCGCATACTCGGGATAGCAAAATCGTCGCATACCCCATGTCAACACCGCCATCACATGGCATGGGTAGCGAACTCGTCGCATACCCGGGATAGCAACCTCGTCGCACATCCCATCTCGACAACGCCAACTCATGGCATGGTAGCGAAATCGTCGCATACCCGGGATAGCAAAATCGTCGCACATCCCGTGTCAACACCGCCAACTCATGGCATGGTAGCGAAATCGTCGACTACCCGTGTCACGCCCCGGGGCCCAAGCGGAAGCACACCCGGACGCGTGCACAGACCCGCCGTGTACACAAGGCGCCCAAGTGCACACAAGGCGTCTACAACAAGTATACAATGAAAGGAATAATAACAATCCTAACATGGTTATCAGAGCATAATCATACTAGATTTAAGAACAATAAACATGACAAGGTAGAGTATACATAAGGTGCACAAAATAAAGGTGATACAAGTTCCACCAATAATACATCCACTACATAGGGTGAACTCTACCACTAACTCAAAAGTACAAACACCTTTCATATAATACAAAAGAAAGGTAACCACCTAAGCGACTATCTCCTCAGGAGCTAACTAGTCGCGACGTCCTTGCCTCGATCCCTTGCCTCTCCCGCCGTGGAAGGCTCTGAAATAAAAACAACAAACCCCAGGGGGGTGAGAACTATTATTCAATAGTTCCCAGTGGGTAAGCCGCCGAGAGGAGCGGGATACACCACTAGGTCAACTGAGGCAAAAGTAGGATTAGTATAAAAATATGCGTACATTTAAAAGTTCCACACTACTATGCCTCTACCATAAAGTTATGAACATGTAATATTCTATTCATGATCATGTTACAATGCAAGTAAATCTTCTACTCATGTACATGTGTAAATATGCAATATTTTAGCTACACATGTTCTAATGTCATAATCTCACTATATGCCATGTCATGTCCACTACCACATGTAACATAGATACCCAATCCATAGGGGACGATGTTGTCCCGCTTGTGCCGTGCCTAATGGCCCCGTGGTAGTCAGCATTCTCTCACAAGAATGAGACTCTCCCCCAACGGCGATCCACTTCGGCGCCCAAACCTGCACGGGCGACCAAGGTCGCAAGGCTAACTCCGGAGTGCCGGCTTGTAGGGAGCGACCCTCACAAGCATGTGCGAATGAGCACAAATGGCTACCAAGCATAATCAACTGCATAAGTGTCACGTTCCTCATGTCGTCTAAAACATGGAATGCCAAGTAGTGACCAAGAGTCCAACACTATGTCATAATGTCCACTTGTTATACACCTAAGTAATATGCAACATACTTAGTTTAACATTCTCAAAGGTTTGTCATATGCCATGACTAATGCTACTAAGAGCCAATATATAAGCATCATGATCGAATCTCATATTCTACTATACATCTAGTATCCCACATGATGTCTCACTTATCCAACATGCATTTCTACATATAATAAGATGAAATGCTACAAAACCATTACACAAGTTTATTCCATGCATGTTATCAACACCTACAAGGTACATGCAATTCTTATGAATGACACCTATATGTCATGATTCCAACAATGTCATAATGCTACATTTAGCGTGTAAATGCACAATTTAGGGCTTATAACAAAACCGAAGACATAGGGGGATTTCACCCATTTCGGTGAGGTCAAACCCACCGGAACTCCTTCGAGACCTCGCAGTACGTCGAAGCGGAGTTGTCCCCTCGATTTCTAGCACCCTAAAGAAAATTCCTAGGGGGTCACAAGTGTCGAACGAACACTTTCGAAAATCGACATATACAAGAGGGAAAAAGGGTGGAATTTACCTTAGACCAAGAAATCTTTGTCCAATACCCAAATCGAAGTTAGGAGGCTCCAAATCCAACCTAACATAATGTTCTACACCCATCAATTCCCATCCAAAAGCATAGAATCAAGAAACCCCAAAGTAAACCCTAAATTTGCCATTCTAGGGTTTCATCAACAAATAATCCAAAAAGACCACAAAAGAGGGTTTACAAGAGAATTACTCACCTCTTTTGAGCTCCAATCTAGATCCAAAGAAGCTAGGGTTGGAGATAAAGCCTCAACCAAGCTCTCCTCACCACCTCCAAGCTCCTCCAAGGGTAGGCTAGCAAGCTTGAGTGCAAGGGAGAAGAGAAAAGAGATCAATCCTTGGCTCCACAACCTTGGAATCAAGAATTTCTAGAGAGAGAAAGGGAAAGGAACCCTACCTTTCTTCTCCAAGTCCTCAGCACAATGAGGGCTGTGAGGGAGTGTGAAGGGTTAAGTTACATGTTGAAACAATTGCCCTAACACCCCTCCAAAACCCAACATTTGCAAACTGTACAAAGTTGCAGATTCTACACTGTATACCGGTATGCGTAAGGGCATACCGGTATCAGGCCAGAAATCCTGCAAACCCGAGCCTCGGCCAAAAAGCCACGAAACAGTATTCCGGTATACTGAACATCAGTACCGGTATACATTGCATCTTTACCGGTATCAAGTGCCGGATTCCGCAAAACCCGAGAGCTGTGCAAACCTGTTTCACACAGGATTCCGGTATCCCAAAACCACATACCGATATACAATGTCAAAACTGCAGTTTTTGCAGATTTTGACTTCCGGAGTACGTTCTCGCACTTTCTAAGTCCCGAAAACACTCCCAAGCTCTCGAAACACAGCCAAAATCTCAAGATAAGTATAAAGTACTAATCTTACACTAGAACCTTGCAATTTGCTAAAGTTCAGTATACTACAACCCGGGATAGCAAAATCGTCGCACATCCCGTTTCAACACCGCCAACTCATGGCATGGTAGCGAAATCGTCGACTACCCGGGATAGCAAAATCGTCGCACATCCCGTTGTTCACATTTTCTTCACTTGCCAACCTAAGTCTCATGACCTTAGGTTCAAGTCACTAAGTCTCACCTATGTTCAATAACACTAGGTTTACTTTCTTATTCTCAACCTAGGTTCCATGACTCTAGGTTCCAATCTCATGTCCAACCTATGTTCAATGACACTAGGTTCCTTCTCACATATTCCAACCTATGTTCAATAACACTAGATTCTATTCTCACATGTTCCAACCTATGTTCAATAACACTAGGTTCTATTCTCACATGTTCCAACCTATGTTCAATAACACTAGGTTCTATTCTCACATGTTCCAACCTATGTTCAATAACACTAGGTTCTATCATACATGCAACCATGCAACAAGTATAGATAATTGAATTATACTTGAATTCTATATCATGCAATAGGAGCTCATTGCTCTACCTATCATGATTTTACCTTTGCCAACATGCAAGTTCTAGGGTTCACAACACATACCATTTTATTTTTAAATGGATATTTACCCTAGACATGGAAATGACCTAATCACTTCGGTAAACACAAACCCACCACAAGAGCTTCCAAATTCTTCTATTCTTCAAGCCCCTAAGTGTCCAAGCCTTGAGTTCTTGCTTCAACCCAAGCTTCTACAAGAAAACGGTTCGTTACTCGTTACGAACCCATAATTCAACTCAATACTTGAAATCAAGTGTTCTAACATGATTTCCTATGCCTCAATTGCAATTCCCAAAGGTCCAAATATTTTTAGAATCTTCCATGGCAAAAACTCTTATTTAACCTAGGTTTCACATGCATGCATGTAGAACCTCAAAAAAATTTGGCCAATCTCCACATTTTGTGTTTTAGATTGCCTAGGATTCCCAAAAACCTCATTTCAAAAGATTAAGTCCAAGGTTTGAACCCAAAACGTGAGGAACTAACCTTAATCACGAGTTCCCCAAGCTTCTTCTTGCACCAAGAAGCTTCTTTTCTCCTTTGGAAGCCTTTTCCAAGATCAATCCACCCTTTTCTCCAAGTTTTGGAGAGATCTCTAGAGAGAGAAAGTGAAGGAGATGGAGAGGAGAAGTAGAGAGGAAGACAATGAGAAGGGGAGAAGGTCTCAGCCCTTCATACACCCCCAATACATGTGAAAAGACTGTTTTGCCCCTCTCCACAAACAACACAAACAACCAGCCAAAACTGGAATTCGTAACACTGTATACCGGTATGTGCATTGCATACCGGTATACGGGTGCTATTCCGGTATACCCCGGAGGATTCCGCAGAACCCGAGAGCTGGGTTCTCGGTTTAACCATGGCATTCCGGTATACCCTCATCACATACCGGTACTAATCACTTCAGTACCGGTATGGAGGTCCACATACCGGAATCCAGTGCAGACTTCACAAGTTTAGCAGTTTTAATTTTTCGAAGTCCGTTTTCGCGCCTCATTTGCGCCGAAAACACTTCTCACAAGTTCCAAACTTGGCTGAAGCCTCACATATAGCCTCTCTTGCTATTTTTCCATCAAAACTCCACAATTTGTAGAAGTTTGGTACGATGCACTGAAATTCAGTGTACTACACCCTAGGCAATCTAAACCACAAAACGTGGAGATTGGCCAAGAGATTTTGAGGTTCTACATGCATGCATGTCAAACCTAGGTAAAATGAGGGTTTTTGTCTTGGGAGGTTCTAAAAATATTTGGACCTTCGGGAATTGCAATTGAGGCATAGGAAATCATGTTAGAACACTTGATTTCATGTATTGAGTTGATTAAGGGTTCGTAACGAGTAACGAACCGTTTTCTTGTAGAAGCTTGGGTTGAAGCAAGAACTCAAGGCTTGGACACTTAGGGGCTTGAAGAATACAAGAATTCGGAAGCTCTTGAGGTGGGTTTGTGTTTACCGAAGTGATTAGGTCACTTCCATGTCTAGGGTAAATATCCATTTAAAGATAAAATAGTATGTGTTGTGAACCCTAGAACTTGCATGTTTGCAAAGATGAAAATCATGATAGGTAGAGCCATGAGCTCCTATTGCATGTTATAGAATTCAAGTATATTTATATTATCTATACTTGTTACATGGTTGCATGTAAGATTAGAACCTAGTGTTATTGAACATAGGTTGGAACATGTGAGAATGGAACCTAGTGTTATTAAACATAGGTTGGACATGAGAATGGAACCTAGTGTTATTGAACATAGGTTGGACATGAGAATTGAAACCTAGCGTTATGGAACCTAGGTTGAGAATGAGAAAGTAAACCTAATGACATTGAACATAGGTGAGACTTAGTGACTTGAACCTAGGGTCATGAGACTTAGGTTGGCAAGTGTAAAATGTTGAGATGGGATGTGCGACGATTTTGCTATCCCGGGTATGCGACGATTTCACTACCCATGCCATGAGTTGGCGGCGTTGGAATGGGATGTGCGACGAGTTTGCTATCCCGGGTATGCGACGATTTCGCTACCCATGTCATTAGTTGGCGGTGTTGGAATGGGATGTGCGACGAGTTTGCTATCCCGGGTATGGGACGATTTCGCTACCCGTGCCATGAGTTGGCGGTGTTGAGATGGGATGTGCGACGAGGTTGCTATCCCGGGTATGCGACGATTTCGCTACCCGTGCCATGAGTTGGCGGTGTTGAGGCGGGATGTGCAACGAGGTTGCTATCCCGGGTATGCGACGAGTTCGCTACCTATGCCATGTGATGGCGGTGTTGAAATGGGATGTGCAACGACTTTGCTATCCCGGGTATGCGACGAGTTCGCTACCTGTGCCATGTGATGGCGGTGTTGAGATGGGGTATGTGACGATTTTGTTATCCCGGGTATGCGACGATTTCGCTACCCGAACTCGGAGGTGATAATTTCACTCCTTGGATGTTGGAACAATTATGGTGAGACGGCGATTCCGAAACCATAAGTAAATGACAAGTAGTTGAACTTGGTCAATGTGAAATATAGGATGAACCTAGGAGAGAATGAAAATTTACATTTCATTTGGTTGCATCCTTTATGTTGATTTACAAGTATGTAAATATTTCTTGCATAGTTATTTGTGATCTAACTTATGCATATGGTGTTTTTTTCGACCTGGTGGGTCGAGCTTCTCTCTTGGGTGGCCTTACCCACTGGGAACTATGTTTATAGTTCTCACCCCACGTTTTTCAGGTCCTTCCGCGAGTGAGGCGGCGGAGCGAGGCAAGAGTTTGGCTCTCTAGATAGCGGCCCTTCCATTTTGGTGATACATAGAGTTTTACCCCTAGTCTTGGACTTTGATAGTATAGGAGATTTTCATTGATTATATGAAACTTGTATATTCCATAATTTTGGAACATGATGTATGGAATGAAATTGAAAGAAAAGAAAAATTTGGGCATGTATAAATGTGCTAATGTGATGTAATAGAAGTAGAACTTCTTTATGTTGATGCTTTCCTTGTGCAACTCTTGTACTCCGTTCCTAGTTGGAACCTTGTGGACATGCTTGTGTTGTGACGCCTTGGGCGGGTAGAAGAGACTCTATCCGTTCGGCGGGTCTGGGGCATGCGCCCGTACGGTTATCCTTTCCACCTAGTTGGTGTTAAAGGCCCGACGGGGCGTGACAAACAGTCTAGAATACTGTAGTCATTTCGTCAGTTAGGCCCCAGGGGTACTACACCCCCTATGTCTCCTATTATGTTATAGGACTTAATAAAGAATTTAGCATGTACCTTGTGGCATTCTTGAATTTTTGAGCATATGATTTGGTCATTTTCACATGATGAATTGCATACTCTATGTAGTAGAGTTATATGAGATAAAAGGCATGCATGTCAATACACATGAGTTGATTGAGAACCTATTTCCTTCACTTGTTTTAGTACTTGGGTAAACTACTCTCATGCATGCTATACGTATGGATATAGTTGGGCTATCATGTGCATTTAACATCACATGCTCAATGGAACGAATTGACTAGACATAAATGGCAAATGTATATAATTGCTTAGTCAAATGAGAGGTAATTGCTTGCATGATGAACTTCATTCTCTATATAGTAGAGGCTTATATGACAAGACACATGCATGACATGAAATGTGAACTTGGTTGATATCCTCGTATACTTTGAATATGACATTTGTAAATTGTTCCCTTACATACTATAGTGAAAATAGTATATACTTGTACCCCTCTATGGTTATGCATAAGCAAAGAGTCATCCTTGTTGGAATAAATGAGATGTAAACCTTCACATGCTTGAAACATGTTGTATATTGTAGGGATATACTCCCAAGTTGATTGAGAAGAGTTGCATGACATATATGGTATAGTTCCCGACCCTCGAGTCGATGTTTGTGATTTCATGTTTTAGACATGATGATTGGGACATATTGCCCTTTGACATGATGCATATGATCTACGCTTGCTTGCCCTTGTGCTCATTCGCACAAGCTTGTGAGGGTTGCTCCCTACAAGCCGGCACTCCGGAGTATTAGCCTGCGACACCATGCTCGCTCGTGCGGGATTGGGCGCCGAAGTGGGATGCCATGGGTAAGGCTCATTCTTATGAGAGAAATGTTGACTACCACGGGGCCATTAGGCACGGCACAAGCTGGGACATTACCATGTTTAAGTCCCCTCGTTAATTAGGTAAAAGTTGATTAAACAAGCCATTGTACATCATAACTAGTTGATGCATACATAGTAGTTGGGCATTCATGTTGGTCATTGTTTATACTTACATACTTAATAGCAGTAAATCTATATACATGTTGAACAGTATAGTATTGTAGCAGCATGGTAATAATGAAAAAGTTTCTTTCAACTATTACTTTTAGCATGAACATGGACATATGTGTGAACTTGTACATATAACAGTGGTAGAGCCACATTCATGTTAGTAGACATTGTCACATAGAGGCATGATAGTAATAGAATCATTTTATTTCAAGTATTACCTTTATGCTTCACATTTCTGTTATATACTATCGTTGCCTCAGTTGACCTAGTGGTGTATTTCGCCACTCTCAGCGGCTTACCCACTGAGAACTATTGTTTAATAGTTCTCACCCCCATTGGTTGGTCGTTTTTGTTTCAGAGCCTTTCACTGCGAATGAGGCTAGGGATAGTAACAAGGGGTTAGCGACTAGCTAGAGTCTCCTCAGTATTGCTATAGATGGACCCGTGACGCCTTTTTTTTTTGTTTTAGTGTGAAAGGTGTATAGTTGTATCTTATATAGTGACTTTTTAGTATTCATGAGATGTACCTTTTGTGTAAACTTATTGTATATCTTGTGAATGGATAGTTGTATTAGACTTGATTAAGTAGTAGAACTATGTACTTTCTCTGATTACCGTGTTTAGGATGTTTTTCTATTACTTTCTTTGGTTATTTGTTGTAGACGCCTAGTGTGCACCGAGGGCGCTTGGTGTACACGGCGGGTCTGTGCACGCATCGGGTAGGCTTCCGCTGGGGCCCGGGCATGACAGTACAAGAGGCAATCTGGTTGAGAAGATTTTTACATGGTATGAAAATAATTAAGAATAACTTTAATTCTGTGAAAATTCAATATGATAATCAAGCTGCAATTGCCTTTGTAAAGGACCCGAAATATCATAGAAGAACAAAACATATAGATATAAAGAATAATTTTATAAGAGATATTATGGTACAAAAGGATGTGGTTTTATAGTATATTTTTATGCATCTGATGGTTGCTGATCCATTCACAAAATATTTGACAAGAGATGTGTTCAGATCAAATGTTGAATTACTAGGCTTGTGTAGAATATAATGTTTTGTACTTTTAAAAGACTGACCATACAATATTGTATTAGTACATTGTGTTAATAAAATTTATAATCTACTCCATTTTCTATGTGAAGAGTATATATTAATACTAGAATAAAAATATGTGATA
Source organism: Puya raimondii (assembly GCA_016920855.1). Lineage (NCBI taxonomy): Eukaryota > Viridiplantae > Streptophyta > Magnoliopsida > Poales > Bromeliaceae > Puya > Puya raimondii. The sequence goes on along the minus strand of JABWPP010000050.1, from coordinate 152,543,223 downwards.
TTTAAAAGGTATGTCACTAGCTAGGCTGCAGTCGGCTCTCTCACACGAGCGACTGCCTCAGACACTAAGAAGGCATGCTAAGATAAAACAAATGTACACTTATTTTTAAGAAAACTAGAAGCATGTTATGAAAGAGTTTAAAAGCGTACATATGTATATTAGTAAAAATATCGTCTTGACTAAAGTCAAGATGAGGTCCGTACTTGAATTGTTTGTATCCTTTTGGGCCGAACATGTAATCCGACAATCATGTTAGCCTGAGTTACTAGATGTGAGATCTTTGATAGACAATATGATAAAATTGTTGTATAGAGAACTTGAGTTAGATGCAAAGAGGTGTTTGACCGAGATCTATATGGTGTTTATGATTTATTTGACATACGCTCCTTACAGAAAAAATTGCATGGTAACACGTTTTTCATACCGCATGTGTAAAGTGACTATGAGAAAAATAATATTAAATTAATAGAATTCCTACATTCCCATGGTGTGAGTTCCTTGAGACCTGAAATACAAAATGGTCTCTTAAATGCCCTTAGTAACTTATGTCTATATTTTGATGTGTTGGATCAATGTTTGCTACTTTAGTATGTTTTCAGCAGCGATGAAATAATTAGCCTTATGGGACATGTCTAGGAAAGCGATTGGTCTAAAGCTGATAAGTATGAGAACAAAAAGAAGAAAATTTAGATTATGTCAATCATTTGTATTCACCGGTCGATCAGTTATGTTGTTTTTTGTAGAAAAGTTTGAACACAATTGTGAATATATAGTGAGAAAAGAAAAAATAAGTGTAGCCATTTAAGGAATTAGGTACACTTAATTTTACATAATTAGGTTTGTCTAGGGTATAGCGAGTTATGATATGAGTAAGAATAAATATACCGTTCTTGGTTTTCGCAGCTACTACGTATCCCTAACAGGTACATAGATAGGCTTACAAGTAGGCTCGTGGGTCGCATGACACATTTATCAGTATAAAAGTAGCCAAGATAATGGGAATTGTTTGTCCATCACGTGCGAGTGGGAGATGTTGGTTCTTTGAATTAGGTTTCGGGTCGGCCATGATGGACAAATCCGACCCGACCCATTAAGTTAATTGGTGGTTTTCTTAGTTGGTTGGGAAACCATCCTACATTACCTGCAGTTATCACAACCAAGAGAAATAAAAGAACTGAGAAAAACTTCTAAAACTCTCAAAAACTTTCTCCCTAACACTCTCGAGTAGAAGAAAATTTTTAGGAAGATTTACTCTCTATTCTTGGAAGATTTGATATTTAGGTTGTGAAAATTAATGCAATTTTCATTTTGTGATCTTGCATTTGATCCGTTGGTGTAGTACACTGAATTTCAGTGCGTCGTACCGAACTTCTACAAATTGTGGAGTTCCGGTGGGAAAATAGCATGTGAGGCTATATGTGAGGCTTCGGCCAAGTTTGGGACTTGTGCAAAGTGTTTTCGGCGCAAATGAGGCGCGAAAACGGACTTCGAAAAGTTAAAACTGCTGAACTTGTGAAGTCTGCACTGGATTCCGGGATGTGGATCTCCATACCGGTACTGAAGTGATTAGTACCGGCATGTGATGTGGTGTACCGGAATGCGGAGGCTGAAAACGAGAATCCAGCTCTCGGGTTCTGCGGAATTCCTCGGGGTATACCGGAACTAACACCCGTATACCGGTATGTCAATGTGAATACCGGTATACAGTGTTACGAAATTCCAGTTTTGGCTGGTTGGAAGTGTTGTTTGTGGAGAGGGGCAAAAGGGTCTTTTCACACTCGAGGGAGTGTTAGAAACGCAGGAAACACCCCCCTTTCTCAGTCATCTTCCTCCTCTACTTCTCCTCTCCCTCTCCCTCACTTTTTCTCTCTAGAGATCTCTCCAAAACTTGGAGAAAATGGTGGATTGAGCTTGGAAAAGGCTTCCAAAGGAGAAAAGAAGCTTCTTGGTGCAAGTAGAAGCTTGAGGAACTCGCGATTAAGGTTAGTTCCTCACGTTTTGGGTTCAAACCTTAGAATTGATCTAGTATTTTGAGGTTTTTGGAAACCCTAGGCAATCTAAACCACAAAACGTGGAGATTGGCCAAGAGATTTGGAGGTTCCACATGCATGCATGTGAAACCTAGGTGAAATGAGGGTTTTTGCCATGGGAGGTTCTAAAAATATTTGGACCTTCAGGAATTGCAATTGAGGCATAGGAAATCATGTTAGAACACTTGATTTCAAGTATTGAGTTGAATTAAGGGTTCGTAACGAGTAACGAACAGTTTTCTTGTAGAAGCTTGGGTTGAGGCAAGAACTCAAGGCTTGGAGACTTAGGAGCTCAAAGAATACAAGAATTTAGAAGCTCTTGAGGTGGGTTTGTGTTTACCGAAGTGATTAGGTCACTTCCATGTCTAGGATAAATATCCATTTAAAGATAAAATGGCCTGTGTTGTGAACCCTAGAACTTGCATGTTGGCAAAGATAAAAATCATGATAGGTAGAGCCATGAGCTCCTATTGCATGTTATAGAATTCAAGTATATTTATATTATCTATACTTGTTGCATGGTTGCATGTATGATTGGAACCTAGTGTTATTGAACATAGGTTGGAACAGGAGATTGGAACCTAGTGTTATTGAACATAGGTTGGAACATGAGATTGGAACCTAGTGTTATTGAACATAGGTTGGAACATGTATGATTGAAACCTAGTGTTATTGAACATAGGTTGGACATGAGAATGGAACCTAGTGTTATTGAACATAGGTTGGACATGAGATTGGAACCTAGCGTTATGGAACCTAGGTTGAGAATGAGAAAGTAAACCTAATGTCATTGAACATAGGTGAGACTTAGTGACTTGAACCTAGGGTCATGAGACTTAGGTTGGCAAGTGTAAAATATTGAGATGGGATGTGTGACGATTTTGCTATCCCGGGTCCATGAGTTGGCGGTGTTGGAATGGGATGTGCGATGAGTTTGCTATCCCGGGTATGCGACGATTTCGCTACCCATGCCATGAGTTGGCGGTGTTGAGACGGGATGTGCGACGAGGTTGCTATCCCGGGTATGCGACGAGTTCGCTACCTGTGTCATGTGATGGCGGTGTTGAAATGGGATGTGCAACGAGGTTGCTATCCCGGGTATGCGACGAGTTCGCTACCTGTGCCATGTGATGGCGGTGTTGAGATGGGGTATGCGACGATTTTGCTATCCCGGATATGCGACGATTTCTCTACCCGAACTCGGAGGTGACAATTTCACTCCTTGGATGTTGGAACAATTATGGTGAGATGGCGATTCCGAAACCATAAGTAAATGACAAGTAGTTGAACTTGGTCAATGTGAAATATAGGATGAACCTAGGAGAGAATAAAAATTTACATTTAATTTGGTTGCATCCTTTGTGTTGATTTACAAGCATGTAAATATTTCTTGCATAGTTATTTGTGATCTAACTTATGCATATGGTGTTTCTTTGGACCTGGTGGGTCGAGCTTCTCTCTTGGGTGGCCTTACCTACTGGGAACTTTGTTTATAGTTCTCACCCGACGTTTTTCAGGTCCTTCCGCGAGTGAGGCGGCGGAGCGAGACAAGGGTTTGGATCTCTAGATAGCGGCCCTTTCATTTTGTTGATACATAGAGTTGTACCCCTAGTCTTGGACTTTGATAGTATAGGGAATTTTTATTACATGTATGTAACTCGTATATTCTATAGTTTTGGAACATGATGTATGGAATGAAAATGAAAGAAAAGAAAATTTTTGGCATGTATAAATGTGCAATGTGATGTACTAGAAGTAGAACTTCTTTATGTTGATGCTTTCCTTGTGCAACTCTTGTACTCCGTTCCTAGTTGGAACATCGTGGATATGCATGTGTTGTGACGCCTTGGGCGGGTAGAAAAGACTCTATTCGTTCGGTGGGTCTGGGGCATGCACTGTGCGGTTATCCTTTCCACCTAGTTGGTGTTAAAGGCCCGACGGGGCGTGACAGACTGAGGTGGTATCAGAGAATAGAAACGGTCTAGGTGGACCTAAGAAACCCTAGGATGAAAAAGACCCTAGGAGTGTAGGCTCGTGAGTGACGAGATCTTTGATTGTGGCGAAAGATAAGAGATTGGGTTATGTCCTTATACCTCTAGTTGGAAATAGAGGTAGATTCGAGGTGTGTCTTATTCTTCACCAAGTGTGTTCGTGTTGGCGGCCGACAACATGAAACCAAGTGAGGGGAATAAGGACCCTTGTGTGACTTTCGCCTAGATTGGGTTCACGTTTATGTTCGTGAAATATTATGTCTCCAATGACTTTGAATGTCACGAAATGACCAAAGTCGTCGTGTTTTCAGGAGATAATGGTACGTGGACGGCCTCCTACGAGGGTTGGGCTCGGAGGATCGAGCGCAGCTCCCGAACAACTCGGGGAGGGCGAGAACTCGGGTCTTCGTAATGAGTTGACCGAGTTGATGGGCGTGGTTCGGCGACAGGCCGAATCCATGAAGCGACAGGAGGAGCAAATTAAGAAGCTCTAGGACGAAATGGCGCAGCAGGCGGCTGCGGTTAGGGAGGAGGTGACATTGGCGCCGGCTGTGGCGCCACCGGCATCACCGATTGTAGCCGGTGGGTCGGGTGCTCCTATGCCCGACTCCGCGATAGAGGATGTGGAGCGAGAGCGCGCACTTGCGGCTCTCATGAGGTTTAAAAAGTTCAACCCGCCTATCTTCAACGGGGAGAACGTGGATCCATGGAATGTGGAGACATGGATCGATGCTATTGAGACGCTCTTCGAGGATCTATATACCTTGGAGAGGGACAAGGTGCATCTCGCCGCTCATTGTTTAGAACGATCGGCGAAGGTGTGGTGGAAGGGAGTCCGGTGTGATCGACTCCCTAGCCTTCCGCCACCGACGTGGGAGGAGTTTCGGGGTATGGTGTTCGCCGCCTACTTCCCCGACAGTGAGAAAAGAAAACTCCAAGAAAGGTTCCAGAAGTTTAAGCAAGGGAACCGCACCGTGCGCGAGTACGAGAGGGAGTTCTCGTACATCATCAATTGCGTATCGCACGTTGTCCGCGGAGAGTTGGACAAGGTCGACTGCTTCGTGCGCGGGCTTCGACCGGAGATCTTTCGAGCGGTGCACGCCCTCAAGCTACAGACCTTTGCGGAGGTCTTGGACCGTGCTCTTTGGGTGGAGCACGGGAATGCATGTGCGCGCGAGGAGCGCGAGTCTTGGGAGAGAGAAAAAGAAAAAGAAAAAGAAAAGGGAAAGAAACGACCGGCGGGTGGCTCGGGTGGGCAATCTAGCTCTAAGCGGCCCCCGAAGCACTCGCAGTCGCAGAACCAATCGCGAGGGTCCCGGCGGAATCGACCCTCAACCCAGTGCCCGATTTGTAGCGGCCCCCACAACCCTCAGCAATGTGATTATCGTGAGGGCCGGTGCTACAAGTGCGGACAGCCGGGACATATGCGGTACAATTGCCCGATGGATGATAGCCGAGCACCGTCGTCGGCATCGGCTTTTGCACCGCCAAGGCAGCTTGTGGGCATCCCACCCGCGGCGATGTCGGCAGGCCGTACACAGCCGCCGAGACCAGTTGAGGGCCAGCGGCCAGCGCCCAGTGGACGGGTATTCGCCTCGCAGGTGGAGGAGCCTTCTGCCCAGGAGGATGTCGTGGCAGGTATTGTGTTAATTAAAGGCATTCGATGTAGAGCTTTGTTTGATACTGGTGCATCGCATTCATTCATTGCTAGATCATTTGCTATTGCACATGGAATAGAAATTGTAGATGACATACATGCAAGAACTGTGCAAGTACCTGAACACACCTTTTGCGTACACCACGCGTGTGTAGATTGCCCAGTGAGGGTTGAAAACTGGATCATGCCAGCTGATTTGCTGGTGTTAAGTCGAATGAATGAGTATGACTTAATCCTAGGAATGGATTGGCTCTCGAAATATCACGCTACTATTGATTGTGAGAGCCGGATAGTGAGGTTTAAAGAACCCGGGCACAAGGAGTTTGTGTACCGTGGTTGCAAGAGTTCGCTCTTTGCATCAATGGTGTGAACGTCGCAAGCAAGAAAGCTTATTGCTAGTGGTTGCATTGCCTACCTAGCGACGGTAGTGGATGCCCGAAAGGAAGTGTTGGGGTTCGAGGACATTTCTGTAGTCCAAGAGTTCCCGGATATATTTTCGGCGGAGTTACCCGGAATGCCACCGGACCGAAAAATAGAATTCGTGATCGATTTGCTCCCGGGTACGGCGCCGATTTCTAAGGCCCCGTACAGGATGGCACCCGCGGAGCTGAAAGAATTGAAAGCACAACTACAAGATTTAATGGACAAGGGTTTCGTAAAGCCAAGTGTGTCACCTTGGGGAGCCCCTGTTCTGTTTGTGCGGAAAAAGGACGGTTCGCTGCGGTTATGTGTGGATTACCGTGAGTTGAACAAAGTGACCGTCAAGAATAAGTACCCGTTACCCCGAATTGATGACTTATTCGATCAGTTGCAAGGGTCTCAGGTGTATTCAAAGATTGATTTGCAATCCGGTTATCACCAGTTGAAGATTAAACCGGAGGATGTGCATAAGACCGCGTTTAGGACGCGGTATGGACATTATGAATTCACGGTTATGTCTTTCGGGCTTACCAATGCCCCGGCAGCGTTCATGGATTTAATGAACAGTGTGTTCAAGCCACTACTAGATCGATTTATGGTGGTGTTCATAGATGATATTCTTGTCTACTCTCGGAGTGAAGAGGAACATAAAGAGCACCTAAGGATTGTGCTTCAAGTTCTTCGAGAGAACAAGTTGTTCGGCAAGTTGAAAAAGTGCGAATTTTGGATCCGTGAGGTCGCTTTCTTGGGTCATGTGATTACCGCGGGAGGAGTATCGGTGGACCCTATGAAAGTTGAGGCAATCAAGGATTGGCCTCGCCCGACCAATGTCACGGAAGTGCGAAGCTTTTTGGGTCTTGCGGGGTACTATCGGCGGTTCGTGGAGGGATTTTCAAAAATCTCCGGTCCACTAACACGTCTTACCCGCAAGGGAGCCAAATATGTTTGGAGCGAGGAATGCGACCAAAGCTTTAAGGAGCTAAAGGAAAGGTTGACTTCGGCTCCGGTTCTCGCCTTGCCGATTGCGGGGGAGGGCTTTGTGGTGTATAGCGATGCATCACGGCGTGGTTTTGGGTGTGTGCTTATGCAAAGAGGACAGGTGATAGCATATGCCTCTCGACAGCTGAAGGGCTATGAGCAGAATTACCCCACCCACGACCTAGAGCTTGCGGCGGTGGTCTTCGCACTTAAGTTGTGAAGACACTATTTGTACGGGGAACATTGTGAGGTTTACACGGATCATAAAAGTTTAAAGTATTTATTCACTCAGAAGGAGTTGAACTTGAGGCAGCTGAGATGGTTGGAGTTGATAAAAGATTACGACTTGACCATCTTGTACCACCCCGGTAGAGCCAATGTGGTGGCCGATGCGCTCAGTAGGAAATCCGTGGAGAACTTCGCAATTGAGATGACGGGACAAATGTCGTTGATCAAGAAAATGGGCCGGTTTGACTTTGAAGTCGTGGCCCCGGGCGTCCCCGCTAAACTCATGAATCTCGATGTGTGGCCGACCTTGTTGGAGCAAATAAAAGAAAAGCAATCCGGTGATCCGGAACTCCAAAAGGTGCGGAGTGCTATCGAGAGTGGGCGCGCCGGTGATTTTCATGTGGACTCGAAGGGCGCCATTCGATTTCGAAATCGATTGTGCGTGCCTAAAGTCGAGGACATTCGTAGGGAGATCTTGAAAGAAGCTCACACTTCTCCCTATGCGATTCACCCGGGCGGCACCAAAATGTATAAGGATCTTAAATTGCATTATTGGTGGCCGGGGATGAAACTTGATGTTGGACGCTTTGTGGCACAATGTTTAGTATGCCAACAGGTGAAGGCCGAGCGTCGCTTTCCAGCAGGGAAATTGCAAGGGTTTCCCATTCCAGTTTGGAAGTGGGAGAACATAGCAATGGACTTCGTTGTGGGCCTACCTCGATCGCAAGGTGGCCACGACGCGATTTGGGTGGTGGTGGATCGTTTGTCAAAGTCGGCACACTTTTTGCCAATCCACACCACTTGGTCAGAAGACAAGTTAGCACAAGTCTACCTGGACGAGATTATGCGATTGTACGGGGTCCCGACCTCGATAGTTTCAGATCGAGATCCCCGTTTTACGTCGCATTTTTGGAAAAGCTTGCAAGAAGCTTTAGGTACACGGCTCGATTTCAGTTCAGCATTTCATCCTCAAACTGACGGTCAATCGGAGAGGACAATTCAGATTTTGGAGGATATGCTGCGAGCGTGTGTGTTGGACTTCAAGGGTGCATGGCCTACTCATTTGCCTATGGCTGAATTTGCTTACAATAATAGCTATCAATCTAGCATCGGTATGGCACCGTTTGAGGCCTTGTATGGAAACAAATGCCGCTCTCCTATCCATTGGAGCGAGGTCGGCGAGAGAAGGGTCTTAGGACCGGATGTGTTGCGTGAAGCGGAGGAAAAGGTCCGCTTGGCACGTGAACGGTTATCGACGGCGCAATCCAGACAAAAGAGTTATGCGGATCGGCGTCGACGAGATTTGAAATTCGCGGTAGGAGATCGCGTCTTCTTGAAAGTATCGCCCATGAGAGGGGTAAAGCGATTTGGTGTTCGGGGTAAGTTGAGTCCCCGTTACATCGGACCTTATGAGATTTTGGAGCGTGTGGGATCCTTGGCATATCGGCTAGCTTTGCCGCCAAAACTTGCGAGGGAACACAATGTGCTCTATGTATCGACGCTCCATAAGTACATGTATGATCCGGCGCACGTCCTCGAGTATGTTCCTATGGAGCTTCATGAGGACATGACTTATGAGGAATTTCCCTTGTGTATCATGGATCGCGAGGTGAAAAATTTGAGGAACCATGAAATTTCTTATGTAAAGGTGCAATGGAAGAATCACGGTGAGCGCGAAGCTACGTGGGAATTGGAAAGCTCGATGAAGGAGCGGTTTCCATACCTCTTCGCTGAGTCCAGCTTAGGTATGATTTAGTTTCGCGGCCGAAACTCTCTTTAAGGGGGGAGGAATGTAGTACACTGAATTTCAGTGCGTCGTACCGAACTTCTACAAATTGTGGAGTTCCGGTGGGAAAATAGCATGTGAGGCTATATGTGAGGCTTCGGCCAAGTTTGGGACTTGTGCGAAGTGTTTTCGGCGCAAATGAGGCGCGAAAACGGACTTCGAAAAGTTAAAACTGCTGAACTTGTGAAGTCTGCAGTGGATTCCGGTATGTGGATCTCCATACCGGTACTGTCACGCCCCGGGTTACCTCTTCCCAGGTGCATGACCAGATCCGCCGCATACACAGTATCTCTACCATGTATACGAAGCGAAACAACATCCACAATAAAACACACAGAGCTAAAGGTATCAACAGAGCTGCTATATAATATATCAAAAGATCACTGTACATACATCATCCATAACTCTCACAAATAACTCTCATATACAGACTGATATCAACATCACATAGTATGTACAGACTCAACCATCTATCCAAAATGGGTATACCTCTAGCCAAATATCCGGGGAATAGCTCTACCCGACGGTCTCCTTTCCGCGCTCAGTATGCACAACTGGGGAAGAAGACTCTGCAAAAAGATGTCACCAATGGGTGTGAGAACTACTATCAATCAAGTAGTCCTCAGTGGGTACCGCCACCAGCCTCAGCGGTCTGCCCACTAAGTCCTCAATCTCAAGAGATATGAATAGAGCAATAAAAGAGTAGGAGATATACTACCACTACTATGCACAAAGCTCAACTGTCAGTATGAATACCAATGAACTGAATATACCAAATGAGGACTATCATACATAATACAATACCTGAGAACCAGCTAGTACAGGAACCCCATCTGTACCTAGCTCTCGCCATACAATACCTCACAATACCATACCTGCGGCCTGATCACGCTCAACCCTCCAGGGAGCTGCTCAACCCTCCAGGGAGCCGACTAGTACGGGAAGCCCGTCTGTAACTAGCCCCTCGTACAACCCTCTGTACGGAACATGCCAACTCTAGAGTGGTACTCGTGGGAGCTACCCAACCGAGTAAAGTAAACCCATAGTATCCGCCAAGCACCCGCAGGTATATGATCGACACGACTGGGTCAACAAAGGATCATGTGCCCTCGGCACCTCAAAGAATAGTCAACAAGTAAGACCCAATCCACTGTGCCCTCGGCACCACAAAGGATAATCAACAAGTAAGACCCAATCCACTGTGCCCTTGGCACCACAAAGGATACTCAACAAGTGTGACCCAATCAATGCTCTCACAAAGAACCACGTGCCCTCGGCACAATCAATGCTCCAGTGCTCACAATCATCTCAACTCTACCACAAAGAGGAGGCTCTCAACTCTACCACAAGGAGGAGGTACAACAACATAGCACGAGCCACAACATGATCACCTACACTACATGTACAACAACTGGTACAAGGAATCAACAGAATAGGTGTAGGTCCAATCATGCAACAATGATACAAAGAAATGCATGCTCATATACATATCATTAGCACATCTAAGATCAGAACATGCCCATGCAGTCTATAGATCAGTCTCACCCTAACATGGCATCTCTACATAATCTTAGCATGGCATACTATCATAATCCCAATATCATAATCCAATATCCACATATCATAATCCAATCATGCTAACATAATCCAAACAACATCATATCATATTATGCTAACATGAGATAAAACATGCTAACATGAGATAAAACACGTAGGAGGAAGTCCACTGAATCTGGCAAACATCAACCCACCTCAAATGCTAATCCAACCACGGTGGGGAAAGAACAAGCCTCAGATCCAACCCTCCAAGATAAGGAACTCCGGCAGCACTCCGATCTGAGTAAACCTCCAAGGAACTGCTATCTCCAGCAGAATAACGGCTTGGCACCAGATCAGATCAGCAGAGTAGAAGAGAGCAAGCAGGGTTACAAACTATGCCAACACATGGCCCTAAACCCACTTTCTCTCTCTAGAAACAGGGATCTCGGAGTGGAAATGCACCAAAAACCATCAGGGACTCGCCTATTTATAGGCTCCCAAAATCCCACTTTCGGGCGCCCACTTCCCTACTTCCGGGCGTCCGGAAACCCTGCCGTACAGGTGTCGTCGCGCGGTCAAGCGGCCGGTCGATAGTCATCAGGCGGTGGGGCGGCGTGTCTCCGGCGATCGACACGTGTCCTGCGTCGCGACACGTGGCCCTCCACGTCAACAGCTCAAACCGGATCCTCAATCCGGGCGTCCGAATCATGCATCCAGATCCGATCTCCGTCGGCCACAACTGGATCATCCGCAAAGTCCACTGGGTCCGGAACATTCGGGCGTCCACAACCTCACTTCCGGGCGCCCGAATCCTGCCAAGTCCAGAAACCCTAAATCTCAAAATTTTCCGAGTACTACATTCTTCCCTCCTTAAAATAGTTTCGTCCTCGAAACTAAGGTAAAACACTCACCTCAAGATGCAAACAGGTGGGGATAAGATCTCTGCATAATAGTCTCCAACTCCCATGTCGCCTCTCTATCATCATGCAAATCCCACTGTACCTTAACATAAGGTATGACCCGATTACGCAATTCCCTCGTCTCACGAGCAAGAATTCGTATCGGTCGCTCCTCGTACTGCAAATCCTCAGTAAGCTCCAGTGGAGAAAAATCAATCACATGGGAAGGATCATGCATGTATCTCCTCAGAACAGATACATGAAAGACGTCGTGTACTCCTGCAAGTCGAGGCGGAAGGGCTAACCGATAAGCCACGGGTCCAACTCTCTCTAAGATCTCAAAAGGACCAATAAATCGCGGACTAAGCTTTCCGCGAATTCCAAATCTCCGTATGCCCTTCGATGGTGAGACCTTCAAGAAAACATGATCGCCAACATGAAACTCTAGATCTCGCCTCCGAGTATCAGAATAACTCTTCTGCCTACTCTGAGCCGTCTCGATATGCCGTCGTATCAACTTAACTTTCTCTTCGGCTTCAAGCAAAAGGTCTGGACCCAACGTCTTCCTTTCACACCAACATCATCCCAATACAGAGGTGATCGACATTTGCGTCCATACAATGCTTCAAACGGAGCCATCTTAATGCTCGCTTGATAGCTATTGTTGTACGCAAACTCTACCAATCTCAGATGTCGATCCCAACCTCCACCAAAATCCAAGACACAAGCTCTCAACATATCCTCGAGTGTCTGTATAGTGCGCTCGGACTGACCATCAGTCTGGGGATGAAACGCAGTGCTAAACCGAAGCTGAGTCCCCAAAGCTGTTTGTAAACTCTTCCAGAAATGAGAAACAAACCTTGGGTCTCTATCAGATACTATTGAGATTGGCACTCCATGCAATCTCAATATCTCATCCATATACAGCTGCGCAAGTCGCTCACGTGACCAAGTAATCTGCATAGGCAGAAAATGAGCAGACTTTGTCAGCCTATCAACGATCACCCAAATGGAATCACAGCCGCTAGAAGTCCTCGGCAATCCTACGATGAAATCCATCGTAATATGATCCCACTTCCACTCAGGTATTGGAAGACTCTGTAGCTTACCAGCTGGTACTCGATGTTCAGCCTTAACTTGCTGACATGTCAAACATTGAGCTACAGCTCTACCAATATCCCGCTTCATACCATTCCACCAGAAGTGAGTCTTCAGATCCTGGTACATCTTTGTCCCTCCAGGATGTACAGAACAAGGAGAAAAATGCGCTTCCTTCAATATCTCCTCTCGAATCTCCTGATCTGCTGGTACACATAGACGTCCTCTAAAACGGAGAACTCCAGAATCATCACAAGAAAACCCTTCGAGATCTCCACTCCTCAGTTGATCTCGAACTTTCACCAAGTAAGGATCTTCACTCTGTTTTTCTCGAATCCTGTCTAACAGAGTGGGCTGCAAAATCAGAGTCATCAGTCTCGCTGTCATCCCAGAAGTAACCACTTCAAGGGATAACCTCCGCATCTCCTCTACTAGGACAGGCTGTTGAGTAATACACAAACTCAAAGTTGCCACAGCCTTCCTACTCAAAGCATCGGCAACAACGTTCGCCTTACCGGGATGGTATAATATAGAGATGTCATAATCCTTCAATAATTCTAACCATCTCCGTTGCCGTAGATTCAACTCTTTCTGTGTAAACAGATACTTAAGACTCTTATGATCTGTATACACTTCACAATGCTCACCATAAAGATAGTGACGCCATAGCTTCAGAGCAAAGACTACCGCCGCCAACTCCAAATCATGAGTGGGGTAGTTCTTCTCATATTCCTTTAGTTGTCTTGAAGCATATGCAATCACTTTGCCATGTTGCATCAGCACGCAACCTAAGCCACTATGCGAAGCATCACTATAAATGACAAATCCTTCGCCCATCACAGGTAGTGCAAGAATAGGGGCTGTCATCAATCTCTGCTTAAGCTCATCAAAGCATTCTTGGCACTCATCACTCCAAACATACCTAATTCCCTTCCTGGTTAGTCGAGTAAGTGGTGTAGAGAGTTTCGCAAAGCTCTCCACGAATCGTCGATAATACCCGGCTAGACCAAGAAAACTCCGAACCTCAGATATGGTTGTCGGTCTAGGCCAATCACGAATTGCCTCAATCTTCTTGGGATCAACAGCTACTCCTGAAGCTGAAATCACATGGCCTAAAAAGGCAACCTCTCTCAACCAAAACTCACACTTCTTGAGCTTTGCATACAACTTCTTCTCTCGCAAGAGTTGTAGCACTAATCTCAGATGCTCCTCATGCTCCGCATCATCACGGGAGTATATCAAAATGTCATCAATAAAAACTACCACGAACTTGTCCAAGAAGGACTTAAAGACTCGGTTCATCATATCCATAAATGCAGCAGGGGCATTAGTCAACCCAAACGGCATGACTGTGAACTCATAATGCCCATACCGAGTTCTAAAAGCAGTCTTAGAAATATCCTCGGCCTTCACCTTCAACTGGTGGTAACCGGACTGAAGATCAATCTTAGAAAAGACACACGCTCCCGGCAATTGATCGAACAGATCATCAATACGTGGGAGGGGTATCTATTCTTGATGGTCACTTTGTTCAATTCTCGATAATCCACACACAACCTAAGTGAACCATCCTTCTTCTTCACAAACAAAACAGGCGCTCCCCAGGGCGACACACTGGGTCTAATAAAACCTTTATCCATCAAATCTTGCAATTGCGCCTTCAACTCTCTCAACTCAGCTGGTGCCATTCTATAGGGTGTCTTCGAGATTGGCGCGGTTCCTGGTACCACATCAATCACGAATTCAATCTCCCTATCAGGAGGCATCGAGGATAACTCAGAAGGAAATACGTCCGGAAATTCACGGACAATAGAAATATCCTCGAGTCCTGGTACAACAGTAGGCACCTCAGTCACCGTTGCTAAATAGGCCATACATCCACTATTTAACATCTGTCTGGCCTTAGAAGAAGAGATCGTCACTGCGAACAGTGAACTCTTACAACCTTCATAAACATACTCTTCATGTCCAGGCTCACGAAAGATTACCGTCTTAGATCCACAATCAATCGTAGCAAAATATCGAGATAACCAATCCATGCCTAGGATTACATCAAAATCCTGCAACTGTCTCAATACTAATAAATCAACAGGCATGATCCAAGGTCCTACTTGCACAGGACATCCTACACAACCCTCAATCACCTGTAAATTATGGTCAGGTACCCGCACCTCCTGTGCCTGGGGTAACAATCCTATCTCTAGACCATGATGCAATGCAAATGTCCTACTAACAAAGGAATGCGATGCACCAGTATCGAATAAAGTACGCGATCTAATGCCACAAATCAAAACTATACCTGCCACCACTCGATTAGCTATCGCAGGATCCTCAATCTGAGCGGCATAAACTCGCCCGCTCGCCGGTGGCTGGCGTCGATCCTGCTGTCGTGGCATAGAAGATCGCTCCTGAGAAAATACCGGGGAAGCTCCAGAATACTGCGGTGGAGTAAAAGGCACGGATGCCATAGAAGGAGTTGCTACAAGTCTGGGACAAGCCCTCCTGATATGTCCAGGCTGTCCACACTCATAACATCGGCCCTCTCGTCTATTACAGAGATAAGCAAAATGAGGTCCTCCACAAATCACACATCGGGGAGGTCCCCTCGACTGCTGCTGCTGCTGTCGCTGCTGGCGATATCCTCCAGACTGCTGGCGAAATCCTCCAGACTGCTGGCGATTAAAAGATCCACGTCCCTGGAAACGCGATTGCTGAGGAGGTTTAGGTGGCCGTCTGCTACTTGACTGTCCTCCATCATCAGGCGCCGGGCGCTTCCTCTCCTGACCTTGAGCTGGGTCCACATGCTGTCCTCTCGTCACAAATGCCCCACGCTCTACCCACAGAGACTGCTCGATAGTAGCATCCAAAGTCTGAAGTCTCTGCGAGTGGACAAATGGAAAGATCTCGGGTCTCAAACCCTTCTCATACAGATAAACCTTCTGTATCTCATCTCTCGCCGCTGAGGGAACACAGTTAAGCAACCTAGTAAATTCCCTCGCATACTCCTGCACCGAGCGATTCCCTTGCTTCAGGTTCTTCAGATCCTCTTCTATCTTCATCTTCACACTACTCAGAAAATACACTCCATACATGATTCTCCGAAATTCACTCCAAGTCATCTGTAGAGGATTCAAGGACCTATGATCACGGGTCCTCCTCCACCAGACATGTGCATCACCAGATAAACAATGCACTGCCATATGCACCTGCTCTCGTGCTGGCACAAAAAGATCCTCGAACAATTTCTCCATTTCACAAATCCAGGCTTCTACCACCCACGGTTCTATGCTACTTCCATTGAATCGCGGTGGATCAAACCTACAGAAGCGAGCCAATCTATCCGCCATCCGCTCCTGCTCCTCTTCAGAAAGCACTTGACTAGGCTGAGTACTTCCTTCTCCAGGTTGAGATGTAGTTGGAGTAGTTGCCGCCTGAGGTTCCATGGCTCGAGGCGTAGAGAAAGCATCACACATCTTTTGCAACAAGGCACTCTGCTGCCTTCCAACTGCAGCTATATCTGCTAGCTGCTCCTGCAGAGCGGGCCGTTCACTAGGTCCCGTCTGCTCAGGCATATCCGAAGGCGTCGGATGCGCTCGCGTCGATGGTCGTCGAGAAGGCATAGTAATAATCCTGCAACAGAATACCCGATTAGGACCACAAACAACTCACGACCCAATCCAACGAAAGTCTAGAAGGACACTTCTTTTCTTCTCAGATTATTATGTCGTCTGCAGCCAACATAATTCATCTGATAAGAGAAGGCATAATCCCTCAATCACTCTTCCTACACAAGGAAGGATTCCAACAACCCAATCTTTGACTTTCGCGATCAATCACGTCTCTCACGTCATTCTTAGGTCTGTTTATCTTAGGTTTCCTAGGCCCTCTTGACCTATTCCTAAGCTCTGATACCAACTTAATCTGTCACGCCCCGGGTTACCTCTTCCCAGGCGCATGACCAGATCCGCCGCATACACAGTATCTCTACCATGTATACGAAGCGAAACAACATCCACAATAAAACACACAGAGCTAAAGGTATCAACAGAGCTGCTATATAATATATCAAAAGATCACTGTACATACATCATCCATAACTCTCACAAATAACTCTCATATACAGACTGATATCAACATCACATAGTATGTACAGACTCAACCATCTATCCAAAATGGGTATACCTCTAGCCAAATATCCGGGGAATAGCTCTACCCGACGGTCTCCTTTCCGCGCTCAGTATGCACAACTGGGGAAGAAGACTCTGCAAAAAGATGTCACCAATGGGTGTGAGAACTACTATCAATCAAGTAGTCCTCAGTGGGTACCGCCACCAGCCTCAGCGGTCTGCCCACTAAGTCCTCAATCTCAAGAGATATGAATAGAGCAATAAAAGAGTAGGAGATATACTACCACTACTATGCACAAAGCTCAACTGTCAGTATGAATACCAATGAACTGAATATACCAAATGAGGACTATCATACATAATACAATACCTGCGAACCAGCTAGTACAGGAACCCCATCTGTACCTAGCTCTCGCCATACAATACCTCACAATACCATACCTGCGGCCTGATCACGCTCAACCCTCCAGGGAGCTGCTCAACCCTCCAGGGAGCCGACTAGTACAGGAAGCCCGTCTGTAACTAGCCCCTCGTACAACCCTCTGTACGGAACATGCCAACTCTAGAGTGGTACTCGTGGGAGCTACCCAACCGAGTAAAGTAAACCCATAGTAACCGCCAAGCACCCGCAGGTATATGATCGACACGACTGGGTCAACAAAGGATCATGTGCCCTCGGCACCTCAAAGAATAGTCAACAAGTAAGACCCAATCCACTGTGCCCTCGGCACCACAAAGGATAATCAACAAGTAAGACCCAATCCACTGTGCCCTTGGCACCACAAAGGATACTCAACAAGTGTGACCCAATCAATGCTCTCACAAAGAACCACGTGCCCTCGGCACAATCAATGCTCCAGTGCTCACAATCATCTCAACTCTACCACAAAGAGGAGGCTCTCAACTCTACCACAAAGAGGAGGTACAACAACATAGCACGAGCCACAACATGATCACCTACACTACATGTACAACAACTGGTACAAGGAATCAACAGAATAGGTGTAGGTCCAATCATGCAACAAGGATACAAAGAAATGCATGCTCATATACATATCATTAGCACATCTAAGATCAGAACATGCCCATGCAGTCTATAGATCAGTCTCACCCTAACATGGCATCTCTACATAATCTTAGCATGGCATACTATCATAATCCCAATATCATAATCCAATATCCACATATCATAATCCAATCATGCTAACATAATCCAAACAACATCATATCATATTATGCTAACATGAGATAAAACACGTAGGAGGAAGTCCACTGAATCTGGCAAACATCAACCCACCTCAAATGCTAATCCAACCACGGTGGGGAAAGAACAAGCCTCAGATCCAACCCTCCAAGATAAGGAACTCCGGCAGCACTCCGATCTGAGTAAACCTCCAAGGAACTGCTATCTCCAGCAGAATAACGGCTTGGCACCAGATCAGATCAGCAGAGTAGAAGAGAGCAAGCAGGGTTACAAACTATGCCAACACATGGCCCTAAACCCACTTTCTCTCTCTCTAAAAATAGGGATCTCGGAGTGGAAATGCACCAAAAACCATCAGGGACTCGCCTATTTATAGGCTCCCAAAATCCCACTTTCGGGCGCCCACTTCCCTACTTCCGGGCGTCCGGAAACCCTGCCGTACAGGTGTCGTCGCGCGGTCAAGCGGCCGGTCGATAGTCATCAAGCGGTGGGGCGGCGTGTCTCCGGCGATCGACACGTGTCCTGCGTCGCGACACGTGGCCCTCCACGTCAACAGCTCAAACCGGATCCTCAATCCGGGCGTCCGAATCATGCATCCAGATCCAATCTCCGTCGGCCACACCCGGATCATCCGCAAAGTCCACTGGGTCCGGAACATTCGGGCGTCCACAACCTCACTTCCGAGCGCCCGAATCCTGCCAAGTCCAGAAACCCTAAATCTCAAAATTTTCCGAGTACTACAGGTACTGAAGTGATTAGTACCGATATGTGATGTGGTGTACCGAAATGCGGAGGCTGAAACCGAGAATCCAGCTCTCGGGTTCTGCGGAATTCCTCGGGGTATACCGGAACTAACACCCGTATACCGGTATGTCAATGTGAATACCGGTATACAGTGTTACGAAATTCCAGTTTTGGCTGGTTGGAAGTGTTGTTTGTGGAAAGGGGCAAAAGGGTCTTTTCACACTCGAGGGAGTGTTAGAAACGCAGGAAACACCCCCCTTTCTCAGTCAACTTCCTCCTCTACTTCTCCTCTCCCTCTCCCTCACTTTCTCTCTCTAGAGATCTCTCCAAAACTTGGAGAAAAGGGTGGATTGAGCTTGGAAAAGGCTTCCAAAGGAGAAAAGAAGCTTCTTGGTGCAAGTAGAAGCTTGAGGAACTCGCGATTAAGGTTAGTTCCTCACGTTTTGGGTTCAAACCTTGGAATTGATCTAGTATTTTGAGGTTTTTAGAAACCCTAGGCAATCTAAACCACAAAACGTGGAGATTGGCCAAGAGATTTGGAGGTTCCACATGCATGCATGTGAAACCTAGGTGAAATGAGAGTTTTTGCCATGGGAGGTTCTAAAAATATTTGGACCTTCGGGAATTGCAATTGAGGCATAGGAAATCATGTTAGAACACTTGATTTCAAGTATTGAGTTGAATTAAGGGTTCGTAACGAGTAACGAACCGTTTTCTTGTAGAAGCTTGGGTTGAGGCAAGAACTCAAGGCTTGGAGACTTAGGAGCTCAAAGAATACAAGAATTTGGAAGCTCTTGAGATGGGTTTGTGTTTACCGAAGTGTTTAGGTCACTTCCATGTCTAGGGTAAATATCCATTTAAAGATAAAATAGTATGTGTTGTGAACCCTAGAACTTGCATGTTGGCAAAGATGAAAATCATGATAGGTAGAGCCATGAGCTTCTATTGCATGTTATAGAATTCAAGTATATTTATATTATCTATACTTGTTGTATGGTTGCATGTATGATTGGAACCTAGTGTTATTGAACATAGGTTGGAACAGGAGATTGGAACCTAGTGTTATTGAACATAGGTTGGAACATAAGATTGGAACCTAGTGTTATTGAACATAGGTTGGAACATGTATGATTGAAACCTAGTGTTATTGAACATAGGTTGGACATGAGAATGGAACCTAGTGTTATTGAACATAGGTTGGACATGAGATTGGAACCTAGCGTTATGGAACCTAGGTTGAGAATGAGAAAGTAAACCTAATGTCATTGAACATAGGTGAGACTTAGTGACTTGAACCTAGGGTCATGAGACTTAGGTTGGCAAGTGTAAAATGTTGAGATGGGATGTGCGACGATTTTGCTATCCCGGGTATGCGACGATTTCGCTACCCATGCCATGAGTTGGCGGTGTTGGAATGGGATGTGCGACGAGTTTGCTATCCCGGGTATGCGACGATTTTGCTACCCGTGCCATGAGTTGGCAGTGTTGAGACGGGATGTGCGACGAGGTTGCTATCCCGGGTATGCGACGAGTTCGCTACCTGTGCCATGTGATGGCGGTGTTGAAATGGGATGTGCAACGAGGTTGCTATCCCGGGTATGCGACGAGTTCGCTACCTGTGCCATGTGATGGCGGTGTTGAGATGGGGTATGCGACGATTTTGCTATCCCAGGTATGCGACGATTTCGCTACCCGAACTCGGAGGTGACAATTTCACTCCTTGGATGTTGGAACAATTATGGTGAGACGGCGATTCTGAAATCATAAGTAAATGACAAGTAGTTGAACTTGGTCAATGTGAAATATAGGATGAACCTAGGAGAGAATGAAAATTTACATTTCATTTGGTTGCATTCTTTGTGTTGATTTACAAGCATGTAAATATTTCTTGCATAGTTATTTGTGATCTAACTTATGCATATGGTATTTCTTTGGACCTTGTTGGTCGAGCTTCTCTCTTGGGTGGCCTTACCCACTGGGAACTATGTTTATAGTTCTCACCCCACATTTTTCAGGTCCTTCCGCGAGTGAGGCGGCGGAGCGAGGCAAGGGTTTGGCTCTCTAGATAGCGGCCCTTCCATTTTGGTGATACATAGAGTTGTACCCCTAGTCTTGGACTTTGATAGTATATGAGATTTTCATTACATGTATGTAACTCGTATATTCCATAGTTTTGAAATATGATGTATGGAATGAAAATAAAAGAAAAGAAAAATTTGGGCATGTATAAATATGCAATGTGATGTAATAGAAGTAGAACTTCTTTATGTTGATACTTTCCTTGTGCAACTCTTGTACTCCGTTCCTAGTTGGAACATCGTGGATATGCATGTGTTGTGACGCCTTGGGCGAGTAGAAAAGACTCTATCCATTCGGCGGGTCTGGGGCATGCGCCCGTGCGGTTATCCTTTCCACCTAGTTGATGTTAAAGGTCCGATGGGGCGTGACAGTTGGAGTGAGTGGTTTGATTTATTTCTACTTTATTATGATCTACGAATCGCAATTGAGGTATTCTAAAGACTATTCTCACTTTCAAATGGACTTTGTAAACTCTAGGTTGGAATTTGATATTTAGGAGTAGGAGCGTGAGTGACAGGATTATTTACTACTATTGTTAAAAGTTACTTGATTGGATCTTGTCGGTGTTTCCAAAAAGTATTGGAAGTTGATCGAAGTTGTTGCAAAAGACATCTAATTTTAAGATCCAAATATAAAAGTTTTAATTTAATGCTTCTTTTTTTTATTTAAAATATTGTTAAAAACAAATTAGAATAAACTTTACTTTGCCCTTATGTGGTTTAATGCATTTTCACTTCGTCATCCTTTGGTTTAAATCCTTGAACTAACTACCTTCTTGGTTTTTTTTGTCACCATAAGTCCACTAGACAAGAGAATAGTAAAATAATATTTTTTATAAACCACAAACAATAAAATACAGATCATAGAGTGGTAGAACGTTATATATTATACTATGTTATGGTTTCTAAGGGGTATTAATTTCTATCATATTTATCGATAGAATTCTTACGGTAAAATAAAATAAATTTCTGGATAGTTAAGATTCAATTTTTTGAACCGCATAGGAGCAAATAAATATATGCAAACTATGGAGAGCAAATTAAAAGGTATCTAAAAATTTAACTGTAGTACTAAATTGAACAGTATTTTATCAAATAGTGCCAGGGAGCCTTTAGAGTGAAGAGGTCAAATCTACCAGCCGTATTGCCGAAATAGATGAAATTTTCCAAGCCCACCACGGGAGACTCAGTTGACTTGCATTAAGACTGCTGGATTTGAGTGGCGAGAATACGTCATGCGTCCACGGCTGCGATAAAATATCCATGGCTATCCGAGCCGCCCAAGCAGGTTCCTACTGGACCACCTAAGAGCCACCGAAAGCCAACGCCCGTCCATCTCCTCTTGAGATCCCACTACTTTACGTATGGGTCTTCCACAGGCCATCAGGAAATGGCCCCTTCAAATTTTTCCGTATATTTTAGACCCGGTTGGACATCATTAGTATTTTTTTAGTTTTTGGCTAAGGGAGTGTTTGATTGCAAGTAAAATTATAAAAAATAATTGTTTGTAGTAGAGAGGGGGGAGTAGTTTTCCATTAATATTTGTTTAGTTGACAGAAAATATATATATATATATATATATATATATATATATATAGAATGAGGCTACTATACTATCGTATAGTACCGGGGCTACTATACGATCCACACCGTTAAAACTGATCTAGGGTATGTGAAGTTCTTAGGAATAAAATTTTAGTTTTTTTCGATATCGTTTACTTAGTAAATAAATCATGTCAAAATGAACAGTGAAAATTGAATAATTCTTAAAATTTGAATATAGGAGTTTTGAATTCAAGATCAAGGATGTTGACCTTCATCTAGGTAGTTTAAAGTATTTTCTATCAAAATTTGAATAAATTTAGATTCTTCTCCACCGTTAAACTACAAACTCGCCATAATAACCATTGAAATTTGACAATTTTGAAACGGTTTGATCACAAAGTAAACTACGTCGAAAAATTATAAAATTTTATTCCTAATAACTTCAAATATCTTAGATCAGTTTCAACGGTGTGGATCGTTGATTTGAACACCCTAAGATCGAAAAAGCGACTATAGTACCGGAGCCCCGGTACTATAGATAGTATAGGAGACTAGCTCTATATATATATATATATATATATATATATATATATATATATATATATATATATATTTGTGTTTGGCTCTGTGATAAAAAAGTGAATGAAAAAAAATTTATGCAGCTTTTTTATTTTTTATCGAAAATCGGTGAAAAACAAAAACACTCTACTTTTCTCAAATCTGTAAAAATAATTTTTCGAAAAAGCTTTTACTGCTGAACAAATACGCGGAAAATATTTTTTCATACAGAAAAATAATTTTCGGTATGTTTTATGGCCAATCAAACACACCCCAAATAGCATTGCCATATAATAGAGTATACGAGAAAGGATGGATTATTTGTAATCCTTATATTTAAGTTATCTGTTCAGCAATAAAAGCCAAAAACTTAATAGCAATTTTTTTGGTTCAATATCTTTTTTTTTTAGTAAGTCGTAGGATTTGCATTCATTACTTTGTCCGATGGCTTCTTGCCAGCTAAAAGAAAAAGGGAAAACTTCAAGACGGCAACTATGCCGAAGGGAACATCAAATTTTTGTACTTTAATTTTAGCTTTTTTTTTTTGTTACGTGAATTAAAATTTTATTAAATTTTTTATCAGTTATTAGTTATTGACAAATTTTAATTAAATTATTACATTTTATGAAATTACTTATTAATAAAATAAAATCTTTAATTTTATTAATAAAAATTACTCGATTATGAAAAGTTAAAAGCTTGAAAGAATATTTTTTTTCTTTCGAGAATATCAATCCACAGAAAGGAAAGGTAAGGGGAGATTTCACAATTTCCGATAGATCGAGGAGTCTTCATACACTTTTACCTCTTAATTAGTGCTTATACTGGCAAACAAAGAACAGTATGCTCCTTCGGGATCCCTCCACTTTCTTTTTCTTTTTTTCTTTTTTTCTTTTTTTAAAGATCTGCTTCGATTATTCTACTCCTTTGTATTTATTATTCTGCTCCAATTGCCTCCGCAGTTGACCAGCTCTCATGTCTTCCTAAGAATTCAAAATTCCCATCTCACCTTCTCTGCATCATGGTCCATATCCTGGTCGTCCCCTCTTTCTTCTCCCCCCCACCCTATTGAAAGCAATGGAAATCCTTAAGGAAGAGGAAAGGCAGCAGAGAGGAAGCAAGCCAAGCATCCCTTCTTCTTCGCTCTGGGAGTTATAGCTTGCTCCGCACAATTCCGTAAAGAAAGATTAATGGAGAAGAAGAAGCTCGGGCATTGGAGGACGGCCGTATGCGCAATCGCAGCGCTGCTCAGCACGGCTGCCTTCTCGTGCTGCCTCGCAGCTGAATTCAAGAAAGTGAAGGTGAGGGCAGCGGGCCGGTAATATGTGCCTCTCTTTTCTCTGCTGCACTCATGATATGCAAAATATAAATATAAATTCAGCAGCTGATCTATCTCTCTTGACGGCGGCGGTTGTGTTGTTTTGAGGTAAGGCAGAAGATATGAAGGTGGATGGGAGCCTCTGCTCGCTGCCGAGCAGCCCCGCATTTGGGTTGGGCGTCGCGGCGATTGCTTGCCTATCGGTGGCGCAGATCGTTGGGACCTCGGCAGCCGCAACCCGGCTTTGCTCCTTTGGTGGATGCAACGACGACAAGTCTGACAGGAGTAGTCGATTTACCTCGGTCGGCCTGCTGCTTCTGTCCTGGTACTCCCACTGCCTCTGACGATCCTTCCCCCTTTAATTTCAGATCTCCTCTGCATCAAGCCCCCATTGTTAATTACATATATAATAACAGCTAGTCTAAGTCTATGTTTCTCTCCCGCAGACCATTAATTTTAATTTCATGTGGGGGACAAGACAACTATTTGTTGAAAGATGAATGAAGGAAAAAAAAAGGACAAAGGGGGACAAAATAAGAAATGGGCTTAGTGTTAGGCTTACCTCTAACAAATTGTTTAATTAACCGCGTTACTCTACCCCGTAGGATCAGCTCCGGGATGGCCGTCGTAATGCTGGCCGCCGCGTCGAGCATGAACAACGGGCAGGCTTACGGAGAAGGGTGGATGGATGGCGATTGTTACGTCGTCAAGAACGGAGTGTATGGGGGAGCAGCTGCCCTAGCTATTCTGACTGCGCTTCTCATATTCTGCTTAACATTCTTGACGAGACCATCAACAGCAATAACAGCATCAAGTACTACGACATCAGGCAATTCACCATCGAACAAGTCTGGAGGCAGAAGCACCTGATCACGAACAAAATCTAAAGGATGACCGCTGCAGATGATATCCCCGACTGAAGGACTGATTTTGTCGCAAGATACAATTACAACAGTAAAACGGCTATTTAGATGACACCATGTAAATCAGCAGGTGGAAGATTTTCTGCCTGCATATTCTAATCTAACAATTGCATGAGAAGATGATACATAAACTTGCACCAGCACACAAGACGGCAGGCTCCTTATTTTTCTAAAGAAGTATTCTTATGTGCAAAAGATCTGAGCCCTTTTAATAAAATAGCAAATTCAAAGATGTACAATTCATGGTTACCACCAAATTCTGGCAATGTTTTAACCTCTATCATGCTGCATTTTCTGCTCTGTCATGATAATCAATGGTCCAGTGCTACTATGTTGTGCTAGAAGTTTCGTTGTTCATCTATTCCAAGAAAAAAAAAGATTTGTTATTACTCCTCCAGGTAATAAAATCTCGCACAGACATAACGCAACGAGTTAGCTACTGTTGTTTCTCAAAAAAAAAAAAAAAAAAAAAAAACATGATGACACATTCAAATGATAAGGCCGCATTACCTGGTCAATGAAGACGCAGGCTGCCACTCGGGCACTCGGGCATAAAATAAAAACAAAAGTCAAAATTTGATATTGTTGTCCTTTTTTTTTATTTAGCAAAAGAAAATCAATGGGCACAGATTGTCCGTGCAAATGGAGTGCTTGCAGCCTAAACATTTATATGGCTCACTTGACGGTAAAAAATAAAAAAATTAGGCTTTATTTGGCAATATTGCTGTTTTTCGGTATTTGGCAACCAAAAAATAAGAACACTAGTAAGAATGTAGAAATCAATCTGTTTGCAAAATAAAAACAGTAGTAAGAATGGAGCAATCAATCTGTTGGGAAAAATAAAACAGTAGTAAGAATGGAGCAATCAATCTGTTGGCCAATCCAATAACATAAAATTTGCATTTACCATCAATGCCAAATGAAAATTTAGCCACAAGCTCCAAGTAACACATAATTAAGTGCAGCAAGCGGGCAGCACGAGCTGCGGATAGAACAATGCCCGACCACAAGAAGAGAAAGAAAAAAAAAAAGTGTAACTTCTGAAATAAACAAACTAATTAATACACAGCGAGCGGTAAGGGAATCATCAGAGGCGTAAGCTGCTTGTCGGGCGTTAAAGTTTCCAAATGCAGGCTTTCGCAATTTAAGCTAAAGAAACTACGGTGCGGATGATATGAATACAACAAAGTTTGATATTACATTTCAAACTTGCTTGAATATCAGAACAAGAGTTTCATTTTTCTACTTCAAACACCTCGGTGGCCATGATTTTGTTGGATTGAATGTATTTGACCTACAAAGTAATTTATCTACCCCAGAAAGTAGTTTCAAGGCTCAATATCCCATGCTTGCTAAATATTTCATCATACTCCTTACCGAGTATTATGATCTTTTAAAATAAATAAAAATGATGTGTTGAAGATGATGTTCCTATATCCAAATAAAACCTACGATGTTAATATGCCATAAAACAAAAGATTATGCAAGCAAGCAACATAAAACAGTTAAACGGAATTTAAGATACCAAATTTTGGATGAACAGCTGATGAGATAATTTTCTCAAGAATGCAAAAGATTTGAACCAAATATAACAATGAGCAAAATACAGTGTCAATCCTCGGACTGCTGAACCAGCTTCATTTTCACCCAGTAACTTGAATGTGTAATACTAGGGAACTGAACTTTCAAAATGTTGTTCTGTCACTTACGATCGACGAAACTCGTCTTCTGCATAGAGTTGATGATGGCACATAGAATATCGACATCAAACAAACACATGTTGAACATAATTTCGGCCAAAATTTCTACATAAACAGCCCAACGTTCACGGATTGGTAAGCCCACAGCTCTCAATACCCCTGGCTTACACCTCTTACTCTTCAACAGCCTCCACTAAATTCTCAGAGCAGGTATTTGTATGACAAGCCTTGGTGCCATCACATGACATAGAAATAGGGAAGCAAATTGGCCTTATTCTTACTCATGGTTATGCAACGAAAAGGCACAGCACCTCCATCACATCTAAGCTGAAACAGCATAGCCTGGACGTATCCTGTTAGGCAACGACCTAGCTATCAGCCCATCCGTAAACCAGCCACTTTGTGTCCCGTCATGTTTGAAATGGCTGAACTCCCTTCGCACGTAATCCAAGGATATATATAGCCTCCCACCTGGGCTGCACTCTTCGGCAACACTTCTGGGTTCAATCCCCACATTTTTCTCCAACCAATACATATAGTTGACATGGAATAAAGACTTGAGCATGTCTTCTGGCGACGAGCCTTCTTTAAGGACAACCTATCAACCATGGATGCTAGCTTAGTAAGTTTCAGAACTCTGTACAAACAGAAAGTATCATAAAAACACATGCATAAACTCACGTGAAATCTTCCTTGATTTTCTGCAAGCAGGTAACCTTCATTCCTGAATAGCTCAATAAGTGCAAAAGCGTCTTCCTTGTTGTTGACGACTTGGCTGAGCTTAGACCCCAGTTGCAACCTGCGATAAACACCAGATGCAGCATCTTTTGCTTCCAGAGAGAGCGTCTCAGACTGTCCCTGCGAAAAACTCAGCAGCGAGGAAACAAGTTAAAGTGACAGATCTGCATAGAGCAAGACAAAATGAATGACCTGCAAGCCATGCAACTTAGTCATAAGCTGCAATCAGCATTAAATATGTTATATCACAACAAATTATCTTGATAACATCATCTAATGTATAGCTCATGTACATTTTCAAAATCTCACTGCCAGAAAGGTGTACCTATAGCCTCTACACGTAATTGGAAAAACTTGTCTCTGAAATTCAACTTTTCTTCACAAATCATTAACTTGTGCTTGTTAACAAGCTGAAATTTCATACTCACTGTAAGTATCATAGAGAACAGTCTGATGTGACTTAGAAGCTTTTAGAAATCTTTTTCTTTTTCAATAAAAAGACCTTAGTATAGTAAGTAATCCAGTTGCGAATGTGTATAGGCATCTACCAAATAAAGGGTACACCTCTAGGATGTAATTCTTGAATACATTAATTCAGGAAATCTAATTTGATAAAGTCATTAAAAGATGCATTGAAGTGCGAAGTAAGCATCTTTAAAATAAACAAAACCAATCCTAAGACCATTTAATACACCTAAACAATTTATTTTTATCGTGGCAAAAGATGACTTAATCTTGTTCTTTCATTAACATTGATTTATTAGCAATAGTAAGTTTCTTGTGCTAACAATCATAGGTTGCTGGTTGGAGTGAAGCAGCTACTTCATGCAAACGTAGCTGAAAATTATCCCTCCTAGAAAACCACTTCAACGGGATCATAACTTTGCAGTCCTCTATGCAAATCCATTTATGTTTGTAATATACTGGATCTTGACAAGTGGGCAAGGTCCCAGTAGGAGTGGATGGTCAGGACGTCTGTAGAGTGTCGAACCGAGTTGGCGCTAAATAGACGCAAAAACGTACTCGGGATCGCAAACTCAGCTGAACTGAAGTTTCCAGACTTTCCAGACGCCCGAAAATGGTTTAGGGCGCCCGAAAAGATTCGAGCTGAGTGTGAGGTGGTTTCGGACAAACTTTCAAACGCCGAGAGGAGTCATAAGTGAATCCGAAAGTGGGTAGTTGAGTTCCGGACACCGAGAATCACTGTACCAACCTGGATGTGGGCTAGTGATTATTTGACCGTAGCGATGACACGTGCGCAATGACTCACAGAAGATTCAGGCGCAAGAGTTCGGGCGCTCGAATGTGATCGGGCGTAGCTACGATGACTTTGGGCTTCTGTCTAGGCGCCCGATTGTGAAGCAGGCGCATCTCCGATGGATTCGGACGCCCGAAGGTTTGGTTCCGGCACCCGAAAAGTCGTTTTTAGGCTGAGGTGCATTATTCTAATTTCTGAGGATCTTTTTACAACTGTACTTCGTTTATAAATAGCATGAGGTGCGTTATTCTAATTTCTGAGGATCTTTTTACAACTGTACTTCGTTTACAAATAGCATGGAAGTGCAGTCTACTCACGCTTTTCCACCTTTTGACCCCTAAGATCCCTTAGTTCCTTCTTCTCCTTCCTTCTGTACTCATCAACGTGTGGGAGTTCTCTGCTGGACTGAGCTAGGAGGTAGCCTTCTTCCCTCCTTCTGGCTGGAGGTGTGCTGTGGACCTTGAAACACACTTAGTTGAAGAGGAAGAGTGTGAGCTAACCCTTCTCTCCCACTGGATCTTTGCGGTAGGTGACTATGGTCCCATTGATGGTTTTGGGAGATTGGATTTTTAGATTTTTTTTTTTTTTAAAGTTGGTTTTTAGAGTCTGGTTGGACGTTAGTTTCAGCAGAGATTTTTCTGTTGTGATAGGAGATAGATCTTGTAGTGTTTTCTTGCTGGTTTTCTTGGAGTAGTGAGTAGTAGATTTTGAACGTGTTTTCTATCTTCTTGGACTAGCATCTACAGGTGGATTATGTTGCCAAAAATAACGAACTTCCTACCATGTCTATTATGTAGAATGTAGCATATGTTAACATGTTGACATGGTAGTTGTGATTCTGATACTTATTTGTTAAATGGATTGTACTGTTAGCAATGAACCTTATACAGATGCTTATTTCTCCTTACCTGAGAATTGGTTAAAAGTTACATCTAGTAGTGTTCTTAGTCCTACACAATCCTGTTGACTTCCCTCTAGTAGAGATGAGATTTTAATATTTGCACAAAGTACAAACAGACAGCTTGATTTATGCCCGGATTAGTGGGCGGTGATTGTTCATGAGATAGTGTAGGATTATTTTATATCACAGGACTAGGTGCGGTGTCGGACAGTATTTGATTGTGCCAGAAGTCACCTGGCTGGTGTTATTATAGTTTGGTTGGTCATTCGCATATGACCATAGCCTACAGGAGCCCTATTGAACTTGACAAAGATACTATTATACTCGAGTGGGTCGCGCCCCTCGAGTGCCCCTCCGAAGGCTAGCAGCTAATATAATGGATAGGTTGCCTATGCGTCGACGGACCACCAGTTCAGTGTGGGGGCCCAGGCGTGAGGCGGGCGCAAGCTTGACCGGACTTATGAGTTAGTCGGTATGATTGGATTACAACTTTGCTTTATTCAATAGCTAGTTGATGCATGATATTCATGATTTATAGTTTTCAGCAATAGTAGCATAGAGGCACGGTAGTGATAGTTTACTTCCAGCATTTATATCCTGCTTTCATACAGTTCACTTTACTATTCTTGCCTCTAATAAACCTAGTGATGTAAGTCATTGTTGTCGGCGACGGTACCCACTGGGGACTACGGTTCAGTAGTTCTCACATCCTCTCTTTATTGTTTTTCTGTTTCAAAGCTAAGGCTCCACTTCTGATCGAGATAAGGGGATTGCGTGATAGATAGCGTCTCCTACCCGGACGTGCGTTTAATAGAGGAGGACCACCTGATGGAGTTTATTTTGTAGCAGACTGTACATATATGAACTAGCGGGGCCAGTGGTAGTTGTATTTATTTTATAGTTTTATTTTGGAAATGTATGGTGTACAGTAGATATGTATGTACAGTGTTGCTATATGATTTCAGTTACTCTTATAATCTGATACCTGTTAATTGTGGACTCCTAAAACTTGTTTCTTTCGACAAGTGGTTTTAACGCTTCGTGTGTGCTGGGTGTTCCCGTGCATACGGCGGGTCTGTTGGTGTACACGGGGAAGCTCCGTTATAGCCCGGGGAGTGACAATGTTATAATTACAGAGTCATAGCAGACATTGTAGGCACTGATGCACGCCTAGTGATTTGGATCTTTGCATAAACACAGTACAAGTAATAAGAGCTGCCAAGACTTCAAGCTTGTGGACCTGGACAACAATAACACCAACATGAAAAGCTGCTAGAAAGTGCATTACTTCTGGTTTGTGTCCATAGGGCATTGACACCAAACAGGGAACTACCAAGAGTAGTATCTAGATTCTCAAAGACTCATTGTTTATTTAATCTTCTCTTCCATCCTCTCATACTTCACTGAATTTTCAAATAGTTATTCAACTATACCAACCAAAAGTATACATTCAGGCAGCTTGATGATGAGGTCATTTTCTATTAGAAATTTCTGAAGTTCTCCATTTTCCTAACCTATGTGATCATCACGCATGATCCTATTTCTAGCAGCTTCCACATTTCCATATAATAGATCGAAAGACAATAAATTCAAAGTTTCTCACTTCATGGAAAGAATGGTTTTGCTCTCGTTACTTAATAAACTCGAGGGTCTAGAGGAAAGGTGTAATGCGCCAGACTATGGCTAAATTGATAAAGTACAGATTAAATCATGCTAAATATGATTAAAATGGGTTTTAAGAGGTTTAGAACAAGTTTGGATCGAATTGAAATCAATTCGGATCAAAACAATGCTTCAAAACTCAGAAATCTGAGTTCCAGACCAATTCGAACGCTCAGAACAAAGGTTCGAGCGCCCAAAATGTCTTTCCGATGGCCCTTGGGAGTGAGCGGAACTTCCGGACACTTATCCAGAGAACTAGATTGCGGGAATCCGGGATTCGGATGCCCGAAACACCATATGGGGGCCGGGATATTGATTTCGGACCCCTACTTGCGGGCGCTCGGATAACTTTCGGACTCCCAACCTGAGAATTGGTTTCACTGCATGGAAGGTTCGGACGCTCGAATTGTTCTGCGAGCGCCCAAAACAACTTTCGAGCAGTCTACTGTGGCGCCCAATACCACATTCGGACACTCAACCCAAGAGCACCCCTCCCGAGACAGAATAAACATTCGGACGCCCGATTGTAATTTCGAGTGCCGAAATTGTAAAGCGGGCGTCCGGTATTTTAAACCGGGCGCAGGCACGTAAAAGGGGCAATGTACACCTTCTATCGGACGCCCAAAAGACTGAGCGGGCGCCCGAAACCCTGCGTGTAGACCGAGTTTCGTTTAGATGTGAATTAAGAGAATTAGGGGGTTAAGTTGCTGTAGCAACCCTATAAATAGGGTTTCTCACTGACACTTGGAACCCTAATTTCACAACCATTTTCCTATTTCCCTCACTCTCTCTCCTCCTGTGAGACCCCAGGTAGTCCTATATATAAGATATAATAAAGCTAAACTCTTAATCCGGCTTAAGCATTTTCGGCGGTGGCTAGGCCCAAGAGGTTGAGAGAGTTGAGCATGCTAGGACGGTAGTCCTAGGATGGGTGACCCCCTGGAAAGTTGGGGCGTCACAGTTGGTATCAGAGCCAATTACCAGCCGGAAGTGTGAGATGAGTCTTGACTGAGCCAAGATTGTACAGCGGGGAGAGCGAGGCTCTCATACTGTTGACTGTTGTGGGTAGACCACAAGGTCAGTTTAGGCTAGCGAGACGAGTCTTACATCGCCTGGTACTTGTGAGTCTGAGCCTAACGAGGACGTCAGGGCTTAAAGGGGGGGAGATTGTGAGACCCCAGGTAGTCCTATATATAAGATATAATAGGGCTAAACTCTTAACCCGGCTTAAGCATTTTGGGCGGTAGAGGTTGAGAGAGTTTAGCGTGCTAGGACGGGAGTAGTCCTAGGATGGGTGACCCCCTGGGAAGTTGGGGCGTCACACCTCCCTTTCTCTCTCTAGGAAGGGGAAACCGCATCCATCATTTTTGAGGAGCTTGGAGCTGGATCCATCTTTCTTTGAAGCTTGGAAAAATTGAGGTTCGAGATGAAGCTCTAGGAGGAAGAAAAGACCCTTCTACCGTCACCAACTTCTCTTATTTGCCCTCAAGTTAGGGGCAAAAGAAGTATTTTGACTATTTGCCCTTTCAAATGTACCCTCCTACCATAACTAACTTTTCTTATTTGCCCTTAAGTTAGGGGCAAAAGAGGTATTTTGACTTCTTTTTAACTATGGTAGAAATTTGACCGAATTTAACCCGAGATGACTAAACGGGTACTAATGGCGGAGTTATTTTTGAATAACGGAGAAACATACGAGGGTATATTTGAAACAAAAAAAAGTAGGGATATATAAGATATTTTAGAAGTTTTGAGGGGTACATAGGTAATTATCCCAATCACAAAATCTAGAAGGAAAAGACATGAACCACATCGCAACTAGCTAAAGATAAAACTATGAGAATATCATGCTACAATGGTACCACTGAAGATTTAAGTTGTTTGTCCTGTAATTGATGAACAATAAAGGGCTAAGCATGCTCATACAAGTGGTTCTTGTCGTACTTTATGGGAATAATCTACAGTCCTCGAGATAGGAAAGCTATTTCAACTAATTTCCAAAGAAAAGGTTAATAAACCCGTTCAGTCACTGCATATTTTCTCAACACAAAGCTTCGAAGCTAATGACAAAAAATACACTAGACCGCTGGACCTTATTTCATGTCATTCTAATCCATTCTGGGCGTGTTTGGTTAAAGGATTTTTAACCCTGGAATCAGAATTGCAAAGAAGATTTCCAATTGTTGTTTTGTACGCGGGATTCTCATTCCAATTTCAATTCCCGAGTGGAATAGGGATCCCCTAATCACCTCATTTTCCAATCCGGCCTCCTAGGGTCGGATTGTTAAATGAATCAGGGTGGAATCACATTAGTTTCCAAAATAATTCCCGTGCATTGCAATTTAAAAAATACAAATTTTGTTCATATGTTCAATTCAAATTTGAAATTAAGTTGTAATTTTTAATTTCAAATTTGAATCTAAATACAATTTAATTTTTATTTTTTATTTTGATTCCAACTTAACTTTAAATTTACAATTCAACCATACACTTTTGGATTGTGAATTGTGAATTTTAAATTTAAATTCAAATCAAAATTCATTAAATTAAAATTGTGTACTCAAATTTAAAGTAACTTTTTTTAATTCAATTATAACTTAGATAGTGGATTAGAATTATAAATTTAAAATATTAATTTTTAGTTCAATAATAATGCAAATTTAAATTTGTTTACTAAGTTTCTTTTAATTTTGAACTTTGACTTTAAATTTGTTTACTAAGTTTCTTTTAATTTTGAACTTTGACTTCAACGTGAATTTGAATTATATTTCACTTGTTTTTCTTTTCAAGTACAATTATGAATTCCAATTTGAATTCAAATTTGAATTCAACTTTTTTGTTTAAACTATGAATTAAAATTTTTTTTGAATTGGAAATTCAAATTGTGAATTCAAATTTGAATTCAAATAAATTAGTTTTATGTTCTAATTTGCCAACAAGATTTTAGATTTTAAATTGTGAGTTATAATAGATTTTAAATTGTGAGTTATAATAGATTTTAAATTGTGAGTTATCATTTTCAAATTCTAATTTTAATTTTAATTTTAATTTTAATTTTAAGCTC
Organism: Puya raimondii; assembly: GCA_016920855.1. Classification (NCBI taxonomy): domain Eukaryota; kingdom Viridiplantae; phylum Streptophyta; class Magnoliopsida; order Poales; family Bromeliaceae; genus Puya; species Puya raimondii. Next base: position 152,508,777 of record JABWPP010000050.1, on the reverse strand, counting down.
AAATTTGCATCCAAATTATCAATGTACTTACATATTTTTAATTATAAACTGAGTATCAAATTTCATTTCATATTTTTATAATTTGAATATAAATTTGTTTTAAATAGTTTTACGGGCAACCAAAATTTCCTTCTTTCCAATCAAACAATGGAAATAGGAATGAACCATTCCGATTCCCACCATTACTCATTTACTCTAAACCAAACATATGAAGAGATTTTATTATTCCATTTCCAATTCCCGTCCATTCTAAATCCTATTCTGATTCCGATTCCTATTCTGATTTCGATCCCCATTTTCAACCAAACACGCCGTTTATGTGCTATATTAATCAGATATGAATTTGAAAAAATGCAAAGGTCCTTGTAAAAGGAATAGATCTTACTTTGTGTGCATTGAAAATTGGCAAGCCAGGGCAAAGCGGTTCCTCATCATTAACTTCTTTGATGGAAGGTATCTGTCCGCTCAACAAGTATTCGCTGAACAACAAACCTGTTTAAATGAAAGAACAACATTAAACTAGTAAACGTTTTACTTAGCACGATGACAAAAGTTGCAAGCTCCATGAAATTCATCAATTGCTCATTGCATAATTGATAGGATAGCTTAGAGCAACATGTAAGCCTATATAATGTTTGCCTATGTGAACCACAAAGAGAGTGAAAGAGAAGATAAGAAAGGAATCATCCAAATTAAGATGGTCTCTGATCCTTAAGATGGCAAACGGTAACATGCTTCATGGTGGAAAATTAGTCATAAAGGAAAACTACACACAATTGTTACATATGCTGCCATATCCTGCAGAAAGAAACTATTTAAGAATGCAAATTAGTGATCTTGATGTACATTTCAAACAACACATCAAACAAGATATATTTAATCTGCACAAAGTAGAATATTGACAAAGTTGTACATTCTTGAGCTAGTTAATCCGCAAATTAAAAAAAAAAAAAAACATATAACGTATCAAACTCAACTGCACTATTACCTAGTTTGATTCGACTACCTAATTTTTGAACGTTTTGATTTTGCTCCCTAAGCTTTTCATTCATTTGATTTAAGCTATTTCATGAACCTTCCACTTCGTAATTTAAATGTTTCATTTATTTTAACGGGTTTAATTAGTGTATCACCTGATTCATGCGACTATATTTCGATTAAAACAAGCAGTGCTCCAAATTTTGTAATGGAGATGTTGAACAACCCAAATCAAATAAATTTATAGGTTAGGTACAATAATCAAAAATTTTAAAGGTAGGGTAGTTCGTTCAAAATGGATCATAGTTTAGATAAGTTTCATACTTTTTTTTTATCAAAACAGAATTCCTTAATTATCTATTACTTGGCATCTCAATACTAGAGTATAGTCAGATTGACACTGCACATTCTCAACACATTTTCTCTACAGATGTGGTTGACCAGAGCTTCAATGACAAACATGATAAATAACCAGGAAAAGTAGGAAAGCATGCAGGAGCAATGATATAATCCCAAGTAAAAGGTGGTGAAGCAACATTATTATGATCAGCCTACAAAAGAGTTGCGCTAAAGACTCATAAAAATGACTCTATGGGACCATTCGTTTCACCAGTTTGTAATATTCCGGAAATCCTCTATACATTCTATTCAAGATGTTCACATCGTCACCATGCAATTCAAGTTAGGGAGATGTAAAAGGTGCTGGTGAATGGTGGAATCATCCTAGATTCCCAATAAGTAGGCATATTACAATAGCATAGGTTAGAGGGTATTGTCGTTCCCATACTTCATGGGAATGAGCAGTCCATCAGAAGTATTTGTAAATTTCTCGCACCCTCCCATGCCAAGCAGCATAATGACAATCTTGCAATTCCAAATTATAAAATATATGGCATTTAGGAAATTCCACAAACCGGTGAAACGAATAACCCTGCATACCATGATGAGATACTAAGTCCAGAAGAATATGAGAAATTAAATGTTTGTCTGATATAATTTGACTAGCATCATTGACTCAGCTTCTCAAGAAAAAGAAAAATGATATTGCAAAAAATATTACTTGCACGATAAGGATTAAGAGTCCTCAGTTGAATTGATTGGTAGGACTTGAGATTGCAGTACATGTGAATTCCTGTTATCATAAAATACGAAGAAAGAGCCAAAGAAGTTGATGAGCCAACATAGTTAGCCAATGTTATTCCTATCATGATTCCGAGGAACTTGCTGACCATTCCTTGAGCTTCCCCTTTCGCAATGACCTGCAAGATGAAACATATGAGAATATCAAACTTTAGAAGCTGAAGTTTCCTACATTTATTTTACTACGACATGCACTTCATGACAAGATTTTATCATCATTCATCGTTAGTTGATACTTGACAGAATTTAATAATGGTTATAATTACAAGCAATAAAAAGTAATCTCTCTCTCTCTCTCTCTCTCTCTCTCTCTCTCTCTCTCTCTCTCTCTCTCTCGCGCGCGCGCGCGCGCGCGCGTGCGCACGCTCTTCATGACAAGATTTTATCATTAATCATCGTTAGTTGATAAAATTTAATAAGGATTATAGTTACACAATAAAAAGAAATCCCGGCGCGAGCGCGAGGAAATTGATTTCTTTCAAGATGATCTTGGTCGTGATAGTGAGAATCAATAACTTATCTTGCTTACCTCAGCAAAGTTCCTTTGCACGGCAAAACCTGCATAGAAACAGCTTCTGGTGGCAGCCTGCAGAAAATAAACCATGTTCAAATTTAGTGATTGGACAAGCAAACATAATAAAGCCACTTGCGTAGACCTAATTGCACATAAGCAACCACAAAGCACTAGAAGTAAATGTAGATCCTCAACATACAGATCGTTTTTACCTGCAAGTTCAATTAAGCCATGTAACTTCCAGTGTTAACATAATTCAGAAAACTACAAAACCAATTACTAGAAAAGGTACAACTTGCAAAATACTGAAACAACTTAGTTTTTCTTCTTCTGTAGAGCCTATCATCTCATCATTATGATGTAACTAGGAGATCAGACCACTCATCAGAAGACCACTTGATTTTCAGCATGGCACTAGCCCACGGCAGAGCCATGGTACTGTAATAGACTGACTGCACAGCAAAGGACTGATCAACTTCTTGTAAAGCATCCAAGTGACCACCAGGAGCATCAAGCAGCAACAACCACTGTCCAGTAATTTTTGACCAGCAGTCCAACGGTGTTGTATAACCACTACTACCCCACTACCTTACTCTCCCCCTATATACATTTTTTCGTCATTACCTAAGAACCTAAAAAAAAAAAAAAAATCCCAGTATGAATCCCAAGAACAATGAATCCTCCGTACTATTTACCAAACATTATTGACTAGAAACAAATTAACATAAATAGCATTCCAATCCACAAAACCACCATCACAGAGTGGAGTTAATTTTCCCTTCTTGAATGCAAATTAAACGTTCATAAAGAGCAATGTGCCACAATGACCACAAAAGAGATGGCTCTAATCCTTTTCTCAAAGGATATTTGTAGTATACTAAATTTCAGTATAGTAGACAGAATTTTGGCCAAATAGACAAAAGTGCAAAATAAATCAGCATAAGATATTATTTAGTGGACTCTAGAGAGATTAGAATGTGTTGGAAGTGATTTGGAGTGAAAACCAAATGTCGAAAAGTGTCAGGTTCCAGAACGTACTAGTGAGTTCCGGAACCTAAGCAGTGCATAACCAATCTTAACCTTACAGTGCCCTGAAAGCAAGGCTTCGCCAATTGAGAACAACCCACCACCTCAATGATTCAGTCAGAATTAGGAGTTAGCCCATTAGTTGTTGCCTTTAGAACCACCATAGCCCTACTGCCTCACCAAAAATTTCCAACCACTAAGAATCCTGGTGAACCTAAAAAAGAATAAAAATCAACGTTCCTTCTTTCACCTTAGAGAAAGTCATTCCCATACCCATGGGTAGGTCTTAGTCTTACGGTACACTAGTTGAATCAAGCCTCCTAACCTTCAGGTTTTGAGGAACTCGATATTGAGTTTCGGAACCGGGCTCGGGTTCCGAAATTTAGAGATGAGTTTTGGAACCCAGCCCCACTCCTAGCTGGTTGAATCTTTGGGTTCTTGAACCAAAAAGTGAGTTCTGGAACCCAAGCAGCTTTAGGCAGAAAGTGTTCAAAAATTAAATTTTTGAAATTGGAGGGGTTTTATGCAATTGTAGCACCCCAATAAAGCCCCTAAGAGCCCTAAATCCCATTTCACTCCCCTCCAACCAAGAATTTAAGTGCCCATCGGCACTCGTGCTGGCAAGATATCGGCACGATGCAGCCCCCATGCCGATGGCACAACTCAAAACCCTCTATTCTTTAAATTAGTAAGTAATTTTCTCAACAAAGTTCAAAAGATATGATAAAAATACATAATAAATAATTGGCATATTTTGTTGCTAAAAGAAATAAGTATTTCATGCCAAATATGCTAAAAGAAATAAGTATTTCATGCCATTACGTATCGGCACACATATATTTTTTGTGACCGGCACGCATCGGCACGGCCCGGCAAGCACCGTGCCGCACCGTGCCGGCAAGTTTCCGGCACGACCCCGTGCCACGGCACTTAAATCCTTGCCTTCAACCCTACATTTATTTCTTCCTGCCTTTCTTCTCTCTCTTTCTCCACAAAACCCTAACCCCCTCTCCTCTACCTTCCTCCCAAGGAGCCCCAATAAGCTTAGTGTTGGACCAAAATCTCTAGGAGGGAGCTCACCAAAGGGTGGAACAAAGTCTGTCAACCCTCGTTTCCAAGCTAAAAGGGAGTTGAGGTGAGTTCTTAAGTGGTTTTTAGGGTTTGTGGTTTAAGAGTTCTAACATGGTTAGAACTTCTCCTTTAGAGCCAATTAGAGGCCTCGAAAACTAAGATGCACTTTACGACGAGTTTCTACAAGCTACAATAGGTTATGCCTTCCGAAATGGTTGAATCCTTTCCTCTATGTCTAAATTTCTCTCTCTAGCTTATGGTTTCATGATTGGTATAGTGCTCTAGGGTTTTATGGTATTCCTTCCATAATTGCTGGACATGTATTCTTCATAGTTGTTGATAGATACAACTCATCTATGTGGATCTATGATTTAGCACGCATAAGCAGAGAATGACACTAGTATTAGTGTTGTAACCCTAGAACTTGTATGACTAGTAGTAGAAGCCTCTTTAATTAGTGAAGCTTGATTTATCATGAGATGCTTGATGTGAGTAGTTGTCATGCATGATTACCTTAAAGATTCAAGAATATGTATACCTAGCATGGTTGATAATTGACGATGACAAATACGCATCTTGGAAATTTGTCATAGCATGCCATATTTGCCATTTGATGCTTTCTCCTTGAGATAAGAATGCTAGGATGATATAATTCATGGTTTATGGCCTCTGGCATAATAAAGTCATCGTATGTTTGTGATTAGATACACGTTAAGATCATGATCACCGAAAAATAATTGTTGGGCTGGTACATCCACGAGATTACAATATTGTCGAATAGTGCAATCTAGAGTGAGTTTATGACCAAGCTTGTGATAGTCTGTTATTTGCTCACTGAGCTTAGCTTGTGGAAATCGCGACTCCGCAAGCCGTGCTCCTCCGAACGTGGATTTGTATAAATGATATGCCTTGAAAACTTGTCCAACTTTAATGTATAAAGATAGTCTTTACTTTGATGCCATTATTGTACATAATCTTGTATGCACTATATTAGTGTTGTTGATTGTACAAGTTTCGTGTTTTACTGCTTCATACGTACAGGAAAAACCTTGTCCGTACGGCAGGTCTATTACACGTACCCGATTGTGCTTCCGCACCGGGGCATGACATATATTTAGATGATTGCAAATGATACAGACAACAAATCTTCAACTAAATTGCATATTTGAGAAAATTAGCGTAGAGACATCAAGGACTGCAACTTCGGTTGGGTTCAATAAGAATTTTCTTGATCTGATTCAAATGGTTGATCCGTCCAAATATATGCTATGATATTCCCCAAAAAAATCTCGTTTGGCACACCAAGAAAAAAAAATCAAATCACATTAACTTGGGAAATAGATGATTTGGTGCAATTCTGCAAATCATAGTTAGGTTTATGATGACTGTCCTAAGACATGAAATTGACAACAGTATATGTTCAAAATTCTGAGAAAACCCCCAATGCAAGAAAATGATAGTTAACAAAACCGCCTGCATTTTGCTCTCAATATTAATTGTGTTCATTTGATTTCACAGTTTTGGGCTCACAGGATAACTAATCAAGCATTATACATAAGATTTCTTGAAGAAGTGAGTCATCTTTGCATGTTAGAGATAATTTTGTATTTATTTCTATGGCAAATAAAGCCTCAAGCCCATCAGCAACCACACAAAGCACTAGTGAATGGGACTATTTTATGAAAGTAAAAGCATGCAATGAGAGATAAAAACAATAAAAAAAATGATGACCTAAAGATTGACAAATGGCATTTCCCAAAACAGAGAATAGAGGAGAGCTGCCAAACAACATAGTAAGGTCATTCAATTTAATTGTCAACCACAAGGCATTACAAAGTGGAAAATAGCTTACTCCCTTTGAAAAAAATGAATAATGATAACTTTTCAAGTTTCATGATTTAAACCATATGAGAAGAAGAGAGAATGTGCAATCATCAGGTAAAGTTATTTAAACATGGCTACAAAATTGTTAAGATTATGATTGACAATTGTGGGCCTATTTGGACTGCTGGAGATTCCTTAGAAGTACTATCTCATTAAGTTGCTGAAAGAAGGACTCTCCGCAATTGGCTTCTATTGTAGCTAAAAGCAGAGCCTATATTGACATTCTACTTTTAAAGCCTAGGAACTAAGTAGGCATCCTGGCAGATCCGAAATCCCAAGAAGTTTTGTTTTCTCAAACACAGCTTCTAGTTCTTCAATAGAGAAGTCGTTCCAGAATCAAGGCTAAACAGCAAATATACCAATTACATATGTATAACCTAATGCACAAGAAAGATATGCAAATATAGACAACTATATAGACAACTAACTTGTATTAATGAAGCAGCTGAACGACCAGCTCCTGCAGCCGCACCAATCAAAACAAAAAGATGAGGAAAAACTGGAGTCAAAATCTCCAATCCATAGGCTGTATTTTCTAGAAGATCTGCAAAGAGCCTCCATCCCTTGGGATTAACATCAAATTGACGACCAAATTTTGACAACAATATTTTGCTGAGATACCCGATTCCATCTTTAAGAACCCAGTTAACTGCAGCTGCTGTTGGTATTGCACCTTTTCCTAAGCCAACTGCGTAGAGTAAAGCCTAACAGGAAGAAATGCAATAATGAAAAAGGTAAGATTATGTAATAAAGTGAAATAAAAGTAAATGAGCATTTAACATATTGTAAAATTCAAAAAGTAGGTAAGGGCTAGAGCAGAAAGATTCATACCGCAATCTCAAATACATGGTAGAAGACATGGCAAAAGAATTTAACACCATTAATGTGCACTGTATTTCAAATACATAATCATATCATGATATTATTTTGAAGAAAGCAATAAAACCATGGCTTCTTGGTTGAAAGCCAGAACACTTTTGTTCTTTCATCCCTTTTGTAGAATAGTAGTAATCATATTTCCGACTAGAGTTTCTAGATGATTATTGTTGCAAGCATATCCAAAAACTAGAGTCGAAAGGAAATGGCTAGGAAAACACGCAACATCTACTAATGTGGTGTTTAGGTGAAAAAGATAGTAGGGAGACTACAGTAGCTCCACTAAACCAATAGAAAGTGCAGGAAACAACATAATACAAGTAAATTTCACTTACACAAATATTGTGACGCCCCACTTTCCAAAGGATCACCCATCCTAGGAACACTCTAGCCCTAGCACGCTTAACCCTCTTAACCTCTTGGGCTTAGCCACCATCCAAAATGCTATAGCCAGGTGAAGAGTTTTAGCCTTATTATATCTTATATTAGAACTCTTCCAAATCCTAGGGATGTCATATTCCCCTTTCCCCCAAGCCCTGATGTCCTCATCAGACTCAAACGCTCACAAGCACCAGGCGATGTGAGATTCATCTTGCTAGCCTTAGCCGACCTTGTGTGCTCCACCCACAACAGTCGTAAGCCGGGGAGCCGCGTCCTGCCCGTTGTATTACCCTAACTCAGCCGAGACTCATCTCACACTTCCGGCTGGTGATTAGCTCTGATACCAACTATGATGACCCGATCCGCTAGCAATAATAACTCGTTGGGCTCAAACCACCACCCCAAAATGCTTAAACTCAGTTATTATTACTATGGTCATGGTCTCTTATATATCCAATCACAACCCCGTTCCCAGCCAGTGTTGGACTATTGGAGTGTCATAGACCCCCCCCGTATAGATCCTGATGTTCTCGTCAGTCCAATCACACTCATAGCCCAAGATCACCAGGCGATGCTGCTGAGTAAAAACCCTGATTTCTACTCTATGTTTGGTTCAACCAGAAGACAAATTGGTTTTTTTCAATATGCTAAACTCATTTAGTTACTTGATCAAACTTGCACTAAAGAGCATTAAATTTCATCTAAAATAAATTAAATGTCAGTTTTTCATATTTTTGCTCACATCATATCCAATTTTTAGAGAGATTCAGCCGTAGGAACAAAATCTTAGCCATAAAGAATATTAGCATCAAATGAAGGAACTAAGAGAAAAAGGAGGGGAAATAGGTACAGGAAATCGAGGATGGGAATTAAGAGAGAATGAAAAAAGAATAGCATGCTCTATTCACCAAAAGACTAAATACACTAATTATGAAGAGTATTTTCAAAAACAAATGATTTCATAAACCTACAACAATATTTCAACAAAACTATATTGTTTCTAATCATATTCAATGTCAATCCAAATTGATGCCAGACAAAAATCTCCACTTAATCAAAGTAATTCACTACAAACAATGATATTTCATCTCTTCGTGTCATAAGAGATTATAACAATAGAAAGGAGCCTTTTCTCCACTAGTCATAGAAACTTCAAAGATTTCTCCCCTGGAATAGCTTATCATATCGAATTTGTCCATTGAACAACTAGATCACAGTTGACAAGCAGAACCCAATCTCAGCTAGACTGCTAGAGAGAAGATACACTAGTATGAAACTCTTGATGAAAGCTTGGTCCTGCTGTTAAAATATTTGCGCTAAACATAAATAACTGTATGCACCTCTACTTTCATTGATGAGAATAAAAGAAAAAAGTTGATTAAAACTCAGAATTCTTTCAACAAATATAGGAGAATTTCCCAAAAATAGCTTTCCGCCTGCTAGGTACCAAAGGACTTGCACACAATATCTCTTGGGATGAATCAATAGAAGGATTAGTAAGTCCGTATACATAATCAACAAAAGTGATGTCCATGCCGCAAAGCAAGCATGCCAATTTTTCTTTAACAATTTCATCTCATCTATTGTTAAAGAAATGTATTGGAAAGAAGTGAAAGCAACATGGACCTAGAGTCTAGAGAGAAGAGAAAGTGAAAGTAAAAATGAATACCTGGGTGGATAAGACGCTGCTGATTTGGCTGGCAATGCCCTGGACTCCTCTCCAGAGGGAGTATTCAAGGTAATCACAGCTGATGCTGTCAGGGTACCCTTCGGGCAACATCAAGCGAACAACAAGATCCCTGCTACTCTGCCAGCAAGACTCCACCCCACGATAGAATGGAAACTCATCGTCATTATTAGCCACCGCTGCCACAAAGGAGTCTCTGCATGCATCGGGAGCTAGCCTCGTCCGCTTGCCCCCCTTCACCTCCCAAACTAACGAATCTTTAGAATCATCAATACTGGTTCTAGCAAAGGCGAGAGGAGCAAGGAAGAGGGAAAGAAGGCAAAGTAGGAAAAGGAAGAGAAAGGATGCAAGAGGCCTCCGAGGGCTGTGGCCCTGCACTCCACCATGGTAGAGAAGGATAAGGCCAAAGAGCATAGGAAGAGAACAACTCCTCCGCCAACAATCATCAGGATCCGAAGGGTCTCCTTGCCACCACCACCACCACCAATTATTTTTGTTGCCACCCCCGCTGCCTCCTTGGGGAAGATGAGGAGAAAGAGGGTGTGTGCCGATGGGCAATGTTACAGGGTAGTGATCTTCCTTGGGAGATGATAACAAGGTTGGGTGATCTCGTACTATTAAGGCAAGAGTGGGAATGAGAAACAAATGATGGAGATGATGAGAAGGATTAGAAAGGCGGGTAGATGAGAAGGAAGAAGAAGAGCGAGACAGAAAAAAGGGCTTATGCAACGTGATGCAAGGACGAGGAGGAAGGAAAACCAAAGTAGACCCTTTGCATTGGGAGGGCAGACCCAGGCCTAGCCCTAACACACACAGAGACGACATTGGAGCAAAGCGCCTCTGCACAGGGAAGCGCCTCATCTTTCCATCAAGATAAACCTACAGAGAGAATCCCAATTAACAACAAATAATTGGCACTATTACAAAGACCGCAAAGTTATAATAACTAGTTTAGAAAAACCATGGTGGAAAAGCTATAAAGCACTTCATATGGACAAGCCAAATCATATGAACAGCAAGAAGTTAGCATCACTACCTTTATCAGTAAATCAAAGTAGCCTGTAGAACATGGATCATATACTAGCATATATCTAAAGCATATCTAATTCAAGGAGGCAATAGAGCTTAACAATGCCACATATAGCATATTAAATACTATATGAGAGAAGGACTTACAGGAGAATAGCGTATCTTCTCCTCCGATTCCTTCCCAATACAACCCCTGCAAATGGCATTATGATTTTTCATAATTGATAAATACATTATAAGAATAAAAGAGATATAGATAATGGTGAAAAAGTTAGGATAAACTCCGATCAAATCCAACACCGGATTTGATAGAATGTGAATATGGTTGTCAAAATTTAGCATTCGACACATTCGTATCCGAATTCGTATTCGAAAAAAATAAAAATAAAAATATGGATGCGAATATGGTTTTGTACAAAATCCAACCGCATTCGACTGTTTTCACCCCTAAGAGATAAGAAGGATGTTAATATATATAGTGGGGGGGGGATAAAGTGGTTTTCTATTGTGTTCTTCGTTTATTTTACTATGAACTTCATGTAAAATTGCATTTATATATTAAAATCTTAAATTGTATTGAATAAAATATAGATATACGAAGTTTGAACACGAATGTGAGCCTTCAATTGCATTGTGTGTTTTATTTGCACTATTTTTAGTTCATATTTATATATGCATATAAGTATATATTATTATCGGATTAATATCCGAATACAAATCCGACTCAAATCTGAATTCGAATACGTTTTAAGCATATATGGTGACGAAAATTTAGCATCCGACACATACCGGCATTCAAATTCACATCCAAAAAAAAATATGGATGCCGATATGGTTTTGTCAAAAATCCAGCTGTATTCGACTGTTTTCACCCCTAGATATAGATTTTATGAAACAAGAATATAGATTGACTTCCATTGCATATATGAAATACATAATGTAGAACATATTTTACACACACACAGAAAGCTCTATGAGAAAGGAGAATACCTTGTGAAGATGAATGAAGCAACATCAAAGCATAACATGGCAGTAAGATCAAAACAAAACCTGCCAGATATTAATGAAAATATATTTCCAATCATAATATGATGGAGGATCAAGCAAAGCAGGTCGTAGGAAAAACTTCACCATCACGATATAAAAATCCGTTAGGGTTACTAAGGTATAGGAAAAATATATATGTCCAACTTACAAGTAAATTTTCACGGAAGTGATGAAAACCAAAATCAAAAGCTATCAATATTACAGAAACAAAAGTAAAAGATTGAGAAAGGTACCTAAATTACTGAGTGTGATTGATGATTGACGCTTGCAGTTTTTTGTAACTTTAACTCCAACCACTTTTCAGGATCATGTGCTGGGGAAAAAAAACAGAATAGATGAAACAAGGGAAAAAAAAAAAGGTATCGTGGAACAGTCAAAAAATCCAAAGCAAGGAATATGAAGCTTTTTTTACTTGACAAACAAACTCTGACTTTTATTTCTTTCCCTACCAAGCTTCTTCTGCATGAAGTTAGCAGTGTTACAATAAATTAGTAGCTTCAGGTGGATAGGAACTGACCTACTTTACCAACATTATCTTAAGCTTGTTCTGCAAGATAAGCATGGAGATTAGAAAATAGCAATCAGATTGATTTAGATTTAATCGACGATTAGAAATTTGTTTATTAGCACTCACCAAAAGGACAAAGCACTTTAGTAATCAAAAATTCAAGTTATAATTCAGATTATGTAGGGTCAAATGCCAATCATAGGATGCGTAACACAATCATTGCAAGTGCCAACAAAATGATTTTAACCTTAAAATGTCAGATAGAGGACAAACAGAGAAGATATTAACATAATCCCAAAATAAATGAGATATCAAGCAACATATTCTATAATCACATTAATTTTCAACTATATTAAAAACAAGCAAGCAGGGTTTCAAATAAATATGCTAATTTTCTAAGTGACTGAAGCTTACACTAGAACATTCATAATTTCTAACACATAACATGCATACAAATTTTGCTCTAAAGAGAAGATCACATATTCTAACAACATAAAAAGAAAATTAGCATTGATTAAACACGTGCTAGGCGCAAGGCACGCCCCTGAGAGAGGTAAGGAACATACTTCCATTAAATTTTGTAATAAACAAGAGGCTCTTTAATATACTTTCTAACAATTGTTAAATGGCATTAAAGGCTTTTTAAAATCATATTATCACAATAAACATTTTAAAAGTAACCAAATAATCCTGTTTTGATTAAAACAGAGAGAGAGAGAGTTAAACTAGGGTCTAACCCAATTTTATTACTAGAAGGTTTAAAAACAGAGAAAAACACTGTTCTAAGAACAAATTAAAACACTATTTTAAGAACAAATTAAAATTACCAGATTCTAATCCACATAATATGCAGGGGAGAGAGAGAGATGAACTCCTCAGCGGAGGTAGGTGGCAGCGGTGGAGGGAGGCGGCCGCAGCAGAGAAGCAAGCCGAGGGGAGGGAAGAAGCGGCGAAAGCGGAGTCGCGAAGGTGACGGAGGAGGGGATGACCACGGGAGGGAGGGAGCGGAGGAGCGAGGAGCGCAGGTGACAGAGAACCCAGGGAGGAGGAGCGCAGCTGACGGGGAGAGAGAGAGAGAGAGAGCGCGCGCGCGAGGGTGATCGAGGGTTTAGGTAGGGATGAAAACGGATCCGGCTTGGTGGCCCGCCCAGTCCGCCCCGAATGGGCAGTGAACGGAAAGAAATAAACGTGTATTCGGAGCAGAAAACGAGATAATTTTTATGATTCGAAACGAATTCGGGGCTAGAAAGGGGAAAAATTTTGAACCGCTCCGAATCCGCCCCGCCCCGCCGTGACCCTAAAAAATAATATATTTATAAAAAAAATTTAAAATACAAATTAGTTAGTACTCTCATTTCTCGTGTATTTGAAATTTTTGAATTTTGCTTCGAATTGTAATTGATATTTTTTATTTTTATAATTTATGTTAATTATGTATATAACTTAGTAATATTATTCATTATTATTAAAAAAATTATTAATTTATATTTTACAAAAAATTAATAATATTATAATTTTTTAAAAAAAATATTAATTGGCGAGGCGGATTCGGGGCGCCGGCGGGAGGTGGATTATGAGGCGGTGCGGATTATGGGATATATTTTTTAACCTGTCACGGATTCGGGGCGGGAGGCGGGGCAGAATTTTGGTCGTCGGGGCAGGAGTCGGGGCGGGGCTCCTGCCCCCAGATCTGCCCCGTTTGCATCCCTAGGTATAGGGTTCTCAACACGTTAATTTAGGTTTAGGTATTTTAAGATTTTGAGTCCATTAGACCCAATAAAAGTATACATCCAAACCCATTAAGCCATACATACATCTGGCGGCTGGCGCGCCTTGAGCCCCGACCTAGGCACGCTGTCGGTTAAATTTTTCATCTTGAAGATCCTCGTGCAATGCCCAAGCGTACCCAATAAGTCTTAGGGCGTGTTTGGTTCGCCCATTTTTCACCTAGGACTCGGAATCGGAATGCACGATTTCATTTGTAGATGTTGGGTATGCAAGAGTATCATTTCAATTTCGATTTCCGGGTGGAATGGGAATCCCTCAGTCACCCTTTTTTCCATTCTGGCCTAGGAGGCCAATTTGGAAGTTGAATAGGGGAAGAATGGATGTTTGTTCGGATTAAATTTAATTTTTTTAACCTTATTTTTTTAATTAAAATAGAAGTTTAAATTTAGAAATTAAATTTAAAATTTTAAATTTAATGTGAACTTGAATTAAAAATTAAAATTCAATTAAGCATTTCAAATCTAATTTATGAATTTGAATTTAAATTAAAACTTAATTTAAAATTTAAAGTTATATTTAAATTTTATTCAAATTTAAATTAAATTTTATGGATTCAAATTGAAATTTAAATTGTAATTTTAAGTTTGAATTTGAATAAATCAAAATTTAGTTTTATATTTTAAATTATCTACTCAAATTCAAATTTTAATTTTTTACAAATATATTTAAAATTTTGACATCATTTCAAAATTTTGATGTAAATTTTTAACATTTAATTTTTAGTTTGAATTTGAATTATAAAATTCTATGTTTTGAGTTTCGAACTCAATTTTAAATTATCTTGTCAATCCAAATTCCGATGGATCCAACGAAAATGTTTAGAATTTATTTTTATTTACAATATCATAGTTTTGAGTAATATTATTGGAAATTTTAAAAACATTTTTTTTAGACCGTTTGGAATAATGATATATTATTTTGGATAATTTTATATTGTTACCGGTAATTTTAGTTTGCTATAATAATGACTCTGAAAATATGACTTCTCTTTCACTTTTTTTTGGAGGAAATGTGTCACGCCCCGTCGTGCCTTAACACCAAGTAGGTGGAAGGACAAACCGCACGAGCGCGTGCCCCAGACCCGCCGAACGGACAGAGTCTCCCCTACCCGCCCAAAGCGTCACAACACAAGCATTTCCACGAGGTTCCAACTAGGAACGGAGTACAAGAGTTGCATAAGGAAAGCATCAACATAAAGAAGTTCTACTTCTATTACAACACATTTGTACATATATACATGCCAAATTTTTTCTTTTCCTTCATTCATATTCCATACATCAAGTTCCAAAACTATGGAAATACAAGTTGTATACATTTAATAAAAACCCCTATGCTACCATTGTCCAAAACTCGGGTACAACTACACATAACACAAAAATGGAAGGGCTGCTATCTACAGAGCCAAACCCTTGCCTCGCTCCGCCGCCTCACTCGCGGAAGGACCTGAAAAACGGGGGGTGAGAACTATAAACATAGTTCCCAGTGGGTAAGGCCATCCAAGAGAGAAGCTCGACCCACCAGGTCCAAAGAAACACCATAAGCATAAGTAGATTTCAATTAACTATGCATACAAATATTTGCATGCTTGTAAATAAACATAAAGAATGCAACCAAATAAAATGACAACTTTTATTTTCTCCTAGGTTCATCCTATATCTCACATTGTCCAAGTTCAACTACTTTTCATTTATTTATGGTGTCGGAATCGCCGCATCACCAATTTGGTTCTCAACCAAAGTGGAATCGCCGCAAGTATTGGGCTCCGGGCAATGGAATCGCCATCCCCATCATGGTCTCAACCTCCAAGGAGTGAAATCGTCATCTCCTTATTCGAGTAGCGGAATCGCCGCATACCCGGGATAGCGAAATCACCGCGTACCCCAATGATTTCACTTTACACAATATAGTGTTGGGCACCGGGCAATGGAATTGCCATCCCCATCATGGTCCCAACCTCCAAGGAGTGAAATCGTCATCTCCTTATTCGGGTAGCGAAATCGCCGCATACCCGGGATAGCGAAATCGTCGCATACCCCAATTCGTCTCCGCCATCACGTGGCTCGGGTAGCGAAATCGTCGCATACCCGGGGTAGCGAAATCGCCGCATACCCCAATGTTCACATTTCACACTTGCCAACCTAAGTTCAATGGCCCTAGGTTCAAGTCACCAAGTCTAACCTATGTTCAATGACACTAGGTTTACTTTACATTCTCAACCTAAGTTCCATGACACTAGGTTCCAATCTCATGTTCCAACCTATGTTCCATAACACTAGGTTCCAATCTCATGTTCCAACCTATGTTTAATGACACTAGGTTCCAATCTCATGTTCCAACCTATGTTCAATGATACTAGGTTCCAATTCATATATGCAATCACATAACAAGTATAACTAATAATGAAATACTTGAATTCATTAACATGCAAGATGAGCCCATGGCTCAATTCATCATGATTCTCATTTTGCCAACATGCAAATTTTAGGGTTACATGCTTTTACACCATTTTAATTTTAAATGGTTATTTATCCTAGACATGGAAGTGATCTAATCACTTCGGTAAACACAAACCCACCTCAAGAGCTCCCAAGTCTTGAATTCCTTGAGCTCCTAGGTCACTAAGCCTTGAGTTCTTACTTCAACCCAAGCTTCTACAAGAAAATGGTTCGTTACTCATTATGAACCCATAAATCAACTCGATACTTGAAATCAATTGTTCTAACATGATTTTCTAAGCCTCAATTGTAATTCTCGAAGGTCCAAATATTTTTAGAACCTTCCATGGCAAAAGCTCTCATTTCACCTAGGTTTCACATGCATGCATGTAGAACCCCGAAATCTCTTGGCCAATCTCCACGTTTTGTGGATTAGATTGCCTACGGTCTCCAAAAACTTCATAATACTAAATAAATTCTAAGGTTTGAACCCAACTCATGAGGAACTCACCTTAACCACGAGTTCCCCAAGCTTCTTCTTGCACCAAGAAGCTTCTTCTCCACTTTGAAAATCTTTTCCAAGCTCAATCCACCATTTTCTCCAAGCTTTGGAGAGATCTCTAGAGATAAAAAGTGAGGGAGAGGGAGAGGAGAAGTAGAGGAGGAAGAAAATGAGAAGGGAAAGGTGTCTCAGCCTTTCATACACCCCCACTCATGTGAAAAGACCAAACTACCCCCCTCACATATCACTACACACAGCCAGCCAAAGCTGGCATCTCGCAGCTCTGCATTCTGGTATGCGCACTGGTATACCGAAATACGGGCGTTTATTCCGGTATCAACTGGCAATTCCGCAAAGCCCGAGAGCTGAATTTCCAGATTTCCCACTGTATTCCGGTATCTCACAATCCATACCGGAACTAATTACATCCATTCCGGAATCAACACATTCATACCGGAATCAAGTGAGTTTATTCCGATTTCAGCACTTGATTCCGCAGAACCCGAGAGCTGGATTTTCAGCTCAACCACGCCATTCCGGTATCAACACATACATACCGGAATGCGCCGCAGAATTCTGCAGTTTGGCATACTTGACTTTTCGAAGTCCGTTTTCGCGCCTCACTTGCGCCGAAAACACTTGTATAAGTCCCAAACTTGGCCGAAGCCACTCACATAGCCTCTCATACAACTTTTCACCAGAACTCCACAATTTGTAGAAGTTCGATACAACACACTAAAGTTCAGTGCTCTACATTCCTCCCCCATTAAAGAGAGTTTCGGCCGCGAAACTAAAATCGTACCTCAGCTAGAATCAGCGAAGAGGTAGGAAAATCGCTCCTTCATCGAGCATTCCAGTTCCCACGTAGCTTCGCGCTCGTCATGATTCGTCCATTGCACCTTTACATAAGGAATTTCACGGTTCCTCAATTTCTTCACCTCGCGCTCCATGATACACAAGGGAAATTCCTCATAGGTCATATCCTCATGAAGCTCAATTGGTACATACTCGAGGACATGCGCCGGATCATACACATACTTGCGTAGCGTCGATACATGAAACACATTGTGTATCCCCGCAAGTTTTGGCTGTAAGGCAAGCCGATACGCCAAAGATCCCACGCGCTCTAAAACCTTATAGGGCCCAATGTAGCGGAGACTCAACTTACCCCGTACACCAAATCGCTTTACCCCTCTCATGGGCGACACTTTCAAGAATACGCGGTTGCCCACCGCGAACTCCAAGTCCCGACGGCGCCTATCCGCATAGCTCTTTTGCCTTGATTGCGCCGTAGATAAGCGTTCACGTGCCAAGCGGACCTTTTCTTCCGCTTCACGCAAAACATCCGGTCCTAAGACCCTTCTCTCGCCGACCTCACTCCAATGAATAGGAGAACGACATTTCCTTCCGTACAAGGCTTCAAATGGTGCCATACCGATGCTAGATTGATAGCTATTATTATAAGCGAATTCAGCCATCGGTAAATAAGTAGGCCATGCACCCTTGAAGTCCAACACACACACTCGTAGCATATCATCCAAAATCTGAATTGTCCTCTCCGATTGACCGTCAGTTTGAGGATGAAATGCCGAACTGAAATTGAGCCGTGTACCCAAAGCTTCTTGCAAGCTTTTCCAAAAATGCGATGTGAAACGGAGATCTCGATCTGAAATTATCGAGGTCGGGACCCCGTGCAACCGCATAATCTCGTCCAGGTAGACTTGTGCTAGTTTGTCTCCCGACCAAGTGGTGTGGATTGGCAAAAAGTGTGCCGACTTTATCAAACGATCCACCACCACCCAAATCGCGTCGTGGCCACCTTGCGATCGAGGTAGACCCACAACAAAGTCCATTGCTATATTCTCCCACTTCCAAACTAGAATGGGCAACCCTTGCAATTTTTCTGCTGGAAAGCGACGCTTGGCCTTCACTTGTTGGCATACTAAATATTGTGCCACGAAGCGTCCAACATCAAGCTTCATCCCCGGCCACCAATAATGCATTCTAAGGTCCTTATACATTTTGGAGCCGCCCGGATGAATCGCATAGGGAGAAGTGTGAGCTTTTTTTCAAAATCTCCCCACGAATCTCCTCGACGTTAGGCACGCACAACCGATTTCAGAATCGGATGGTGCCCTCCGAATTCACGTGAAAGTCACCGGCGCGCCCGCTCTCGATAGCACTCCATTCCGGATCTCTGGATTGCTTTTCTTTGATTTGCTCCAACAAGGTCGGCCAAACCTCGAGATTCATGAGCGTTGCGGGGACGCCCGGGGCCACGACTTCCAAGTCAAACCGGCCCATTTCCTTGATCAACGGCATTTGTCCCGTCATCTCAATTGCGAAGTTCTCCACGAATTTTCGACTGAGCGCATCGGCCACCACATTGGCTCTACCGGGGTGGTACAAGATGGTTAAGTCATAATCCTTTATCAACTCCAACCATCTCCGTTGTCTCAAGTTCAACTCCTTTTGAGTGAATAAATACTTTAAGCTTTTATGATCCATGTACACCTCACAATGCTCCCCGTACAAGTAGTGTCTCCACAGCTTAAGTGCGAAGACCACCGCTGCAAGTTCCAGGTCGTGGGTGGGATAATTATGCTCATAGCTCTTCAGCCGACGAGAGGCATATGCTATCACCCGCCCTCTTTGCATAAGCACACACCCAAGACCGCGCCGTGATGCATCACTATACACCACAAAGCTCTCCCCCGCAACCGGCAAGGCGAGAACCGGAGCCGAAGTCAACCTTTCCTTTAGCTCCTTAAAGCTTTGGTCGCATTCCTCGCTCCAAACATATTTGGCTCCCTTGCGGGTAAGATACATTAGTGGACCGGAGATTTTTAAAAATCCCTCCACGAACCGCCGATAGTACCCCGCAAGACCCAAAAAGCTTCGCACTTCCGTGACATTGGTCGGGCGAGGCCAATCCTTGATTGCCTCGACTTTCTTAGGGTCTACCGATACTCCGCCCTCGGAAATCACATGACCCAAGAAAGCGACCTCACGAATCCAAAATTCGCACTTCTTTAACTTGGCGAACAACTTGTTCTCTCGAAGAACTCGAAGCACAACCCTTAGATGCTCTTTATGTTCCTCGTCACTCCGAGAGTACACAAGAATGTCATCTATGAACACCACCACAAATCGATCCAGTAGTGGTTTGAATACACGGTTCATTAAGTCCATGAACGCCGTCAGGGCATTCGTAAGCCCGAAAGGCATAACCGTGAACTCATAGTGTCCATACCGCGTCCTAAACGCGGTCTTATGCACATCCTCCGGTTTGATCTTCAATTGGTGATAACCGAATTGCAAATCAATCTTCGAATATACCCGAGACCCTTGCAACTGATCAAACAAGTCATCGATACGGGATAACGGGTACTTATTCTTGACGGTCACCTTGTTCAACTCACGGTAGTCCACACACAACCGCAGTGAACCGTCCTTCTTACGCACAAATAGCTTATGGGCTCCCCAAGGTGACACACTTGGCTTTACGAAACTCTTGTCCAACAAATCTTGTAGTTGTGCTTTTAATTCCTTTAGCTCCGCCGGTGCCATTCTATACGGAGCTTTAGACACCGGTGCTGTCCCCGGGAGTAGGTCTATCACAAACTCTACCTCTTGGTCCGGTGGCATTCCGGGTAACTCTGCCGGAAACACATCCGGGAACTCTTGGACCACAGGGATGTCCTCGAGCCCCAACCTCCTTTCGGTCATCCACAACCGTCGCTAAGTAAGCAATGCACCCTCTAGCAATGAGCTTTCTTGCTTGCGACGTGGACACCAACGATGCAAAGAGCGAACTCTTGCACCCACGGTACACAAACTCCTCGTGCCCGGGTTCTTGAAATTTTACTATCCGACTCTCACGATCGATAGTAGCGTGATATTTAGAGAGCCAATCCATTCCCAGGATTAAGTCATACTCACTTATTCGATTCAGCACCAGCAAATCAGCTGGCATGATCCAGATTTCAATCCTCACTGGACAATTTACACACGCTTGATGTACACAAAAGGTGTGTTCTGGTACTTGCACAGTTCTCGCATGTGTGGCTTCTATAATTTTTATTCCATGTGTAGTAGCAAATGATCGAGTAATGAATGAATGCGATGCTCCGGTATCAAACAAAGCTCTACATTGAATGCCATTAACCAACACAATACCTGCCATGACGTCATCCGGGACAGAAGACTCCTCCACCTGTGAGGCGAACACACGTCCACTAGGCGCCGGCCGCTGTCCCTCAACTGGTTTCAGTGGCGGAATACGGCCTGCCGACATCGCCGCGGGTGGGATGCCCACAAGCTGCCTCGGTGATGCGAACGCCGATGCCGACGACGGTGCCCGGTCATCACCCATTGTGCAATCAAACCGCATATGTCCCGGCTGTCCGCACTTGTAGCACCGGCCCTCACGGTAATCACACTGATGAGGGTTGTGGGGGCTGCTACAAATCGGGCACCGGCCCAAGGGTCAATTCCGCTGAGACCCTCAAGATCGATTCTGCGACTGCGGGTGCTTCGGGGGCCGCTTGGAGCTAGACTGACCCCCCGAGCCACCCGCCGGACGCTTCTTTCCTTTCTCTTTGTCCTTCTCTTTCTCTCTCTCCCAAGATTCGCGCTCCTCGCGCGCACATGCATTCCCGTGCTCCACCCAAAGAGCACGGTCCAAGACCTCCGCAAAGGTCTGCAACTTGAAAGCGTGAACCGCCCGAAAGATCTCCGGTCGTAGCCTGCGCACGAAGCAATCGACTTTGTCCAATTCTTCGCGGACCACGTGCAAAACACAATTAATGATATACGAGAACTCCCTTTCGTACTCCCGCACGGTTCGATTTCCTTGCTTAAATTTTCGAAACTTCTCCTGAAGCTTCCTTTTCTCACTATCGGGGAAGTAGGCGGCGAACACCAAACCCCGAAATTCCTCCCAAATCGGTGGCGGAAGGCTAGAGAGTCGATCACGCTTGACTCCCTTCCACCACACCTTCGCCGATCGCTCCAAATAATGAGCGGCGAGGTGTACCTTATCCCTCTCCAAGGTATACAGATCCTCGAAGAGCGTCTCCAACGCATCGATCCACGTCTCCACGACCCATGGATCCGCGTTCTCCCTGTCAAATGTCGGAGGGTTGAACCGCTTGAACGTCATGAGAGTCGCAAGTGCGCGCTCCCGCTCCGCATCCCCCGCCGCGGGATCGGGCATAGGAGCACCCGACCCATCAGCCGCAATCGGTGGTGCGGGTGGTGCCACAGCCGGCGCCGGTGCCACTCCCTCTGCCGGTGCTGAAGCAGAGACCGGAGGTGCACCCGATCTCTCATCCCTAGTCGCAGCCGCTTGCTGCGCCATCTCTTTCGGGAGCTGCTTGATCTGCTCCTCCTGTCGCTGCATGGATTCGGCCTGTCGCCGAACCACGCCCAACAACTCGGTCAACTGTTCGCGAAGACCCGTGTTCTCGCCCTCCCCGAGTTGTTCGGGGGCCGTGCTCGACCCCCCGAGCCCAGCCCTCGTAGGAGGCCTTCCACGTACCATTGTCTCCTGAAAACACAACGACCTCAGTCATTTCATGACATTCAAGGTCATTTACAACATAACATTTCACGAAAATAAACGTGAACCCTATCTAGACGAAATTCACACAAGGGCTCTTATTCCCCTCACTTGGTTTCATGTTGTCGGCCACCAACATGAACACTCTCGGTGAAGAATAAGATGCACCTCGAATCTACCTCTACTTCCAATTAGAGGTATAAGGATATAACCCAATCACTTATTTTTTGCCACAATTAAAGATCTCGTCACTCACGAACCTACACTCCTAGGGTCTTTTCTATCCAAAGGTTTCTTAGGTCCATCTAGACCGTTTCTACGCTCTGATACCACCTTAGTCTGTCACGCCCCGCCGTGCCTTAACACCAAGTAGGTGGAAGGACAAACCGCATGAGCGCGTGCCCCAGACCCGCCGAACAGACAGAGTCTTCCCTATCCGCCCAAAGCGTCACAACACAAGCATTTCCACGAGGTTCCAACTAGGAACGGAGTACAAGAGTTGCACAAGGAAAGCATCAGCATAAAGAAGTTCTACTTCTATTACAACACATTTGCACATAAATACATGCCAAAATTTTCTTTTCCTTCATTCCTATTCCATACATCAAGTTCCAAAACTATGGAAATACAAGTTGTATACATTTAATAAAAACCCCTATGCTACCATTGTCCAAAACTCGGGGTACAACTACACATAACACCAAAATAGAAGGGCCGATATCTACAGAGCCAAACCCTTGCCTCGCTCCGCCGCCTCACTCGCGGAAGGACCTGAAAAACTTGAGGTGGGAACTATAAACATAGTTCCCAGTGGGTAAGGCCACCCAAGAGAGAAGCTCGACCCACCAGGTCCAAAGAAACACCATAAGCATAAGTTAGATTTCAATTAACTATGCATACAAATATTTACATACTTGTAAATAAACATAAAGGATGCAACCAAATAAAATGACAACTTTCATTTTCTCCTAGGTTCATCCTATATCTCACATTGTCCAAGTTCAACTACTTTTCATTTATTTATGGTGTCGGAATCGCCGCATCACCAATTTGGTTCTCAACCAAAGCGGAATCGCCGCAAGTATTGGGCTCCGGGCAATGGAATCGCCATTCCCATCATGGTCTCAACCTCCAAGGAGTGAAATCGTCATCTCCTTATTCGGGTAGTGGAATCGCCGCATACCCGGGATAGCGAAATCACCGCGTACCCCAATGATTTCACTTTACACAATATTCATTCCGATATTGATTCAGATGGCAAACCAAACAGAGTGAGGTAATGAGTCACTCCGATTCCGGTTCTGATTACGATTCTGATTCCATCTTATTCTCATTCTGATTCTGATTCTGATTCTGACTTCGAACCAAACGCACCCTTATATTGTCCAATGTCGTGTCTTACATTGAATTCCTAGTCAAACTCTGTGGTGCCGTTTGGTTCGAGAACAAGCTATTGTTGCTTATTTTTGAAATAGGTATGACTTTTGAGATAAGCAGAAATTAGAACAATTTCGTATTTCGAGGAGAATCGAGATATTGTGGGGGATAAGAAAAATTACGTTTGGGTGATTGGGTTGGAATAGTAGGAATAATAGTAATTATGATTGAAAAAAAATAATGTGTCTAAATAATAAGCATCTAAAATATTCATAAAATAATATTTTAACAAATTAATAAATTAATTAATTGGGAATATTATATGAGATGATGAGAATCCATACAAATATATGAATTGACAGTTCTCCACGGCTTACGTGTCAATCTCTCAGGTAATTTCCTTCTCCCCTTCTTGGGAAAGTCCCAAATCTTCTGAAAATCTCCCTCCTCTCTCCCTCTCCTTGGGAAAGTCCCAAAGTCCAAGAGAGGAGGGAGATTTCAGAAGATTTCGCACTTTCCCAAGGAGGGGGGGGGGGGAAAGGGGTGAAGATTTGGTAGTTTTTTAAGAGATTATGAAAATCTCCCTCCTCTCTCCCCCTTCTTGGGAAACAGTTCTCCACGGCTTACTTGTCAATCTCTCAGGTAATTTCCTTCTCCCCTTCTTGGGAAAGTCCCAAATCTTTTGAAAATCTCCCTCCTCTCTCCCTCTCCTTGGGAAAGTCCCAAAGTCCAAGAGAGGATTTGACAGTTTTTACCGACATACGTGTCAATCTCTCCATGATTCTAACATTCTTTTTTGGGAAGTCTCAATTCTGAATTTTTTTTTAACAGGCAACCCTTGGGAAAGAGCAAAATCCACTAATTTTTTTCGAAAAGGTACAAAATTTCTTGGGAAGGTACAAAACTTTTTTTTTACTCTAATTCCAACCCTTGGGAAAGAGCAAAATCCACTAATTTTTTTCGAAAAGGTACAAAATTTCTTGGGAAGGTACAAATTTTTTATTTTACTCTAATTCCTATCTCTATCTCTATCTCTCCCTCTTCTTTCTCCCACCGACTGTCTCTCTATCTCTCTCCTCTCTACCCAAGCCCTCCTCTTTCTCCCACCGCGGTTCTCTCTCGCTCTCCCTGCCTCTCTCTTCGTCCGAGCTCCCTCTCTCTCTGTTTTTACTGCCTACTAAAAAAGGTTGATCTTCTTTGGTTTGTTACTACTCTGTTTTATTATGGCGGATGCATTTACTCCCCTTCTTCTAACATAAATGCTGCTTTGGACCAATTATGATACATGTCTCTTTCCATGGCATAAATTATTTGTCTCTACTATGTGAGCTTTGTATAAATTATTTTTTCCCTGCGTTGTTGTTCTTTGTACTTTTCGGTTTTCTAGGCTGTGATGATAGGCAAGCAAGGTATTTAGTAGAAGTTTGGATGGCCTTATCATAGGCAACCACTTGCTACTTTTAAGTGATCAGCTAAAGGGGTGGGGTTCTTTTATGAGCTGATCAATCCTGTTGCATGCCTTTTTCATGGCATAAAATAGTTGCCAGTATTATCTGAGCCGTTTGTTTTTTAAAAAAATATTTTTCTTCTGTTTAATCTTTTACTTTCTTATTTTTTAGACACCTATTATTGATTTCTTTCAACTGTTCTTCTCTCTACAATAGAGTGATTCCAATTCTATTGCACACTTTCACATGCCAAATTACCTTTTTCTCCTGCGTTGATGTTTTTTGTTCTTTGTGGTTTTCTAGGCTATGATGATAGGCAGGCAATGGGAAACAAAAGAGACAAAATATTTAGTAGAAGTTTGGATGGCCTTATTATGGGCAACCACTTGCTACTTTTACGTTGGTCGGCTAAAGGGGTGGGCTTCTTTCATGAGAGGATCAATCCTGTTGCATGCCTTTTTTCATGGCATAAATTAGTTGCCTATATTATTCGAGTCTTTTGTTTTAAAAAACATATTTTGTTCTGTTTACTCTTTTTCTTTCTTAATTTTTAGATTCCTATTATTGATTTCTGCCAACTGTTCTTCTCTTTGCAAAAGACTGATTCCAACTCTATTGCTTTCAGTAGCTAATCTGCAGAAGCTAATCCGCAAAAAAAAAAAATGGGTAGCTTACATTCTGCTTTTTCACCTTATAATTTTTTAATATTAAGAGGATGGTGGAAGAATTTGATCTCCATGTTAAATATATAAATTATGATGATAATATCTTTCATAAAAGTCTATATGCTCATCTCGCCACAGAGTATGCTGTGCTATTTGCACAATATAGCAATTTGGTTCATGAGTATAACTTTGTGAAAGATTGTTACATTATTTCATAATGTAAAATAATTAAAATTGTCCGCAGCGAAGCGCGGGTTAAACACTAGTGATATTAATTAGTAAATAACTATAAAAAATAAGAATATGTTAATATTAATAAAGTATTTAATCAATTTTATTTGGCCAATTTGCATAAAAAATCCACTAGTTTTGGGCTTTTACAAAATTGGGTCGCTATTTTCGATTTTGCAGATTCGGTCCGGATTTTCAGTAAACTGACCAAAACACCCTTATTACTTTTCCTCTCTCCTCTTTTTTTCTCTCTCCTCTTTTTTTTTCTCGCTCTTTTTTTTTCTCTCCGGCGGAGGCGGAGGCGGAGGCGGAGGCGGAAACGGCCCGCCTCGCCTCTGCCCCTCACGCCCTCGCCCTCGCCCACGCACCCCCGCCCTCCTCGCCTCCGACCCCGTCGAGACCGCGCCGCACCGCGACTCTTTTTTTTTTTCCCTCTCCGTTCCTCCTCCACCCGCCGTCCCCACAGCCGGCGCCGGCGACGAAAAAGAAGTGCTTCTTAGGGCCGAGAAGCACGCCGGCGAGAGAGGAGAAAAAAACATAGTTTCACTCCGGCGAGTGATGGATCGTGAAAAAAAAAAAATTATAGAGAGAAAAAATAAAAAACAAAAACAAAAATAATATTTTTTTCCTACAGGAAAGATTAAAAATCATACAAGAAGGAAAAAGAAGAAGAAATTACACTGTTAAAATAAATTTACACTGTTTTAAAAAAAAAATTGCACTGTTTTAAATGAAAGTTGCACTATTTGGGAATGAAATTACACCATTTGAAAAAGAGAGTTGCACTTTTTAGGCCAATGTTACACTATTTAGGAGAATTTTGCACCATTTCTTTCTCTTCCTCTTCTTCTTTCTTCTTCCTCCACTCTCCATCTTCATCCTTCTCTCTCTCTCTCTCTCTCTCTCTCTCTCTCTCTCTCTCTCTCTCTCTCTCTCTCTCTCTCTCCTTACACCCAAAATAATTTTGGGCCGGTGCGGTCAAAGCCGGAGGAGGAGGAGCGGCCGTAGTCGCGGGGGTCGAAGGGGGCGCGGCGAGCGCAGGGGCACGGGGGAGGGGAGGGGGCAGGAGGGGAAAAGGGGTGCAGCACCCTGCGACCGCCCCCTGCGCCCCCTGCGCGGCGAGCGCAGGGGGCAGGGGACAGGGAGGGAGGGCGGGCGCACGGGGCGGACCCTGCCCCCTGCGCCGCCCGCCCCGCGCGCCCCCCGCGCCCCCGGCAGGGGGGCGCAGGGGTCGGACCCTGCCCCTTGCGCCCGCGCGCCCCCCCCTCGCCCAGGGGGTAGGGGACAGGGGGCAGGGCACAGGGGGCGGACCCTGCCCCCTGCACCTCCCGCCCTGCGCGCCCCGGCAAGGGGGCGCGCGCGCGCGCCCCCCCTGCCCCCCGCCCCCCCGCCCCCCCCCCCCCCCCCCCCCCCCCCCCCCCCCCCCCCCCCCCCCCCCCCCCCCGCCACGCGCGCCTCGCCCCCATCCGCCCCCCCGCGCCCCCCAGTCCGCCCCGCGCTCCCCCTTCCGCCCCATGCGCCCTGCCGTGCCCCCTGCCCGGGGGGGGGGGGGGGGTGGGGGGGCGCAGGGGCAGGCCCCCCCCCTACGCCCTGCTCCCTGTCCCCTGCCCCCTGCCCTCGAGGGGGCAGTCGCAGGGGGCTGCGCCCCCTGCCCCTGCGCCCTTGCACCCCCCCCCGCGCCCCCTGTGCTCGCCGCGCCCACTGAGCCCGCCCACCACCGCCGCCGCTCCAAGCGCCCACGCAGCCGAGCGCCGCCGCAGCCCTTGAAGATGACGGCGGCCGAGCTCGCGAGATCTGCGTTGCACCATTTTACACCTTAGTTGCACCATTTTGACCTTCGTTGCTCCGTTTTTCACCATTTTGCACCTTCATTGCACCATTTTGCACATTCGTTGCACTCTTCTTCTCCGTCCACCTCCCGCGAGCAAGGATCTCGAAGGCGAGCGGGAGCAGCGCGTCGGCGGCGAGGGCTCGGCGGCGGCGGCGGCGGCGGCGGCGGCGAGGGCGGCGGCGGCGGGGAGGCTCGCGGCGGCGGCGGCGGCGGCGGCGAGGGCGCGGCGGCGGGGAGGCTCGCGGCGGCGGCGGAGGAGGGAGCGGAGCACCTTGGTGTCGGAGGGAGAGGGGAGAGGCGAAGGAGGAGGAGCAAGCACGGAGGAGGAGGAAGAAGGAGGAAGATGAGGGGAAGGAAAAATAGTGTGGAAAAATAGTGTAAATTTTAGCCAAATAGTACAACGTTTGTTTAAAAAGTATAATTTTTTAAAAAAACAGTGTAATTTCTCTCTTAAGTAGTGTAATATTTATTAAAACAGTGTAAATTTTTTCTAAAATAGTGTAATTTTATTTTAACAGTACAATTTCTTCATTTTCTTCCTTTTTTATGATTTTTGGTATTTTCTGTAGAAAAAAATATTATTTTTTTAAATTTTTTTAAATTTTTTCTCTCTACAATTTTTTTTGTCACGACCCACCGCCCTCGCCGGAGTGTAACTATATTTTTTCCTCTCCCTCGCCGGCGTGCTTCTCGGCCCCAAGAAGCAATTCTTCTTCGTTGCCGGCGGCGGCGGTGGGGACGGCGGGTGGAGGAGGGTCGGAGAGGGAAAAAAAAAAGAGTCGTGGCGCGGCACGGCCTCGGCGGGGTCGGAGGCGAGGAGGGCGGGGGTGCACGGGCGAGGGCGTTCCGCCTCCGCCTCCGCCTCCGCCTCCGCCTCCGCCTCCGCCTCCGCCTCCGCCTCCGCCTCCGGAGAGGGAAAAAAAAGAGCGAGAAAAAAAAGAGGAGAGAGAAAAAAAAGAGGAGAGAGAAAAAGTAACAAGGATATTTTGATCAGTTTACTGAAAATTCGGACCGAATATGCAAAATCGAAAATAGAGACCCAATTTTGTAAAAGCCCAAAACTAGTGGATTTTTTATGCAAAAAGGCCATTTTATTTTTAGTTAATATATTAATTTGATAAATTTAAATATTAGTTACGCAAATAATATAAATATTAGTTAATGATTGAATAAGCATATCATTTGTTAATTATTTAATTAGCTAATTAATTATAATAATAAATTAATAACTATTTAAATACTTATTAATTTAATAAGTCAAAGAATTAATTAGTTAATTATTAAGAAGTTAATTACATTAATTAATAATATATTATATTATTTAAAACTTAATTAGTAGAGGGATAAGATAGAAAATGACTTATTCCATCTAATGGGTGGAACTACTATTCTCCCCTCTTAACGGGTTATTCCGAAATAACATGTTAAGAGGAGAACAGTAAATTATAGTGGTGTTTGGGAGAATGAGAAGAATAAATCTCTTATTCCCTCCTTATTCCTTCAACCAAACATGGCCTATAAGTTTCCAATGAACAATCCCCACAAAAGGCGAATACATTCTGTCTTACAAGATGAACCGTTCTTTAGATTGTTATAGAACCTAATGCTCGTTGCCCTCAAAGTAAACCATAAAAAGATCACAAGTTCTCCCCCAACTTAAGTCTCATTCGATTACAGTCGAGCATCTTGTTCCCACGCATCTTGTCCTTACGACTTGGTCAGCACACCTATTTGTGCCCAAATCAAAGCTCTGCAACGCCGCATGCTACGAAGGGCTCTTCAGAATAGAAGTCTTCCTCACATCATTGTTCTAGGGCCTAACAATGCCCACAGCCATATCGCTAAATGCCTTATTCGTAGCCTGCTTACTTGATCCCACTTATTGAAAAAAATTAATTCTTTTGTAGAAATTTGCTTTTAAAATTAGTGAAAAACTCTTTCAACAACAGTATGTAAGAAACAGTATTCAAATATAGATCAAGAGGTAAGATAAGGCCTGTGGGTCCAGGTGTGCAAGGCACTGTCTTAGAAATGAGATTGCCCTTCATATGCGAAACTTCGGCGATCACTTCTAGTGATACAACGGCCACAAACTACCTTGTCGGCATGTCTTAAGGGTAGCACGATGTAAACAAAGAAGGCTCTTAGAGATCCAGCAAATAGTGAAGGAAATTAGAAAGCAAGCAGAAGACTCAAGAACCAGAAAGTTTGTAAGTAACCATGGTAACCAAAGAAAGAGAGAGGAGATGCCCATATCATTCCTCTCTATATAAATATAGGTGGCTAGTTAGGGCTTGCCAATCCAGGTGGCCAATAAGGACAGTTAATTAACGTAGCTAATAAGGTCCGACCTAGTTCGGAACTCAAAGAGGAACCAACGACTAGTAAACTTGTTCGACCTCTAAAGAAGAGGGTTTAACATGTAAGTTGGTTGTACCTCTAAAAAATGAGTTTAACAGGTAAGCTAATTATTTAAGATAAATAAAAAAATATTGAAAAATAAAGAAATAAAAGGTGAGGCTTAAGTGTAGGTGAACGGAATCAAATAGCCAAAATTGTGCGCAACCCGACTCATGCTCCTGCCATGCGCGCAAATATATGTATATGTATATATGTGTATATACATGTGTGTATATACATATATATACATATGTGTATATACATATATATGAGTTAGGCTAGAATACTTGTGGAAGTACCGGGGCTCCGGTACTTCCACGTCGTTTTCGATGTTGGGACTTCCGAATCGACGATCGGCTCCGTTAAACTTGATCTAGAGTATTTGAAGTATCTAGAAAATAAATTTCGCGATTTTTCGATATCATTTACCTAGTGATCGAAAGAGCTCAAAATCAATGGCTGAAAATAAAAATCTCACAAAATGTGATAATATGACTCTAAAATTTTAGATCAAAGATAGTGATCTTGTTTTATATAGTATAAAGAATTTTCTATCAAAATTTTACGTGATTTGAATATTTCTACACCGTTAAACTTGCAAACGGCTCACCACGACCATTGAAATTGCTGATTTTGAGCCCTTTCGATCACCAGGCAAATGATATCGAAAAATCGCGAAATTTATTTTCTAGATACTTCAAATACTCTAGATCAAGTTTAACGGAGCCGATCGTCGATTCGGAAGTCCCAACATCGAAAACGACGTGGAAGTACCGGAGCCCCGGTACTTCCACAAGTATTCTAGCCTAACTCCATATACATATACATATATATATATATACATATGCATATGCATATGCATATGCATATGCATATGCATATGCATATACATATATATAGATGTATGTATATATATGTATACATGTGCATATACACATGTACATATATGTACATGTGTATATACACATGTACATATATATACATGTGTATATATACGTGTATATATACGTGTATATATTCATGTGTATATATACGTGTATATATTCATGTGTATATATACGTGTATATATTCATGTGTATATATACGTGTATATATATATGTATATATACGTGTATATATATATGTATATATATATGTACATACTAGTGTAGTGACCCGCACGATGCGGCGGGTAGAAATTATTATAGCGAACTTAAAGGTTTAGGAAATAAAACGGCTGAGCCATAGATATAAGTGAACATAATCAGTTGCTGTGAATATTTTATGTGAAATTTTTTTTGCATCACAAACTTTGTAAGAGAGGAAAAAGAAGCTTAAACATTCAAGGAAATGAGTAGGCATCAGAAATACATGGGAAAGAAGGAGATCATTTTCGTAGATGCAACGATTGATGTTAGTGATTGCATCGCACTCATTACAGTTAATTATAACAATGTAGAACAACTATTTGAAATCATATGTATTAAACAGATGTGGCAAAGTGTCACGCCCCGGAGTTCATTTTAGAATTTTTTCTTAGAAAAACTAGTGGAATACGTGTAGATACTCTTTTTTTTAAAAAAAAACACCTTTGAGAACACCCTGCCTACCCGCACAGACCAGCCACATGGACAAAGGATTCCCTGTACAAACGGACAGAGTCTCCTTTGTACATGCACGGCGTAGCACCTTTATACAAAGTCAACCACACATACAACCACACAACACGAACAATCCAATGATCACAGAATAACAACAATTCACATACATCTATTAATGTTAAACATTGAAAGGTAAGGAACTAAACTAATCCAGAAGAAGGGTAATAAACATCAACAATGGACAGATCTGGAACACCGCTATCTAGTATCGTCCTCACGCACCGTCCCAACCCTCACCGCCTGCATCACCTGAAAAATGGTGGGGGGTGAGAACATGTAAACATGTCTCCCCCTCCCAGTGGGTACCGCAAGCCGACGAAGGCAAGCTGCACTCACCGACGGATAGAAGAGATAAACAACAGTAGTGAACAGACAAATCAGGTATAGTAGCATCGGCATAACAACTAGCAATAAATGCAAATATAACCGCTACTGCACGATAAAGTAGAAATCGACAAACAGGCATAATCAACAGATGTACTAGAACAGTAGCAATAATGACTGGAAACGAACTACAACTACCAATCAATATGTAACTATCCGCTACTGTAAAGAATAACAGGATACACCAATGCATCAAATGGATGAATAACACCAACAACCGAATCAACTGCCATATTGGTCTAAAGACCTCAAGCTAAGCCACGTCATGCTCGCCCCCCTGGCATATAACCCTGACAGGCACCTTGTAGGGCTCACGGATCGGAAATACGATCACTTTTTTGGAAAAGAACACCCTCTTGCGGTGGTTCAAACCGCTGGTGTACGTGAAGATGCTCACGAACTGTGGCAATCGATGCAATATGCTCAACGGCCAACAACGGCAAATAGCCGAAAGAGTAATCCATAAATGTCCGACCATGTAGTACCCCTGGGGCCTAACTGACGGAATGACTGCAGTATCCTAGACTGTTCGACGCTTCTGGAGAAGGTCGAGACAAGTCGGAGTCGTTTCGGCGTCAAATAGACGCGAGAACGGACTCGGAGCACCGAAGTAAGCCAAAACTGAAGTTTTGGGCGCATGGACTTTAGGGTGCCCGGAAGTTATGTTTTGGGCGCCCAGATGTTGAGTGCTCGTTTTCTGAAAATTGCTAAGTCATTTCGGATCCAGTATCGGGCGCCCGGAAAGTGGATCCGGAAATCCTACCTCGTGAGTATCGATCCGCTTGACACGTGTTGATTGGTTGGTGAACTCCGCCGGACCAGGTTAGGGCGCACCGGACCGCGGCGGAGAGTCCGATGTTCTGGGCTTGTGCAGGCTGAAGAACCGGGCGCCCACTTCTTGAGTTCCGGGCGCCCGAAAGTGTGTTAACCTGCTGAGAAACAGGTTAGCAGCTTGTTGTTCTTGAAGTCCATTTTACCCTAACCCCTTGTCTATAAAAGAAGTGGACGACCTCCCCTGAGGCTTTTTCTCCCCTCTTCATGGTGAACCCAGGATTTTGCAAGGAAGCCCTCCAATTCCTCCCAAATTCCACCTTTCTCCATTGAAGACCTTGGTTTCCTGCTGAAACTACAACGTCGACCGGTGGTGTTCTTGCTCGTGTGCAGTGTGAGAGTATCCAAATCCAACGAAACTTGGTTTGTTGGATAGAGGACTCGTAGAGGAAGACGTGGAACCCTTCGAATCGCAATTTGAACAGGTATGTAAGCTACAGTTGATGTTTCACTGGATCCCTTGTGTTCTTGAGCTGAAACTTGGGTTTTCCTTTGATCTTATGGATCCAAATCTTTTGGGAGCTGGAATTTCGAAGTGAAGATTGGTCCTTCCACTTTCCTTGCTGGTTTGGAGGTTCTTCCCACCTGAATTGAGGATTCAAAGGTGAGTGCTAGCTCAGGTTTTGAGTATATTGCTTAAGTGCTGAATTTTGGGTCATTTGATGGATTTCTTGGATTTTTGAATCCAGATCTTTGTGAGAATCTTTGGAGAGGTTTTGGATTGCTCCATCACTGTATTTGTGAGGTTTGTGACTCTTTTCCATGGGCTAAATTCGTTGGAATTCCAGAATTCTTGCTTAATGTGATTTTTGCCTTGTTGCTGGAACTTCTGGATCCATGTGCAGGAGGGTCCAGTAGTGAATCCGAATCTGTGTGGGGACCTTTTGGACATCGAGTCGAACTCCGTTTTGGCTGAAATTTGGAGGGTGTGTTCTTGAGCCCCTACTGGTGAGTTGAGCCAAATTTCACTGCGTTCGGACTTAGGATTTGGATTTTATCGCATGCTGAACTGGGAATTGACTTAGGAGAAAACTCGCGAAACTACAACCGTCACTTTTCGAACTATTATCAGATTTAGCTCTAGGAGCCGTTTCTGTACTTGTATCACCGCTGTTAGTGCGAGGTGGATACTTAGTTTGTTGTAGGACGAGTTTACGCTCGTGCTGGGATGCGGAGCTTGTATTTACACCAGGGTTAGGCTGTTCTGTATTACCGGGTGCTGGGATGCCGAGCTCCCCCCGAGTGCCGCTCCGGAGTGAGGCCTCTTTTGCGTTGCTGTCGCTACAGATTAGTTGGATCTGGTATTTGGACCGGCTATACTGATAGTCTTGTAGACTTAGTGGGTGGACCGTTGAGGTCGGTAGTGGTACCCACTGAGGACTAGTTCTTTTGATAGTAGTTCTCACACCCATTGTTGCCACTTTTTCTTGCAGAGCCTTCTTCTGTTGCGGCTGCTGCGCCTGTTTTTGCGGATCGAGGTAAAGGGAGTCGCGAGCTAGATCCCTACATGTCCCTGTTGTTCCTAGAGGAGGACCCTACTGGAGATAGTTTATTTTTTTGAGTTGAGCCATGTACATATACTGTGGACTTGTTCCTATTTTGGTTCTGGAGGGACTGTTGTATTTTGGATCCTATATGTACATGTGGCTTCTGTTATTAGTATGTTTTATTTCAGCTCTATATCTCTTGTACTTGCTTGTATGTTTGTTTACAGGTTAGCTATCGCTTCGTATACATAGAAATGTCTATGTATACGGCGGATCTGTTAGCGAGCCCGGGGAACGAGTAATCCGGGGCGTGACAGATTAAGTTGGTATCAGAGCTTAGGAATAGGTCGTTGGGACTTAGTAAATCCTAGGCTTTGGCAGACCCTAGGAATGCAAGACGTGAGAGACGTGACTTGCTGCGAAAGTCATCGATTTGACAGTTGAACTCATCCTTAAGTGGAGGGAGTGATCGAAGGCGTGTGTCCTTTCCTGTCGCGAACTTGCGTTGGCTGCAGACGACGTCAAGCAGCGAGGGAAAAGAGGCGACCTTCTAGACTTTCGCTTGATTGGGTCTTGAGTTGTTATGTGGTTGCTGACTGATCTGTGTGTTGCGCAGGTGAGCATGACGCCTCCCCGACACTGAGGTCGACCCCCGACGCGGGCTACCCCCGTGCCTACTGAGGTGCCTGGGCAGGCGGGGCCTAGTGCACCCCCTGATTTGAGTGAGCAGTTGACTGCGCTAGCCGAGTCAGCTAGGCAGCAGAGTGCACTATTACGGAGGATGTGTGATACCACTACTCACACGTGGAGTGCAGCACCTAGAGCGACGGAGTCGCAGGAGCCACCCCCTGCTATTCCAGCTGACGTTCCAGCTGTAGCCGTACCCCCAACAGCGACAGTTCCGGCCGCACCGGTTGGCGACACTTCCCGGTCAGGTGGACAGATGTCGGAGGCCGAGCAGGAGCGGATGACTGAGAGACTGGCTCGTTTTTGCCGATTTGATCCACCCCGTTTTGATGGTAGCCACATCGAGCCATGGGTGGTGGAGGCCTGGGTAGGCGAGATGGAGAAGTTATTCGAGGATCTCTTCGTACCAGAGCAGGAGCAAGTTCACTTGGCGGTTCACTGCTTGACGGGTGATGCACGTATCTGGTGGACGAGGACGAGATCGAGCAGGTCGCTGGATGCGCTGTAGTTGAGTTGGGCCGAGTTCTGCGGGATGCTGTACGGGTCCTATTTCCCTAACAGCGTGAAGCAGAAACTCGAGGAGGATCTGAAGAATTTACTCCAGGGTGATCGCACAGTGCAGGAGTATACCTGAGAGTTTACCAGACTCCTGAACTGTGTTCCTTTTTCTGCGAGAGATGAGGCTCACAGAGTTTACTTGTTCGAGCGGGGATTGAGAAAGGAGATTTTTGTCCTTATACAGGCGCAGAGGTTGCAGACCTTGGATGCGTCGATTGAGCAGGCGCTATGGGTGGAGCGAGGAGCTTTGACGGCGAGTGAGCGGGCGGCCACACTAAGTCAAGGTTTGGATAGAAAACGCCCGGCTCCAGACGACGGAGGACAGACCAGCGGCAAACGCCCGCCGAGACCTCCACGATCACGTTCTCAGGGTCGTGGGTTTTCAGGGCGACAGAGGTCTGGTGGATGCCGTCAGCAGGGACGGCAGCAGAGGGGAGCACCGAGATGTGTCATCTGCGGAGGACCACATTGGCCTAGGCAGTGCGAGCAGCGAGAGGGCCGGTGTTTTGGGTGTGGTCAGTCCGGAGGTGCAGATTTCCGAGCACGTGTTGCTTGTGGAGGAGTGTTGTCGAGCTTGCCCAGTGCAGCTTGGACCTTGGGTGATGCCCGCAGACCTGTTGGTCTTGGGGCGATTGCAGGATTTTGATGTGGTGCTCGGCATGGATTGGCTGGCCCGCTACTTCGCGGCGATCGACTGCGGCGAGAGGACCGTGACGTTTCGCGAGCCAGGCCAGGAGGAGTACGTGTATCGAGGCTGCAGGAGCACTTTGTTCGCGACGTGGATTTCGTCGGCTCGAGCGAGACAGATGATGAGTCGAGGATGTACCGCATTTCTTGCGACTGTTGTTGAGGTATCTGCGGTGGCACCGAAGCTCGAGGACATCTCTGTAGTCTGCGAGTTCCCGGACGTGTTTTCCCCGGAGTTGACTACGATGCCACCAGACAGGGAGGTCGAGTTTGTGATTGACGTAGTCCCAGAAACTGCGCCAATCTCAAAGACACCCTACCGAATGGCACCGGCTGAGCTGAGAGAGCTTAAGGCGCAGCTTCAGGATTTGATGGATAAGGGGTTTGTGAGACCCAGTGTATTGCCTTGGGGAGCGCCGGTGTTATTCGTGAAGAATAAGGATGGTTCACTTAGACTTTGCGTGGATTATCGAGAGTTGAATAAAGTAACCATCAAGAACAGGTATCCTTTGCCGCGCATTGATGATCTGTTTGATCAGCTGCAAGGATCTAGTGTCTTCTCAAAGATTGACTTGCAGTCAGGTTACCACCAACTGAAGGTGAAGGCCGAGGATATTCCCAAGACGGCTTTTAGGACTCGGTACGGGCATTATGAGTTTACGGTGATGCCGTTTGGATTGACTAATGCCCCTGCCGCGTTTATGGATTTGATGAATCGGGTGTTTAAGCCATTCTTGGACCGGTTTGTGGTAGTGTTTATTGATGATATCATGATCTACTCTCGGAGTGATGCTGAGCATGAGGAGCACTTGAGGATAGTGCTGCAACTTCTGAGGGAAAAGAAGTTGTATGCCAAGTTGAAGAAGTGCGAGTTCTGGCTCCGAGAGGTAGCTTTCTTGGGCCATGTGATTTCGGCCACTTGAGTGGCGGTGGACCCGCAAAAGATTGAGACTGTTCGGGATTGGCCCAGACCGACGACGGTTACCGAGGTGAGGAGTTTCCTCGGGTTGGCTGGCTATTACCGTCGATTTGTGGAAGGCTTTGCGAAGCTCTCCATACCCCTCACTCGCTTGACGAGGAAGGGGATTAGATTTGTTTGGAGCGCTGAGTGCCAGCGTAGCTTTGAGGAGCTGAAAGAGAGACTGATGTCTGCTCCCATCCTTTCCCTTCCAGTGATGGGGGAAGGATTTGTGATTTTTAGTGATGCATCACACAGTGGCTTGGGATGTGTGTTGATGCAGCATGGTCCTCCCGGCAATTGAAGGATTATGAGAAGAATTATCCTACGCATGATTTGGAGCTGGCAGCTGTAGTGTTTGCACTGAAGCTGTGGCGGCATTACTTGTATGGTGAGCACTGTGAGATTTTCACGGATCATAAAAGTCTCAAGTATCTGTTCACTCAGAAAGAATTGAATCTGAGGCAACGCCGGTGGTTAGAGTTGTTGAAGGATTATGATATTACCATCCAGTATCACCCCGACAAGGCGAATGTAGTGGCAGATGCGTTGAGCAGGAGATCAGTGCAGAGCCTTAGTATGATGATCACTCAGCAGGCGCCGTTACTCGAGGAGTTGAGGTGGCTTGAGCTTGAGGTGGTATCCCCTGGGGTTACTGCAAAACTTATGTCTTTGGTTTTGCAACCCACTCTGTTGGATAGGATCCGAGAGAAATAGTGTGCGGACCCCTTTTTGATGAGGATTCGAGATCAGATTGCCAGCGGGCAGACATGAGATTTTGGTGTTGACAGTTCGGGAGTACTACGGTACAGGGACCGACTGTGTGTGCCTATGGATTCTGAGATCCGAGAGGAGATTTTGAGAGAGGCTTATTACTCGCCTTATACGGTTCACCCCGGTGGAACCAAGATGTATAAGGACTTGAAGGCACACTTCTGGTGGAATGGAATGAAGCGGCATATTGGGAGATTTGTGGCTCAGTGTTTGACTTGTCAACAGGTAAAGGCGGAGCACCGAGTACCTGCTGGCAAGCTTCAGAGTCTCCCAATACCCGAGTGGAAGTGGGACCAGATCGCCATGGACTTTGTCGTGGGATTACCGAGGACGCAGGCTAGTTTCGATGCTATTTGGGTGATAGTGGACAGACTGACCAAGTCTGCCCACTTCTTACCAGTGCAGACTACTTGGTCCAGGGACAGACTAGCTCAGTTATATTTGGACGAGATAGTGAGATTGCATGGAGTGCCTACCTCGATTGTGTCGGATCGAGACACACGGTTCGTCTCACAGTTTTGGAGGAGTCTACAGTCAGCACTGGGTACTCAGCTGCGGTTTAGCACGGCTTTTCATCCACAGACAGATGGTCAGTCTGAGCGGACCATTCAAACTCTAGAGGACATGTTGAGGGCATGTGTCCTAGACTTTGGTGGAGGGTGGCATCGACACTTAGGACTGGTTGAGTTTGCGTACAACAATAGCTATCAAGCGAGCATCCAGATGGCTCCGTTTGAGGCATTGTATGGACGCAAGTGTCGTTCGCCCTTGCATTGGAGTGATGTGGGTGAGAGGAAGACTTTGGGTCCCGATATCCTGTTGGAAGCGGAAGAGAAGGTCAAGATGGTTCGACGACGTCTTGAGACCGCCCAAAGTCGACAGAGGAGCTATGCAGATACTAGGAGACTAGACTTGGAGTTCTAGATTGGAGATCATGTGTTTCTGAAAGTCTCGCCGTCCAGAGGAATTCGCCGTTTTGGAGTTCGTGGAAAGCTCAGTCCACGGTTTGTTGGCCCGTTCGAGGTGTTAGACCGAGTGGGGCCGGTAGCGTACAGGATTGCCCCACCACCGCGACTTGCTGGAGTCCATGACGTGTTTCATATCTCGGCCCTGAGGAGATATGTGTCCGACCCCTCCCACGAGATTGACTTCACTCCACTTGAGTTGGCTGAGGACCTGCGGTACGAGGAGCGACCGATGCGGATTCTTGCTCTCGAGACGAAAGAATTGCGCAACCGAGTCATACCGTACGTGAAAGTGCAGTGGAGTAATCACGAGGAGCGTGAGGCGACTTGGGAGCCGGAGACGGTGATGCGGGAATCCTATCCCTACCTTTTCGAGCTGTCATCTTGAGGTATGAGTTTAAGTTTCGAGGACGAAACTTTCCGTAGGGGGGAAGGATGTAGTACTCCTGGGGCCTAACTGACGGAATGACTGCAGTATCCTATACTGTTCGACGCTTCTGGAGAAGGTCGAGACAAGTCGGAGTCGTTTCGGCGTCAAATAGACGCGAGAACGGACTCGGAGCACCGAAGTAAGCCAAAACTGAAGTTTTGGGCGCATGGACTTTAGGGCGCCCGGAAGTTGTGCTTTGGGCACCCAGATGTTGAGTGCTCATTTTCTGAAAACTGCTAAGTCATTTCGGATCCAGTATCGGGCACCCGGAAAGTGGATCCGGAAATCCTACCTCGTGAGTATCGATCCGCTTGACACGTGTTGATTGGTTGGCGAACTCCGCCGGACCAGGTTAGGGTGCATCGGACCGCGGCGGAGAGTCCGATGTTCTGGGCTTGTGCAGGCTGAAGAACCGGGCGCCCACTTCTTGAGTTCTGGGCGCCCGAAAGTGTGTTAACCTGCTGAGAAACAGGTTAGCAGCTTGTTGTTCTTGAAGTCCATTTTACCCTAACCCCTTGTCTATAAAAGAAGTGGACGACCTCCCCTGAGGCTTTTTCTCCTCTCTTCATGGTGAACCCAGGATTTTGCAAGGAAGCCCTCTAATTCCTCCCAAATTCCACCTTTCTCCATTGAAGACCTTGGTTTCCTGCTGAAACTGCAACGTCGACCGGTGGTGTTCTTGCTCGTGTGCAGTGTGGGAGTATCCAAATCCAACGAAACTTGGTTTGTTGGATAGAGGACTCGTAGAGGAAGACGTGGAACCCTTCGAATCGCAATTTGAACAGGTATGTAAGCTACAGTTGATGTTTCATTGGATCCCTTGTGTTCTTGAGCTGAAACTTGGGTTTTCCTTTGATCTTATGGATCCAAATCTTTTGGGAGCTGGAATTTCGAAGTGAAGATTGGTCCTTCCACTTTCCTTGCTGGTTTGGAGGTTCTTCCCACCTGAATTGAGGATTCAAAGGTGAGTGCTAGCTCAGGTTTTGAGTATATTGCTTAAGTGCTGAATTTTGGGTCATTTGATGGATTTCTTGGATTTTTGAATCCAGATCTTTGTGAGAATATTTGGAGAGGTTTTGGATTGCTCCATCACTGTATTTGTGAGGTTTGTGACCATTTTCCATGGGCTAAATTCGTTGGAATTCCAGAATTCTTGCTTAATGTGATTTTTGCCTTGTTGCTGGAACTTCTGGATCCATGTGCAGGAGGGTCCAGTAGTGAATCCGAATCTGTGTGGGGACCTTTTGGACATCGAGTCGAACTCCGTTTTGGCTGAAATTTGGAGGGTGTGTTCTTGAGCCCCTACTGGTGAGTTGAGCCAAATTTCACTGCGTTCGGACTTAGGATTTGGATTTTATCGCATGTTGAATCCATATTGGTCATGCTGCCAGGCTACAGTTCTGGGCGCCCAGAACTTGAGCAAGTGGGTCCGAATCTCGAGGTTGCAGATTTGAGCTCGATTTCAGCCGGTGTTGTTTGGAGGCCTTCCACTCGACTCCTAGCCGTTGTTGGATAGCTTTTGAGGTGGGTTAATGTACCGAAATCGCCGGATTCCTCCTAAGTTGTAGAGAGTGCAGCATGCTGTTTTATTATCTGTTAAATCATGTTAGTAGCTCGAATTCATGAATTTGCATGTATTGTTATGAAATCTGAATTTGGAGCATAAATTGATAATTTATAGACATGACTTTACATGCTGAACTGGGAATTGACTTAGGAGAAAACTCGCGAAACTACAACCGTCACTTTTCGAACTATTATCAGATTTAGCTCTAGGAGCCGTTTCTGTACTTGTATCACCGCTGTTAGTGCGAGGTGGATACTTAGTTTGTTGTAGGACGAGTTTACGCTCGTGCTGGGATGCCGAGCTTGTATTTACAGCAGGGTTAGGCTGTTCTGTATTACCGGGTGCCGTCGGGGTTGACGGTGGACCCAAACTCTTGTTTTAGCTTCTGTTTGTGCTGAGGGCACGTGAGCTTGGAGTTTTCGACCCATTTTGACCCCTTTCCTTTTGATTATAGCCTGCCGGA
The DNA here is from genome assembly GCA_016920855.1 of Puya raimondii. NCBI lineage: Eukaryota > Viridiplantae > Streptophyta > Magnoliopsida > Poales > Bromeliaceae > Puya > Puya raimondii. The sequence goes on along the minus strand of JABWPP010000050.1, from coordinate 152,466,964 downwards.
GCCTGTTTGTGCTCGACAGAGATACGCTTTTAACTCGGTTGGGTAGCTCCCCCGAGTGTCGCTCCGGAGTGAGGCCTCTTTTGCGTTGCTGTCGCTACAGATTAGTTGGATCTGGTATTTGGACCGGCTACCCTTTTTGGTAGTGTGCGGTGTGGCTAGGCAGTTGGCTGGACGAGCCTATTTGGGCGGTTCCGTTAGATTGGGTCAGGGGTGACTTCTCACTTTGGTGATGCTTACTTGAGAGTTTGACTGGGATAGTGGTAGGGTAGTGGCATTACAGCTGTAGAGTTTATTCCAGCTTACTTTGTTGTTCTTTACCTACCAGCTATACTGATAGTCTCGTAGACTTAGTGGGTGGACCGTTGAGGTCGGTAGTGGTACACACTGAGGACTACTTCTTTTGATAGTAGTTCTCACACCCATTGTTGCCACTTTTTCTTGCAGAGCCTTCTTCTGTTGCGGCTGCTGCGCCTGTTTCTACGGATCGAGGTAAAGGGAGTCGCGAGCTAGATCCCTACCTGTCCCTGTTGTTCCTAGAGGAGGACCCTACTGGAGATAGTTTATTTTTTTGAGTTGAGCCATGTACATATACTGTGGACTTGTTCCTATTTTGGTTCTGGAGGGACTGTTGTATTTTGGATCCTATATGTACATGTGGCTTCTGTTATTAGTATGTTTTATTTCAACTCTATATCTCTTGTAGTTGCTTGTATGTTTGTTTACATGTTAGCTATCACTTCGTATACATAGAAATGTCTATGTATACGGCGGATCTGTTAGCGAGCCCGGGGAACGAGTAATCCGGGGCGTGACAGACCACATCAGGTCTACTGTTCTCGAAGAAAATGTCACCATGTCACTGACCTATCAGGTCTATATAGTCAAGTCACCATGCAACAGATACGAAATATCACCAACCACCAAGTCATCAAGTCAAACTATGACAACTAACCACCATACATGCTACTCTATAACGAGATCATGATAATAATAAGATGGAAGCACCGTAGAGTAGTCAAACGAAAAATCAAATGATGTCCAAAAGCTCAGTAAGCAAACATAGATATACTATGCAATCACAAAGGAGAAGAAAGGGAAGAAGTCACCGAGCAGGTACCGCTGAACCAACGTCGGATCAAAGTACCTACCTATGTCTGCAACTACACCTAGCTCCCGTGGTGTGCAGAACCGTCAACCGGACCTACGATAGGTCCACCGAGTCAGAAACTGAACCAACTGACCCAAAGACATCGCTCACAAACCCAAGACCATTGTGGGATCGGTTTCCCAAAACTGATTCTCGAACTCGCCAGGATTCCCAAAAACGCACCGGGATGTCCGCGGGACCCCGGAAGTGTCCACTTTGGCATCGAAAGCCTCCGCCGCTCACCTGTCGCCTCTGAACACACGAGGCGACCCTGGCGGCCAGCCAACGGGGCTAGGCGATGATTTTCAGGGCGACCACGCAGCCGAAAACTCATCGCAACGCGAAACTGCATTTTACCGGCGATTTCATCGAAAATGCGCCGAAACCCTTCCGCCGCTCATCCACCGCCTCCAAACTTCGAAGGAGGCGGTAGCGACCAACCAACAAGGCTTGGCGGGGTCTCTAGGGTACTCAAAACACTAACGTGCGGAAACCGCAACATAAGCTGCGTCCGATCGGCGAATTTCTGCCAAAGGACGCCGTGGGACCCCGTTTTCACTTCGCAACGGCTCCCGGACCTTTGACGACCAGTCAATAGATTGTTAACAATGATTACATGCTGTCCGAGGCTGTGCACGGGGTCCCCATTGCATAAAACTTGCAATTAGCTCAATATAGCATTAATTACTATTCAATTAAAGCAAACAACAAGAGTTTCGAGCTCGTTACCCCGATCCGCATTGCAGCGGTTTCATCCAACCAGTCGATTTGATCCACCTCGACGTGATGAAGCTCGTGCTCGCTGTCCTGTCACGCCCCGGGCCCTAGGGAGAGCCTACCAGGCACGTGCACAGACCCGCCGTGTACCTCTAAACAACACAAAGTACACAAGGCGTCTACAACAACAACAATCAAGTAGAATAAGGAATACATCCTATACAAGGTGATCAGAGCGAGAACATATTTCTACAACTAAATCAAGAATCAACACAACTAAAACCTCAAGATATACAACAAATTATACATCATAACAGTACTAGGAGATCACTCTCTAGAAAAACAACTATACACCTTTCATATAAAATACAATGAAAGGACACCATGGTATGCCTACAACAACACCGTAGAGGCTCTAGCTAGCTGCTAACCCCTCGCCACGATCCCAAGCCTCTCCTGCTGCGGAAGGCTCTGAAATAAAAACCCAACAACAATGGGGGTGAGAACTATTAATCAATAGTTCCCAGTGGGTAAGCCGCCGAGAGTGGCGAATTACACCGCTAGGTCAACTGAGGCAAGATAGTATAACTGAAACATAAAGCATAAAACATTGAATGCTAAGCAGATAATTCTACAACTATCATACCTCCAATGACTAAATCATCTACATGAACATGTTACAAAGTATGTAAACATTCTACTCATATATGTGTAAATATACCATGATCAACTACACATAATCTAATGTTATAAACTTACTATATGTCAAGTTTATTATTAATACACGAATGACTTGTCTCCAACCACAAGTATGAAATGTATGATCAATTTCCCACGACATGTATGAACTATATGACTTGTTCCCAACTATATGTATGTTATGTTCACTAACCACTAGTGTGCCAAGTCATGTCAATATTTCACTACATGTAATGCCACAATGTCACCACCCAATACTACGTCCATCAGCTACATCTATGTGTACCGATTAATTAGGGTGTCAAATGTCACATTCCTCACCATATTTCCTACCATAAAGGACTTTTCAAGTCTCGGCTTGTGCCGTGCCTAATGGCCTCGTGGTAGTCAACATTCTCGCTAGAATGAGCCTCCCCCACGGCAATCCACTTCGGCGCCCATATAACCTGCACACAGGCGATCAACATCGCGAAAGGCCCACTCCGGAGCTGCCGGCTTGTAGGGAGCGACCCTCACAAGCATGTGCGAATGAGCACAATAGCATAACAAGCATAGTCAACAGCATAGGAAATACGTTCGTCATGTCTCTAACATGGAATTGCCAACCGAAATTCAAGAATCTAACATTATGTCATAATGTCAACCTAGTTATTCACCTAAGTGAAATACAATATGCTTAACCTCAAACTATGTCAAAACATGTCACATTATGTTTACTACATTCAATAGCCAATATGCTAAATGTCAACAATATCATGTTGTTCTCAATATGTCCGTTGGTATGTCCCTACCAATATGCACATGTCTCTAACATGTAAATGTCCATCTATTTGTTTACTAAATTCATAAACCATGCATTATTCTAATGCCACATATCATGCATTCTACAAATGCCAAAACTATGCATTATACTAATGCTATAATCCATGCATTCTACGATGCCAACGAGTCCATATTCATGCCATGCATAAGCTACAACAACCTCTACTACATAGAGTATAAAGCTATCATGCAAGTATTTAAATAACCCAATGGACTCACGTTTAACCAATTATAATTATCAATGCAAATAGAATTTCATTCCTCATGTCTTAAACATGGAATCATTTCCACGACCTAAAGGTCGAGCCCAAAGCCAACGATGCCAATCAAAGTTGCTCACCTAATGAGGTGCAACAAACTTATCTTGCATATGCCATATTCTCTCTTTTCTCTATACAAGCATACTTTAGTATGCTAAGAGAATTCACTAATCCACTAAGCAAGTAGTGTCTCATATGACACTTCTTTCTAGCATGCATATCTTAATTAGCATTTCCTAATGCATCATTACACTATTAGTGCAAATACCCTAGCATGCATGTTATTCTCATAATGCCACACTATATGTACTATGCATTTTTCATACACAACATATATGTCTCATGCAATCACAATTCTCATCATGCCATAATTATCATAATTATGCATCTAATCAATCCTATAACAAGATAGGAGACATAGGGGGAGTTCACCCATTTCGGTGAGGTCAAACCCACCGGATACCCGTCGAAACCTCGCAGTACTTCGAAACGGAGTTGTCCCCCGAGCTTCTCATACCCTAAGATAATTTTCTAAGGGGTTAAAAGCTTCGAACGAACAAATTCGAAAACCACCAAAAACTATGAGGTAAATGGGTGAAAAATACCTTGAGCAAGTAAAACTTGTTCTAAGTCCAAATTGAGGTTAGGGATCTTCAAATCCAACCTACAACAACGTTCTACACCCATCAATTCCACCTCAAGAGCTCTCATTCAAGAAACCCCAAATAAAACCCTAATTTTCATGAAACTAGGTTTTCATCCCAAATCCAAGCAAAAATCACAAATAGAGGTTGTAAGAGAGTTTACTAACCTCAAATCAAGCTTCCAACCGGACTTACACAAGCTAGGGTTGAAGCTAGGCCCACCAACAAGCTCCCTTCCTCAGCCCCGAGCTCCCTCCAAGCCTAGGAGTACTCCTCCATGAAGAAAATGGAGAGAAAGGAGATCAAAACATGATCTAGAGAGGTTGGAGAAGAGAAAATCTAGAGAGAGAGAGAGAGAAAAACCCTACCTCATCTCCTCCCAAGCCTCAGCCAACAATGGAGTTCCGGTGGAAAGTGGCATGAGAGGCTATGTGAGTGGCTTTGGCCAAGTTTGGGACTTATACAAGTGTTTTCGGCGCAAGTCGGGCGCGAAAACGGACTTCGAAAAGTCAAGTATGCCAAACTGCAGAATTCTGCGGCGCATTCCGGTATGTATGTGTTGATACCGGAATGGCGTGGTTGAGCTGAAAATCCAGCTCTGGGTTCTGCGGAATCGAGTGTTGAAACCGTAATAAACTCACTTGATTCCGGTATGGATGTGTTGATTCCGGAATGGATGTAATTAGTTCCGGTATGGATTGTGAGATACCGGAATGCAGTGAAAAATCTGGAAATCCAGCTCTCGGGCTTTGCGGAATTGCCTGTTGATACCGGAATACACGCCCGTATTCCGGTATGCCAGTGCGCATACCGGAATGCAGAGCTGCGTGTTGCTAGCCTTGGCTGGCTGTAAGTGTTGATGTGTGAGGGGGCAAATAGGTCTTTTCACACTCGAGGGAGTGTTAGAAAGGCAAGGACACCCTTCCCTTCTCAGTCTTCTTCCTCCTCTACTTCTTCTCTCCCTCTCCCTCACTTTCTCTCTCTAGAGATCTCTCCAAAGCTTGGAGAAAAGGGTGGATTGAGCTTGGAAAAGGTTTCCAAAGTGGAGAAGATGCTTCTTGGTGCAAGAAGAAGCTTGGAAAACTCGTGGTTAAGGTGAGTTCCTCATGATTTGGGTTCAAACCTTGGATTTAATCCTTTGTTATGAGGTTTTTGAAAATCCTAGGAAATCTTGACCACAAATGGTGGAAGATTGGCCATGAAATCTAGGGTTTGGCTTGCATGCATGCAAACCTTAGGTGGATTTGGGGCTTTTGCCATAGGAAGTTCTAAAAATTATTTGGACCTTCGGGAATTGCCATTGAGGCATTGGAAATCATGTTAGAACAATTGATTTCAAGTATCGAGTTGATTTATGGGTTCGTAATGAGTAACGAACCATTTTCTTGTAGAAGCTTGGGTTGAAGCAAGAACTCAAGGCTTAGTGACCTAGGAGCTCAAGGAATTCAAGACTTGGAAGCTCTTGAGGTGGGTTTGTGTTTACCGAAGTGATTAGGTCACTTCCATGTCTAGGGTAAATAACCATTTGAAATTAAAATGGTGTGAAAGTATGTAATCCTAGAATTTGCATGTTGGCAAAATGAGAATCATGATGAATTGAGCGAGCCATGGGCTCATCGTGCATGTTAATGAATTCAAGTATTTCATTATTAGTTATACTTGCTATGTGATTGCATATATGTAAAGTAAACCTAGTGTCATTGAACATAGGTTGGAACATGAGATTGGAACCTAGTGTCATTGAACATAGGTTGGAACATGAGATTGGAACCTAGTGTCATGGAACCTAGGTTGAGAATGTAAAGTAAACCTAGTGTCATTGAACATAGGTGAGACTTGGTGACTTGAACCTAGGGCCATTGAACTTAGGTTGACAAGTGTGAAATGTGAACATTGGGGTATGCGACGATTTCGCTACCCCGGGTATGCGACGATTTCGCTACCCGAGCCACATGATGGCGGAGACGAGTTGGGGTACGCGACGATTTCGCTATCCCGGGTATGCGGCGATTCCGCTACCCGAATAGGGAGATGACGATTTCACTCCTTGGAAGTTGGGACCACGATGGAGATGGCGATTCCATTGCCCGGTGCCCAACACTATATTGTGTAAAGAGAAAACATTGGGGTACGCGACGATTTCGCTATCCCGGGTATGCGGCGATTCCGCTACCCGAATAAGGAGATGACGATTTCACTCCTTGGTGGTTGGGACCGTGATGGGGATGGCGATTCCATTGCCCGGAGTCCAATACTTGCGGCGATTCCACTTTGATTGAGAACCAAATTGGTGATGCGGCGATTCCGACACCATAAATAACTGAAAAGTAGTCGAACTTGGACAATGTGCGATATAGGATGAACCTAGGAGAAAATGAAAGTTGTCATTTTATTTGGTTGCATCCTTTATGTTTATTTACAAGCATGTAAATATTTATATGTATAGTTAATTGAAATCTAACTCATGCTTATGGTGTTTCTTTGGACCTGGTGGGTCGAGCTTCTCTCTTGGGTGGCCTTACCCACTGGGAACTATGTTTATAGTTCTCACCCCACGTTTTTCAGGTCCTTCCGCGAGTGAGGCGGCGGAGCGAGGCAAGGGTTTAGCTCTGTAGATAGCGGCCCTTCCATTTTGGTGTTATGTGTTGTTGTACCCCGAGTTTTGGACAATGGTAGCATAGGAGTTTTTATTAAATGTATACAACTTGTAATTCCATAGTTTTGGAACTTGATGTATGGAATAGGAATGAAGGAAAAAGAAAGAAATTTGGCATGTATTAATGTGATGTGATGTAGTAGAAGTAGAACTTCTTTATGTTGATGCTTTCCTTGTGCAACTCTAGTACTCCGTTCCTAGTTGGAACATCGTGGAAATGCTTGTGTTGTGACGCCTTGGGCGGGTAGAGAAGACTCTGTCCGTTCGGCGGGTCTGGGGCATGCGCCCGTGCGGTTTATCCTTTCCACCTATTTGGTGTTAAAGGCCCGACGGGGCGTGACAGTGTGTGTGTGTTTGTGTGTGTGTGTGTGTGTGTGTGTGTGTGTGTGTGTGTGTGTGTGTGTGTGTGTGTGTGTGTGTGTGTGTGTGTGTGTGTGTGTGTGTGTTATATATAGTTATTGATAGCAATGATGTTAGCATAAAATTAGAGAGTATGGATTTCATCTTGTTTTACATATAGGTATTTATTTAGGCCATATTGTGAATCATAAGTCTAATAGTCATGATATAATGAATTGTTATCAGTATCTTATATTGGATATTTTAGCTTAGGTCGTGGAAGGCCAGTTGACATCTTATGCATCAAGTCACGTCTCTCACGTCTTGCATTCCTAGGGTCTGCCAAAGCCTAGGATTTACTAAGTCCCAACGACCTATTCCTAAGCTCTGATATCAACTTAATCTGTCACGCCCCGTATTACTCGTTTTCCCGGGCTCGCCAACAGATCCGCCGTATACATAGAATTTTCTATGTATACGAAGCGATAGCTAACCTGTAAACAAGCATACGAGCAACTACAAGAGATATAGAGCTGAAATAAGATCATACTAAAAGAACAAAAGCCACCTGTACATATAGGATCCAAAATACAACAGTTCCTCTACTTACAAAATAGGTACAAGACCACCTCAAAAGGAACCACCAGACCACACTATATGTACATGGCACAACTCAAAATAAAACTATCTCCAGTAGGGTCCTCCTCTAGGAACAACAGGGAATGGTAGGGATCTAGCTTGCGACTCCCTTACCTCGATCCGCAGGAATGGAAGCAGCAGCCGCAACAGGCGAAGGCTCTGCAAGAAAAGGTGGCAACAATGGGTGTGAGAACTACTATCAAAAGAAGTAGTCCTCAGTGGGTACCGCTACCGACCTCAACGGTCCACCCACTAAGTCTACGAGACTAACAGTATAGCTGGTAGGTAAAGAAACAATAAAGTAAGCTGGAATAAACTAAACAGCTGAAATGCCACTACCCTACCACTATCCAAGTCAAACTCTCAAGTATGCATCACCAAAGTGCATAGTCACCCCTGACCCAATCTAACGGAACCGCCCAAAGAGGCTCGTCCAGCCAACTGCCTAGCCACACCGCACACTACCAAAAAGGGTAGTCGGTCCAAGTATCATATCCAACTAATCTGCAGCGACATCAACGCATGAGAGGCCTCACTCCGGAGCGGCACTCGGGGGAGCTACCCAATCGTGTTAGTAAGCGTATCTCTGTCGAGCACAATCAGGCTCCGGCAGGCTATAATCAAATAGAAAGGGGTCGAATGGGTCAAAGACTCCAAGCTCACGTGCCCTCAGCACAAACAGAAGCTAAAACAAGAATCTGGGTCCACCGTCTACCCCGACGGCACCCGGTAGTACAAAACAGTCTAACCCCACAGTAAATACAGGCTCGGCATCCCAGCACAAGCGTAAATTCGTCCTACAACAAACTAAGTATCCACCTCGCACTAACAGTGGTGATACAAGAACAGAAACGGCTCCTAGAGCTAAATCTGATAATAGTTCGAAAAGTGACGGTTGTAGGTTCACGAGTTTTCTCCTAAGTCAATTCCCAGTTCAGCATGTAAAGTCATGTCTATAAATTATCAATTTATACTCCAATTTCAGATTTCATATAACACATGCAAAATTTATGAATTCGAGCTACTAACATGATCAAACAGATAATAAAACAACATGCTGCACTCTCTACAACTTAGGAGGAAATCCGACGATTTCGGTAACATTAACCCACCTCGAAAGCTATCCAATAAAGGCTAGGAGTCGAGTGGAAGGCCTCCAAACAAAGCCAGCTGAAATCGGGCTCAAAACTGCCAACCCAGGATTCGGATCCTCCTGCTCAAGTTCTGGGCGCCCAGAACATCAGCCCAAAACTGCAGCCTTGCAGCACGACCAACATAGATTCAACATGCGATAAAATCCAAATCCGAAGTCCAAATGCAGTGAAAATTTACCCAACTCACCAGCAGGGGCTCAAGAACAAATCCTCCAAATTTCAGCCAAAACGGAGTTTGAATCGATCTTCAAAAAGCCCTCGCACTAATTCGGACCCACTTCTGGACCCTCCAGCACTGCATCCAGAAATTCCAGCAACTAAGTACATAACACTTCTAGCATGAATTCTGGAATTCCAACAAATCTAGCCCAGGAAAAAGGGTCACAAACCTCCCAAATACAGTGATGGAACAATCCAAATCCTCTCCAAAGCTTCTCACAAAAATTTGGATTCAAAAATCCAAGAAATCCATCAAAGGTCCAAAATTTCAGCACTTAAGCTAAATTCTCAAAATCTGAGCTAACAATCACCTTTGAATTCTCAATTCAGGTGGAAAGAACCTCCAAACCAGCAAGGGATGAGGGAAAAACAATCTTCACTTCGAAAACCCAGCTCCAAGGAGATTTGGATCCATAAGATCAAAGGAAAACCCAAATTTCAGCTCAAGAACACAAGGGATTCAGTAAAACAGCAACTGCAGCATACATACCTGTCCAAAGTACGATTGGAAGGATCCCACGCCTTCCTCTACGAGTCCACAATCCAACAAACTAAGTTTTGTGGGATTTGGACACTCCCACACTGCACATGAGAAGAAACACCACAGGTCGACGCTGCTGTTCTGCAGGGATCCAAGGTCTTCAATGAAAATAGATGGAATTTGGGAGATTTGAGGGGCTAAACTGCAAATATCCAGGGTTCACTTGTGAATAAGGGGAGAAAAAGCCTCAGGGGAGTCGTCCCCAATCTTTTTTAGACATAGGGTTAGGGTAAAATGGACCTCAAGAACAAACTGCATCTAACCTGTTCCTTAGCAGAAATCCGCACATTCGGGCGCCCGAAACCCAAGAAGTGGGCGCCCGGTTCTTCCAGCCTGCACAAGTTCAGCACTTCGGACTCTCCGCCCGCGGTCCGGTGCGCCCTAACCTGGTCCGGCGGAACCCACCTACCACCCCACACGTGTCAAATGAATCGATACTCACGAGGTAAACTTCCGGACTCACTTTTCGGGCGCCCGAACATAGATCCGAAATGACTTAGCAATTCAGAGAACGAGCACTCAACATCTGGGCACCCAAAACATAACTTCCGGGCGCCCTAAAGTTCCAAACGCCCAAATCTTCAGTTGTGGCTTACTTCGGTGCTCCGAGTCCGTTTTCGCATCTATTTTACGCCGAAACGACTCCGACTTGTCTTGACCCTCTCCAAAAGTGTCGAACAGTCTAGGATACTACAGTCATTCCGTCAGTTAGGCCCCAGGGGTACTACAGTGACACACAATCTGGTAGATAAATAACCACCTCATGAAGAGAAACCAATATATATAATATATGAAGAGAAACTAGTACAAAATATAAGAAGAAAAGAAATATGTTTTGCCGCTGCTTTTACTCCAGTTACTACTCCTTCCATTTTTACTTTAGGCTCAGACACCAAATAAATTTTATCAGTAAACAACAAAGTTAAATTCTACATTTTAAATGCCACTGATGCTTGATCAATTATTAAGGAAATAGATGGTTGCAATGGTTTCTAATTGCCATCCGAGAGCCCCCTTTCACCACTAATAATATACAAAATGCTAAAAAGGTTCCCAATAATTCAAGTATTCTAATTTTAGTCCAATTCTGATCTGATACGTCCAATTGGAGCCCTTCTATATGTCCGTTTGCACTCAAATTTGACGTAAAAATTTAATTAAAGTTAATCAGAAGTAATTATTTTTAACTTTTCAGTTTTGAATCATTTTAGGTCACTGAAAGTTCTACCGACAAAAATCTTGAACAGATTGCTGTTAGGCTCCGTTTTCACTGCACGGGTATCCAAATGACAGGAAACTTTAAATTTAGCCTCAGAAAAATAGTTTCAACAAATTCTCAAATTTTCATAATTTTTTCACTGTGAATTTTCCATATAAAAAATTTTAAATCTTTTTTCTTATTCCAATTTCACCACAATTCATCCTAAATTATCCTTTACTACTCTAAGTCCAATAAAAATAGTATTTTATAATATTTTTATCTACACTTGCTTGTATATTAAAAATTGGGATAATTGCCTATATACCTCTCAAAACTTCAAAAATATCTCATTTACCCCTACTTTTTTTTTCTTTCCAAAATACCCCTTATATGTTCCTCCGTTATTCAAAAATACCCCTGCAGTTACCACCCGTTAAGTTAACTTGGGTTAAACGTGAGTTAAGTATCTACTAGGGTTAAAAAAAAATAAAAATATCTCTTTTGCCCTTAACTTAAGGGCAAATAAGAAATGTTGGTAATGGTAGAAGGGTATATTTGTAAAGACCAAAAATCAAAATACTTATGTGCCCCTAACTTAAGGGCAAATAAGAAAAGTCGGTGATGGTAGATGGGTATATTTGAAAGGGCAAAATAGTAATTTCACACTGATAACAGCTATTGCTAACAGTTCACTAACAGAATTTAACTCTAGGGGTATATTTGAAATAGGTTGGAACGTAAAAATGGTATTTTCAATATTAGCCTTCTAAGAGTGGTAAATCAGAAAGTCGGAAACTTTTCAGGGGTATATAAGCAATTGCCCCTTAAAAATTCGGTGTACTATATTGTGTATGTTTTTTTTGGCCAATTTGCATAAAATATTCATCAATTTTGTGTTTTCGCAAAAATTGATCACTATTTTTGATTTTACAGTCGGTCCGAATTTTTAGCAAACTGACCAAAATACTCTTATTTCTTTTTCTCTCTTTTTTTTTTGTTCGTTCATTTTTCTCTTTTCGTTCCGGTTTGTCTTTGTGCTCCCCATTTCTTCGTCTCATTCTCCTCCCACTTCCTCTTCCTTCTCCTCCCCTTCCACCGCCCCTACATTCACGTCGTGCTCTCTCTCTTTTTTTGCTAGTTCGTTTTTCTTCTTACGCTCCGGTTCGTCTCCATCCTCGTCCTTTTTTCCTCTTCTACTCCTCCCGCTTTCTCTCTTTTCTCCTCCTCCACCTCCTCTGCCCCCACATCGATGCTGCGCTTTGCTCTCTTACCTCGCCCATACCTCTGCCGATGCCGGCTCGGATATGGTATACATTGCATAGGTGAGATTGCGGTGGAGCGCATGGCCACGGATGGCGACGACAACGAGGATACTGAAGGATTGAAGGACGATGGGGAGGGAGAGCGCATCAGGCGAGGGCGGCGGCTGCGACAGAGGACGAGGAGGGGGCGCGACAGCAAAAAAAGATGTAGATGGTGGAAAAAAGAATAAAAAGAAAAAATAAAGAAAAATATATTTCTTTTCTTCTTGGAAGACAATTATGTGTTGTCCCAGCTACAGGATAGGCCAAAAATTAGAGAAGAAAGAAGAAGAAGATGGAATTACACTATTAAAATGAAGTTGCGCTATTTTAGATGAAAGTTGCACTATTTTAGACAAAAAATTATCTCTTTGAGGCAAAAATTACATTTTTTGAGACAAAAGTTGCATACTTTGAGCGAAAGTTATACTATTTGAGACGAAAATTATACTATTTGAGCGAAAATTGTACTCTCTGAGCAAAACTTGAACTCTCTAAGCAAAACTTACACTCTTTGACCGAAAGTTGCACTGTTTGAGACGAAAGTTGTACTTTCTGAGCGAAAGTTACAGTATTTAAAACTATTTGAGACTAAAGTTGCACCGCATAAAATAGAAGTTACACCGTTTGAGACTAAGTTGCACTGTTTGAGACTTATATCATTTAAAATATTTGAAACTAAGTTTTAATCAGTGCAACTTAGTCTCAAATAATTTTAAATGGTGCAATTTAGTCTAAAAAGTGCAACTTCTATATTATATCGTGCAACTTAGTCTTTAATAATTTTAAATAGTAGAAATTTTGCTCAAAAACTGTAATTTTCATTCAAAGAGTGTAACTTTCGCTCAAAGAGTGCAACTTTTTCTCAAAGGGTTTAATTTTTATCTCAAATAGTATAATTTTCGCTGAAATAGTATACAGCTTTCATCTCAAACAGTGCAATTTTCGCCTCAAAGAGTGTAACTTTTGTTTCAAATATTGTAACATTTTATCTCAAACAATGCAATTTCATCATCTTCTTCTTTCTTCTTTGATTCTTGGCCTTTCCTGTAGCAGCGACAACACATAATTGTCTTCCAAGGAGAAACAAATATTTTCTTTGTTCTTTCTTTTTCTTCTTTATTCTTCTTTTTTTCACCCTCTACATCTTTTTTTGCTATCGCACCCCCTCCCTCGCCCTCTACCGCAGCCACCGCCCCCGCCCTCTGTGCTTTCCCTTCTCGTCGTCCTTAAATCCTTCGGTATCCTTGTCGTCATTTCCATCCGCGGCCATGCATTCCATCGCAAGCTCACCTCCACGATCTATACCATATCCAAGCCGGCGTCGGTAGAGGTGTGGGCGAGCGAAGCACGACATCGATGTGGAGGCAGGAGGAGAAGGAGGAGAAGGGAGAGGAAGCGGGAGGAGAAGGAGAGAATAAACGATGAGGAAAGAGATCAACCGGAGTAAAAGGAGAAAAATGAACGAGTGAAAAAAAGGAGAGCGCGGTGGCGATATAGGGGTGGTGGAGGAGGAAGAGGAAAAGGGAGAGGAAGTAGAAGGAAATGGCGAGAACGGAGACGAACCGAAGCAGAAGAAGAAAAACAAAGAAGCAAAAAAAAAAAGGAGAGAGCAAAAAGAATAAGGGTATTTTGGTTAATTTACTAAAATTTGGACTGAATCTGCAAATACTATGGTGGCTCGTCCTTGCAAAAAAGTAAAACTGATAGATTTTTATGCAAAAAGGCCTTTTTTTTTAATTAATTGATGAACTAGTAAAAATTGCTTTCTTGGGCTGCAGTTACTCTTCTTAATTTTGAATTAGATAATTTTATATATTATATGCTTTTCTTAGTCCAGTTGGCATTAACTGCTCAAAATTAGCTTTGATTATTATTTGAACTCTATAACTTTGTGGCCCTACTAATTTGGTCTTTAAATTTTTGTGAATTTTAATTAGGCAACTATAGTTTTTATCCTATGCATCGAAACAAAACATATATGCTGCCCAGAGTCTTGACTCTAAAATAACTCGCATCCTTTGGTATCGACGCATTTAATCTCCAAAGACACGAATTGACTGTGCATCTCACAGTATAAGCTTTCATAGTCGATTTTAGAAACTTTATTTGCACGTTATGAGCAATATGTCATTCCTCAAAAGCGTGCAATAAGTTTAATTTATCATGAAATATCCGACCCTATCCATGAGCCATCAATGCTAGGAGGGCCATATTCAATCTACAGACAATCAAATTCAGCATTATCAACCATATTCTCACCCATCCAGTCGTCATACTCTACAAATTGCTCTGGGTGATCTACGAACTCTGCAGCTTCGTCTAAATCATCAACATATTTATTATTGGCGATTGGATCATCGACCTCATTGTATATGATATCTGCAAGGATCCCTAATCCACCGTCATGGCTGTGTCTAGGTAGTGACTTTCCTAGATTACATAATCATTTATCGCCAGATTCGGAGGTTCATGTTCAAGATCCTCATAGTCTATATTGTTTTGTGCTTCATCTTCTTCCTGTTGCATATCCAGCTGATTTTGTATCCTATCAAACTCAGTTCCCAATAGAAAGGATTCAAAGTCATGCACATCGTGAGATGTAAGAATTCTGTATTATTTTGGTAAATAATTAGTATTTAAGGATATAAAAAATTATATTATGTAAATAATTGTAATGTGTCCTAACCCTTCTTTGTATGTATCGCCTTATTGTCCATCCAGCCAAGCATGGGAACTTGATGTCGTGCCATGTACAACAGTATGCAAGAGAGGAGAAGGACCGACCACTATATTCGAAACTTCGTATTCTCTACAAATAAATAATGAATCTGTAGTACACTGAACTTCAGTGTGTCGTACCGAACTTCTACAAATTGTGGAGTTCCAGTGGGAAAGTAGCATGAGAGGCTATGTGAGTGGCTTCGGCCAAGTCTGGGGCTTGTGCGTGTGTTTTCGGCGTAAATGAGGCGCGAAAACGGACTTCGAAAAATCAAAACTGCTAAACTTGTGAAGTCTGCAGTGGATTCGGGTATGGATGTGTCCATACCGGTACTGAAGTGATTAGTACCGATATGGAGTGTGGCATACCGGAATGTGAGGGCAGAATCTGGAAATCCAGCTCTCGAGTTTTGCGGAATTCCCGTGGCATACCGGAACTTACATCCGTATACCGGTATGCCAGTGTGAATACCGGAACGCAGTGTTGCGAAATGCCAACTTTGGCTGATTGTGTGTAGCGAAATGTGAGAGGGGCAAAATAGTCTTTTCACACTCGATGGGGTGTTAGAAAGGCAGGGACACCCTTCCCTTCTCAGTTTTCTACCTCCTCTACTTCTCCTCTCCCTCTCCCTCACTTTCTCTCTCTAGAGATCTCTCCAAAGCTTGGAGAAGTGTAGGATTTGACATTGGAAAAAGCTTCTAAGATGGATTTGGAGCTTCTTGGTGCAAGAAGAGGCTAGGAAGCTTGGGTGTAGAGGTGAGTTCTTGTGACTTAGGGTTTAAACCTTGAATTTGATCTTTTAATATGAGGTTTTTGGAAACCCTAGGCAATCTAAATCACAAAACGTGGAGATTGGCCAAGAAATTTCGGGGTTCTACATGCATGCATGTGAAACCTAGGTGAAATGAGGGTTTTTACCATGGGAGGTTCTAAAAATATTTGGACCTTCGAAAATTGCAATTGAGGCATAGAAAATCATGTTAGAACAAATGATTTCAAGTATTGAGTTGAATTATGGGTTCGTAATGAGTAACGAACCATTTTCTTGTAGAAGCTTGGGTTGAAGTAAGAACTCGAGGCTTGGTGACTTAGGAGCTCAAAGAATTCAAGGAATTGGAAGCTCTTGAGGTGGGTTTGTGTTTACCGAAGTGATTAGGTCACTTCCATGTCTAGGGTAAATAACCATTTGAAAAATAAAATGGTGTGTAAATGTGTAACCCTAGAACTTGCATGTTGGCAAAATGAGAGTCATGATAGATAGAGCCATGGGCTCCTCTTGCATGTTAAAGAATTTAAGTATATCCTTATTATCTATACTTGTTATGTGATTGTATGTATGAATGAGAACCTAGTGTTGAGGAACATAGGTTGAAAAGTGCAAATGAAACCTAGTGTCATTGAACATAGGTGA
This sequence comes from Puya raimondii, assembly GCA_016920855.1. Taxonomy (NCBI): domain Eukaryota; kingdom Viridiplantae; phylum Streptophyta; class Magnoliopsida; order Poales; family Bromeliaceae; genus Puya; species Puya raimondii. The sequence goes on along the minus strand of JABWPP010000050.1, from coordinate 152,450,492 downwards.
GACTTGGTGACTTGAACCTAGAGCCATTGGACTTAGGTTGGCAAGTGTGAAATGTGAACATTTGGATATGCGACGATTTCGCTACCCGTGCCACGTGTTGGCGGTGACGGATTGGGATACGTGACGATTTCGCTATCCCGGGTACGCGACGATTTTGCTACCCGTGCCATGTGATGGCGGTGATGGATTGGGATACGCGACGATTTCGCTATCCCGGATACGCGACGATTTCGCTACCTGTGCCACGTGTTGGCGGTGATGGAATGGGGTACGCGACGATTTCGCTATCCCGGGTATGCGACGATTTCGCTACCCGAACGAGGAGATGACGATTTCATTTCTTGGAAGTTGGGACCATGATGGGGATGGCGATTCCATTGCCCGGTGCCCAACACTTGCGGCGATTCCGCTTTAGTTGAGAACTATTATGGTGATGCGGCGACTCCGACACCATAAATAAATGACAAGTAGTTAAACTTGATCAATGTGAGATATAGGATGAACCTAGGAGAAAATAAAAGTTAACATTTTAATTGGTTGCATCCTTTATGTTTATTTACAAGCATGTAAATATTTATTTGCATAGTTATTTGTGATCTAACTTATGCGTATGGTGTTTCTTTGGACCTGGTGGGTCGAGCTTCTCTCTTGGGTGGCCTTACCCACTGGGAACTATGTTTATAGTTCTCACCCCACGTTATTCAGGTCCTTCCGCGAGTGAGGCGGCGGAGCGAGGCAAGGGTTTGACTCTGTAGATAGCGGCCCTTCTATTTTGGTGTTACATAGAGTTGTACCCCTAGTCTTGAACTATGATAGTATAGAAATTTTCATTAAATGTATGCACTTCTATATTCCATAGTTTTGGAACATGAGGTATGGAATAGAAATGAAAGAAAAGAAAAAGTTGGACATGTATAAATGTGCAAATGTGATGTAACTCTTGTACTCCGTTCCTAGTTGGAACATTGTGGATATGCTTGTGTTGTGACGCCTTGGGCGGGTGGAAGAGACTCTATCCGTTCGGCGGGTCTGGGGCATGCGCTCCTGCGGTTATCCTTTCCACCTAGTTAGTGTTTGTAGTACACTGAACTTTTGCAAATTACGGAGTTCTAGTGTGAGAATAGTGGCTCGTGCTATTCTGGAGTTTTGGTTGTGTTTGGTGAGCTTCGGAGTGTTTTCGGGACTTAAAAAGTGTGAAAACGGACTCCGGGAGTCAAAATCTGCAAAAGTGCAGATTTTGCATTCGCATACCGGTATCTGGTTTAAGGATACCGGAATCCAGTGAGAACTGGTTTGCGCAGCTCTCGGGTTCTGCGGAATCTGGCTGGAGATACCGGAATACACTGGCATTCCGGTATGTTCAATGCGCATACCGGTACTGGAGTGTTAGTACCGGTATGGGGAAGGCGCATACCGGAATCCCTTTGCGCAGACCGCTTGGCCGAGGCTCGGGTTTGCGGGATTTTGGTTGGATACCGGTATGTCCATGCGCATACCGGTATACAATGCTGCAGAATGCCATTTGTGCAGTTTTGTGATTTTGTTCTTTGGAAGGGCTTATGGGGATATTGTTACATCTCTATAACTTACCCCTTCACCCCTTCACAGCCATTGTTGGCTGAGGTTGGAGGAGAGGAAGAAGGTAGGTCTCTCTCTCTCTCTCTCTAGGTTTTCTTGCTCCCAACCCCTTAGATCATGGTTTTGATCTCTTTTCTCTCCATTTTCTTCGTGGAGGAGTGCTCCTAGGCTTGGAGGGAGCTCGGGGCTGAGGAGAGAAGCTTGTTGGAGGATGGATCTTCAACCCTAGCTTGTGTGAGCTTGAGTGGAAGCTTGTTTTGAGGTTAGTAAACTCTTTTACAACCTCTATTTGTGTTTTTGCTTGGATTTAGCATGTAAACCTAGTTTCATGAGAATTAGGGTTTATTTTGGGGTTTCTTGAATGGGAGCCCTTGAGGTGGAATTGATGGGTGTAAAAACGTTGTTGTAGGTTGGATTTGATGATCTCTAACCTCAATTTGGACTTAGAACAAGTTTTACTTGCTCAAGGTATTTTTTTCACCCTTTTACCTCATAGATTTTGGTGGTTTTCGAAATTGTTCGTTCGAAGCTTTTAACCCCTTGAAAAATTATCTTAGGGTATGAGAAGCTCGAGGGACGACTTCGTTTCGAAGTACTGCGAGGTTTCGATGGGTATCCGGTGGGTTTGACCTCACCGAAATGGGTGAACTCCCCCTATGTCTCCTCTAATATTTAGAGTTGAATTGTTGCATAATCATGCTTATTTTGACATGATAGAAATATTGGGATCATGATATATGTATAGCACATATGAGAATTGCATACTCTATATGGTAGAGTTTATGTTATGATAGTTGTAATTGCATGAGACATATATATATTGTGTATGCAAAAGGCATAGTACATATAGAGTGGTATTATGAGAATAACATGCATGCTAGGGTGATTGTACAAATAGTGCATTGATGCATTGGAAATGCTAAGTAAGTTATGCATGTTAGAAAAGAGTGTCATAGAAGACATTATTTGGTTGTTGATCTAGTGGATCCTCTTCGCATACTAAAGTATGCTTGTATAGAGAAAGGAGAGATTATAGCACATGCAGGATAAGTTGTTGCACCTCTTTTAGGTGGGCAACTTTGACGGGCATCGTTGGCTTTGGCTCGACCTTTTGGTCGTGGATTGATTCCATGTTTAAGACATGAGGAAAGGGATTATATTTGCATTGATATTATAATTGATTAAACACTTGCATGATATACTCTATATAGAGGTTGATGTAAACACTTGCATGAGAATGCATTGTTATAGCACTGTAGTATGCATGATTTTGGCATTTGTAGAATGCATGATATGAAGAATGCAAGGATTATGAACTTGTAACCAAAGAGATGAACATTTACATGTTAGAGACATGGATACATTGGTAGGGACATACCATCAAACATTGAGAATAACATGATATTGTTGACATTTAGCATATTGGCTATTGGATGTAGTAAACATAAAATGACATGTTTTGACATAGAGAGGTTAAACATATGACTTTCACTTAGGTGAACAACAAGGTTGACATTATGATTTAGTGTTAGACCCTTGGACATCGGTTGACTATTCCATGTTAGAGACATGACGAACGTATTTCCTATGCTGTTGACTATGCTTGTATGCCATTGTGCTCATTCGCACACGCTTGTGAGGGTCGCTCCCTACAAGCAGGCAGCTCCGGAGTGGGCCTTTCGCGACGTCGATCGTTTATGTGCAGGTTATATGGGCGCCGAAGTGGATTGCCGTGGGGGAGGCTCATTCTAGCGAGAATGTTGACTACCACGGGGCCATTAGGCACGGCTCAAGCCAAGACTCAAAAAGTCTTTTATGGTAGGAAATATCGTGAGGAATGTGACAGTTGACACCCTAATTAATTGATGCATATACATGTAGTGTATGGACATAGTATAGGGTGGTGATATTGTGGCATTACATGTAGTGAACATAACTTTTATATTGTTGAGAACAAGTCACATAGTTCATACATGTAGTGGCAAAGTGAATATACATTACATACTTGTAATTAGAGACAAGTCATTATGTATTAGTAAACTTGACATATAGTAAGTTTATGACATTAGAATATGTGTAGTTGATCATAGCATTAATTTGACATGCATGTAAATCATGAAGTTAATTGTTGAGCATATGACAATAGAACATGTTCATGTTCATGTAGATGATTTAGTCATTGGAGGCAAGATAGGTGTAGAACTACCTGTTTAGCATTAAATATTATATGCTTTCTGCTTTATGTTTAAATTTTACTATCTTGCCTCAGTTGACCTAGCGGTGTAATTCGCCACTCTCGGCGGCTTACCCACTGGGAACTATTGATAATAGTTCTCACACCCCCATTGTTGTTGGGTTTTTCAGAGCCTTCCGCAGCAGGAGAGGCTTGGGATCGCGCGAGGGGTTAGCAGCTAGCTAGAGCCTCTACGGTGTTGTCGTTGTAGGCATACCATGTTGTCCTTTCATTGTATTTTATATGAAAGGTGTATAGATGTTTGGTTGATCTATTGTTGTTAAGATGTATAAATTCTTGTATATCTTGAGATTTTAGTTATGTGGATTTTGTTTTAGATTGTAGAACTATGTTCTCGCTCTGATTACCTTGTTTAGGATGTATTCTTTATCCTTCTTGATGGTTGTTAGCATAGACGCCTTGTGTACATTGTGTTGTTTGAGGTACACGGCGGGTCTGTGCACGTGCCTGGTAGGCTCCCTCGAGGGCCCGGGGCGTGACAGATTATTGTGGTATCAGAGCCTAGGGTTGAGTCTTAGTGGACCTAGTAAACCTTAGGCAGGTTGGACGATAAGGAATAGGAACGTGAGAGACGGGATCTCTTGTGACATATTGGCGAAAGTATTATGATTGGGTCATTTCTAAAAGCTCCAAACTTGTTGGAGTTAGATCGGAGTGAACCACTTCTATACCCTTGGAGGGTCACGTTGGCGGCCGACAACGTGACATCGGGGAATAGTGGGAGTCCACTTCATTACTTTCGCGTGATTGGGGTTATAGTCTTGTGTGGGGATGCGTTGGCGTGGGGTGTTTTCCCTGCGCATGTTTTGCTTGTTGCAGCTTGAGTGGTGATCGACGCACTCGATGACGGCCGAGGCAGCCGAGACAAGATTTCTGCATCCTCCGGATTTGGTGAGATATTAAAGCTGAGAGAACAACTGGCAAATTCAGCGAGTACGGTGGAGCGGCAATCAATTTTGATGTTACTCCAAGTTGAGGCTTTGCGCCGGCAGACGAGAGGATTAAGCAACTGGAGAATTTTTCGATCCAGTTGGAAGCCAACCTCGGGTAATGTTATGAGAATGCGGATTATACCTTGATGAGGGCAACGACGGGGAGACCGTTGGGACGGCAAAGGAAGCTACTTAGAGTGGCAAGTTTGATGTATGAAGACGCTTAAGGTGTTCAAAGAGGAATTGACCTCGAGAAGGTGGACCCTTAGCAGGATAATTATGGAACGTCAAATCGTCATCGACTATTGTGACGTGTGAGCGGTGGAGCCGCGGGTACCCGATGATACTCTTGGAGTTGGGGCAAGTACTCTCTTCGTGGCCAGGTGGGTAATCCCCAATTGGAGTGTTTGAGGAGATTAGTGTCGACAATTTTGGGATCGACTTCGCACGGTCAGCTTCGGTTCGGACGTGTGCATGCATGTTTGATGGGCGGATGGTGATGCAGCGACAATGGAGGTTGTCGCAGCTAGTAGCATTGGAGTTGTTTGTTGTTTGTTATGATTGTAGTTTTGGTTCGGCTGTTTGCCGAATGCATGGCAGGGAACTCTTTCCTTGTCGTTGCAGATCGTGTGGTCCTGAGTGTTTGGGCTTGTGAGTACTGTTCCTGTACTCCGTTAGTTTTGGATGTTTTGTGCGCCAACGAAGCGATTGGCTTTATTTGGCTGAGAGTGTATAGTTCTAATTTGAACTTGTGCTGGCTCTTCGGCTATCTGATTGTCGATGAGTGTGTGAGCCGAGCTGTAGTGCTTTGGGATCTTGGACACAAAATAGTGTTCTCTGAGGGCTTGGAAAGTTCGCTAATTGCGATGCGATTGTTTCACCTGCCCCAGCCTGGTTGTTGGCTGAGTGAGTGGGTGGCCTTTAGGCCAGCACCTTTGGTGAGTGTTGAGAATCCTCAAAAGCGAGGATGTCTCTTGTGAGGGAGTTGCTTGTGCAATCCCGGTTGTGTTGTGAGAATTGAAGGCTTGGTCTGGAGACCTCTTTTGCCTTGTGTTTCTCCTTGTGGAGTGTAGATCTCGTTTGTTTTATGTGGACGGGTCATTTCGACTGTGAGTCGACTATCGTGAACTCGGTAGGGTTACGATCCGGATATGCACCCGTAGTTGGGATCGGTTGATCTGTTTGATCAAGCTCCACAAATTCTGGTTTTATTCGAGGGTAGTGGCAATCGAGTACTACTCTCGTTGAGTTGAGTTTGAGTTTGGAACCAAGGGTAACTTGTTTACTCGGTGTAGACATTACGAAATTGTCGTGATGTCGTTCGAGCTGTTGATGCTCTTGTGTGTTGTGATGTTTGGCCCTTTTGGGTATCTTGGTCCCTGTGCACATCGACTACGAGTTGGAAGTCGAGAGGTGATGAAGACCATGAAGATTTCTTTGAACGAGGATTGCAAGTGCTTCAAGTGAAGACGTGCTGATTTGGTTGTGAGGACTAGCGTCCCTTGGCAGTTGATGCCAAAGTGGTTATGATTGGAGATCTCAAGGAAATCAACCATCCATAGTGGATTGAGACAAGCGGATGTGATCGAAGTTCAAACTTCCTAGTTTGATTGGATGTTATGGATATTGGTGGAGAGATTACCTAGTTATCTACTCCCTTTTCTGGACTCACACATTAAGGGATTAAACATTTTGGGAAGATATGTGTGAGAGAAGTTTCTTGGAACCGTTGGTGTGGTCGATGACCGCCAACCTTGGTTACCCCGAAGGCGGGTTATGTGTTTGGTAGTTATGTTTCTCTCTACGGATTGAGTTGCACTTTGGTGTAAAATAGAAAGGTAGGGTTAACCTTTCAGCAAGTGAGAGAATACAAGAGGATTTGCCAAATTGCGATTTGGAAAGATTGCCATGGCATCTATTTGGAAAACTATGGCAATTTTATGTATTGATAGTGGTGTGAAGTGCACCCAGATCTTATTGTTGGAGATGTCTCTTCACTCGGGAGAATGAGTTGAAGCTGTGAAAACAGGTTAGAGGCCGATGTACTAGGATTATCGATAAGGTGAGATAATTGAAGTGATATCTATCCCTTGGATCGGATCACAGGAGTTAGCCTTGATCCCGACTGGTAAATGGTGCAACCGAGATCATGAGTGTTGCGCGGATGAATTCCTGGTGGATTGTCAAAAAGTGTCTTGATGATGGAATTGACAAGTTGCACATGTGATGGCAGGATTTATGTAATGTGCTATATGAAAGCTATCTACTGTATATGGATAGGGGACGATTACCGGAGGTCCGGAATTGGATTGTCTCGCTTTCGAGCTAGACGGGCTGATTGTTGAGAGATTGTGAATAGGAGTAACTATTCACTTGAGTTGGATTGAGGAAATTTTCGCACAAGTATACCTTGGTGAATTGTGCGACTGCTTAGAGCACCTGGCTCTACTGTTTTGGACTTTGAGTAAAACGGATGATTCCCGTTGAGAGATGTGATTTTGGTACTTGAATCAGAGGATCTGATGATGATGCTTGATTAAGGAAATCCAAAAGATTTATGTTTGAGGAATCTAGGTTTTAGATTCTTGGGATTATTTGAGACCCTGAGGCAATTTGGCCTAGTGGCATGTGTAGTTATTCTACTTCAGATCTACTGAAGGTATTTGAAGTGTGTCGACGCTCTGAGCGAGTATTTGAATTCTTCCCCGATGGCGGATGACGTTTCTTTAGAGCTGCATGAAGATTTAACTTCAAGGAGCAGTGGTTGCGAATTGGACTTGTGGAATGTAGGAATTCGGGATTATCACTATTCCTACTACAAGATGCCTTGGAGCAACATCTTGGACGCGATGCATGGTGTGAGAGCTGCAGGCTTCACTGCGAGGATGATATTTTTATCTCCTCTGGTTATATTGTTTGTTGTTGTTGTTGATCCGTAGTTTCGCGGACGAAACTCCTTTTTAGGAGGGGAGTATGTAGTACACTGAACTTTTGCAAATTACGGAGTTCTAGTGTGAGAATAGTGGCTCGTGCTATTCTGGAGTTTTGGGTTGTGTTTGGTGAGCTTCGGAGTGTTTTCGGGACTTAAAAAGTGCGAAAACGGACTCCGGGAGTCAAAATCTGCAAAAGTGCAGATTTTGCAATTCGCATATACCGGTATCTGGTTTAAGGATACCGGAATCCAGTGAGAACTGGTTTGCGCAGCTCTCGGGTTCTGCGGAATCTGGCTGGAGATACCGGAATACACTGGCATTCCGGTATGTTCAATGCGCATACCGGTACTGGAGTGTTAGTACCGGTATGGGGAAGGCGCATACCGGAATCCCTTTGCGCAGACCGCTTGGCCGAGGCTCGGGTTTGCGGGATTTTGGTTGGATACCGGTATGCCCATGCGCATACCGGTATACAATGCTGCAGAATGCCATTTGTGCAGTTTTGTGATTTTGTTCTTTGGAAGGGCTTATGGGGATATTGTTACATCTCTATAACTTACCCCTTCACCCCTTCACAGCCATTGTTGGCTGAGGTTGGAGGAGAGGAAGAAGGTAGGTCTCTCTCTCTCTCTCTCTAGGTTTTCTTGCTCCCAACCCCTTAGATCATGGTTTTGATCTCTTTTCTCTCCATTTTCTTCGTGGAGGAGTGCTCCTAGGCTTGGAGGGAGCTCGGGGCTGAGGAGAGAAGCTTGTTGGAGGATGGATCTTCAACCCTAGCTTGTGTGAGCTTGAGTGGAAGCTTGTTTTGAGGTTAGTAAACTCTTTTACAACCTCTATTTGTGTTTTTGCTTAAGATTTAGCTTGTAAACCTAGTTTCTTGAAATTAGGGTTTTAATTTGGGGTTTCTTGAATGGGAGCCCTTGAGGTGGAATTGATGGGTGTAGAACGTTGTTGTAGGTTGGATTTGATGATCTCTAACCTCAATTTGGACTTAGAACAAGTTTTACTTGCTCAAGGTATTTTTTCACCCTTTTACCTCATAGATTTTGGTGGTTTTCGAAATTGTTCGTTCGAAGCTTTTAACCCCTTGAAAAATTATCTTAGGGTATGAGAAGCTCGAGGGACGACTTCGTTTCGAAGTACTGCGAGGTTTCGATGGGTATCCGGTGGGTTTGACCTCACCGAAATGGGTGAACTCCCCCTATGTCTCCTCTAATATTTAGAGTTGAATTGTTGCATAATCATGCTTATTTTGACATGATAGAAATATTGGGATCATGATATATGTATAGCACATATGAGAATTGCATACTCTATATGGTAGAGTTTATGTTATGATAGTTGTAATTGCATGAGACATATATATATTGTGTATGCAAAAGGCATAGTACATATAGAGTGGTATTATGAGAATAACATGCATGCTAGGGTGATTGTACAAATAGTGCATTGATGCATTGGAAATGCTAAGTAAGTTATGCATGTTAGAAAAGAGTGTCATAGAAGACATTATTTGGTTGTTGATCTAGTGGATCCTCTTCGCATACTAAAGTATGCTTGTATAGAGAAAGGAGAGATTATAGCACATGCAGGATAAGTTGTTGCACCTCTTTTAGGTGGGCAACTTTGACGGGCATCGTTGGCTTTGGCTCGACCTTTTGGTCGTGGATTGATTCCATGTTTAAGACATGAGGAAAGGGATTATATTTGCATTGATATTATAATTGATTAAACACTTGCATGATAGTTTTATACTCTAGATATAGAGGTTGTTGTAGCTCATATTTAGCATGATTATGGACTTGCATCGTAGAATGATTGTTATAGCACTGTAGTATGCATGATTTTGGCATTTGTAGAATGCATGATATGTAGCATTAGAAGAATGCAAGGATTATGAACTTGTAACCAAAGAGATGAACATTTACATGTTAGAGACATGGATACATTGGTAGGGACATACCATCAAACATTGAGAATAACATGATATTGTTGACATTTAGCATATTGGCTATTGGATGTAGTAAACATAAAATGACATGTTTTGACATAGAGAGGTTAAACATATGACTTTCACTTAGGTGAACAACAAGGTTGACATTATGATTTAGTGTTAGACCCTTGGACATCGGTTTGACTATTCCATGTTAGAGACATGACGAACGTATTTCCTATGCTGTTGACTATGCTTGTATGCCATTGTGCTCATTCGCACACGCTTGTGAGGGTCGCTCCCTACAAGCAGGCAGCTCCGGAGTGGGCCTTTCGCGACGTCGATCGTTTATGTGCAGGTTATATGGGCGCCGAAGTGGATTGCCGTGGGGGAGGCTCATTCTAGCGAGAATGTTGACTACCACGGGGCCATTAGGCACGGCTCAAGCCAAGACTCAAAAAGTCTTTTATGGTAGAAAATATCGTGAGGAATGTGACAGTTGACACCCTAATTAATTGATGCATATACATGTAGTGTATGGACATAGTATAGGGTGGTGATATTGTGGCATTACATGTAGTGAACATAACTTTTATATTGTTGAGAACAAGTCACATAGTTCATACATGTAGTGGCAAAGTGAATATACATTACATACTTGTAATTAGAGACAAGTCATTATGTATTAGTAAACTTGACATATAGTAAGTTTATGACATTAGAATATGTGTAGTTGATCATAGCATTAATTTGACATGCATGTAAATCATGAAGTTAATTGTTGAGCATATGACAATAGAACATGTTCATGTTCATGTAGATGATTTAGTCATTGGAGGCAAGATAGGTGTAGAACTACCTGTTTAGCATTAAATATTATATGCTTTCTGCTTTATGTTTAAATTTTACTATCTTGCCTCAGTTGACCTAGCGGTGTAATTCGCCACTCTCGGCGGCTTACCCACTGGGAACTATTGAATAATAGTTCTCACCCCCATTGTTGTTGGGTTTTTCAGAGCCTTCCGCAGCAGGAGAGGCTTGGGATCGCGGCGAGGGGTTAGCAGCTAGCTAGAGCCTCTACGGTGTTGTCGTTGTAGGCATACCATGTTGTCCTTTCATTGTATTTTATATGAAAGGTGTATAGATGTTTGGTTGATCTATTGTTGTTAAGATGTATAAATTCTTGTATATCTTGAGATTTTAGTTATGTGGATTTTGTTTTAGATGTAGAACTATGTTCTCGCTCTGATTACCTTGTTAGGATGTATTCTTTATCCTTCTTGATGGTTGTTAGCATAGACGCCTTGTGTACATTGTGTTGTTTGAGGTACACGGCGGGTCTGTGCACGTTCCTGGTAGGCTCCCACGAGGGCCCGGGGCGTGACAGTGTTAAAGGCCCGACGGGGCGTGACAGAATCAATCTAAAATTTTGTTATATCTAAATAACTATATAAAAATATTATTTGTACTATTAACCTAAATATATTTGCTTTACCTTTGATGTTAGCGTGGAAGGTTTCTCTTTCAGTCCTAGGGGACAATACATCCACGTTGAAGTTACTGTTTAATATTTTTGAATAATAATCCTTTGATATAGCCATTTGCTTTTCAATGTATAGCGTCAAACAAGCATAATTTCGAGGCAACGCCACCATACCACACAATGATTCATTGTCTATAACTTTGAAAATATCATATTAATTTAAATCGGTCAGATATCAAACTTTGTTATTTAGATGATACTCATCTCTTTCATATCGATCAATCAATATACTTTTCTCTCGATTTTACTAAATGTAATGTCCATTGGGATGTCGATTAATTTCTTATGACCGTTAATATACTGTGGATTGTTATCAAGTGCAACTATTTGTCCATTCCAGCGAATACTAATAGCCACATTATTATTCACCATCCTAAGTTCAAAATATATAAAATAATAATATTTGTAAACTAATATATATACAATACATAAGGAGATGAAAAATATTCTTACATACGTAAAAAAAATTACGTACAAATAAAGAAAAATAAAGGAGACCATCGGTATAGATGAAGAGGGTCCACACACATATATAAATATTACCCTATTCACTTCTCTATTTTCCAACACATACATATACATTTACATATAGCTAATTTTACATATATTCATACACATGGGCACTACATACAAGCTGAGAGAGAGAGAGAGAGAGAGAGGACACAACAAGCAGGGGCGACGGTGACGACACAACTACAAAGCAAGGAATGATGGCTACAGGGGCGACGACGACTACAGCGGCATTGGTGCGGTGACAGGACGCCGGCAATTGTTGGCACTACTGTGACAGAGGGAGAACTGTGAGAGAGCAAGAGATAGGGACAAAGAAAGAGAGGGGAAAAGAGAGAGGGAGAAGCCTGCCACTGTAACGTCTTGCTGCGATGACGACGACGACGACACCGGTAGTTGTGCAGCACTACTATGGCAGAGAGAGAGAGAGAGAGAGAGAGAGAGAGAGAGAGAGAGAGAAATTCAACTCAGGCGACGACGATGGTGGTGGTGCGACACCACCGTGACAAAAAAGAGCATGAACTATGTGAGAGAGAGGAGGGGGGAAGGAGGAGGGCACCTACAACGATGACGGCGGCGGCACACTGTGCAATAGGGGGGAAGAGAGAGAGATACAAAGAGAGCGAAAGAGAGGAAAAAGATCGATCGAGAGGGCTATAGAGTTAAACAATAAAATACAGTGAATCATCCACCGCTTACAAAAGCAGTGAACCATTCGCCGCATATAAAAATAGTTAACGGTTCACCACTTTTTAAATTTTTATACAAAATAAAATAGATGAAATTCTCGTGCAAATAATTAACAATTTACCACTTTCATAAGCGACAAATCATTCATCGCTTACAATATTCTTCTCAACCATCATCCTATATGGCATACTAAAGGTCTATTTTTATAATTAGTTTTTATAAAAATTATTTTTGTAATTGTAGAAGTTGATAGGATTATTAATTTACTAAATAAAAATTCTTGGCCATATTCACGAACGCCATGCAGCAGGACATGTAGGACATATACGACAGGTATGAGTCGTATGACATCGCGTAGAGGAAGGTTTCGCTTGCTCCTAAGAAATGTGCCTATCTAGCTAGAGATGACTCTGACCATGTAACGGAGACAAGGAAGACACCAAATTTTATTTCAGAAGCTAGCGACAATACTAATAAAATTTATATTAGGATATACTTGAGTCAGGAAGAACATTTGTAGTCACTGGTTGCTACATTCCCTGCTTATTCTGGCTTGCGGCATGTAATGATGGCAAACTTGATAAGATTCTTGTTGTAGCCTTCGATCATCAGAGGCATCACCAGCGCACCCCTTATAGTCTTCCATCCTAAATAGTCCAAAGCAAATTTAGACTCCCAAAGGACAAATTAATCCGATCAAATTGCTTAGATTTTTTTAGACATCCGTAAAGGTAAGATTAAGGAGCTTAATTACCACTTCGCAGCAGCGATGTAAAGCCTCGCCAGGTCAATGCAGATCGTATGACAGCAGGCCAAAATGGAGCCACATTTTCCGACCAGTCAGCAGTTCTGATATCCTGTCACATTCAGAGAATCTCAGTATTCAAAATTACAGAAATCACACACAATCGGACACTCCTATCTATCCAATCTTATCCAGTTGAAGAGCCTCTATTTTTGAAAAGCTGCATTGCCAGGCACAGAAAAAGCACATATATGCTTACTACTGTTAGACAGAGATTTATGAGCTTTTCCTTCTGAAGCTATCTAATCAGTACTTGTCCTTTAAGTTCACTCAACATGACCTGTGCAATTTTGTATCCTAATCATGAGGCATATAAGTAGTCTTTACCTCTTTTCAAGTTTACTAGTACGTAAATTTTACGTATGAGCAAGGATACATGTAAATATTTACCTCAAGAGATAGAGACTTAGCAATGTTGACATAATCAACAGCAGAACACCAAGCTGGAAGGTAATACGCACTACATATTTTGTTCAAAAGATTGATCTCATCGGGCCGCAGTGACGACTCAGATGGCAGGAGATCTCTGTGGCACCATGTCACAATGATAATAGTTGCTCCTGGTGCTGCTACACGTGCTAATTCACCGACAAACTATACATATTCAAGAAATTAAAAAAAGATTTAAAAAAGAAATGCACAAGGGCTCAGACTCCAAAAGCAAACTTGGATCTAGTTTGGGATTGTATTGCCAAAAGTAAAAATTCACGGTTTGGAAAGCTTTTTTTTTTTTTTTTGAGAGGGCTATACGGAGCTTCCATCTGTCAATACTATAAAATGGTGGTAGAAGCTGCCAATAAAGAAACAATCAGTGCTTGGTTCTCCAGCGAAGGTTTCCACTACCATTTTATACCCTTGGAGGAAGGTTTCAAAGATCTTTCTGTTTTTTCAGGCCCTTCATAACATAAAAGCAAGTGTGTTTCGACATTGCAATCCAACTAAACCTTACTAAAGTAGATAGGAATGAGTAACCAGATAGTACCAACATCTTAGTAGGAACTTTCAGGAATCTTATAGAACATTCAGGGACCAAGGACCATGTCCGTCACTTTTTTCTTTTTTTTACAGCTTATAAAGAAAGGCGGATATAAATATTCGTCCCCTCCAAATTGCTATATGATGCGAGGACTTCCCATGCTTGATGAAAAATATTAGACTAAGTTATACTTTTGCTCCTCAAAGTATGAGGCACATGATGATACTTTCTCAAATTTTAATCTATTACAATTTCTAGCTCGAACACCTTAAATTATTGCAAAGAAGTCCCACAACCCATTTTAGTTAACAATACGTTGATGTGTCGCTAATTTCAAAGTGGTGGGGCATCGTACTCATTGTCACATCATCAGTCACAAACTACTAAATTATTTACACGTTAACGACACATCAATATTTTTGTCAACTAAATTAGGTTGTGGGACTTGATTGCAATAATTGAGAAAGTTCGAGCTAAAAATTGAAACAATTAAGCTTTGAGGACCAAAACGTTACCACTCAGAGTTTGTGGACCAAAAGTTGTAATTTAGCCAAAGTATTAATACTAAACAATCTGTTTGGCCTCGTTGAAGGGTGTCATGATGTTTAAGGAAGTGATCCCCTAGTGGCAACCCCTAGCATCTTCTTTTTGAAGTAGAATCAGAAACACTGAGTCCAAGATTCTACTTTTGAGGTTCGAATCTCATTTCTACTTCCAATATAATAGAACCTCCAGATTTTACTCTTACCAAACACTTTATTAGAGACTACTGTTGCAGCAAGAAGAAGCATAAACAGCGCAAGACAGGTGCAAAATAGGTTCTAAAAGAGCTAGCAGTCTCCACAACATAAAGTGCATTTGCAAACCGGCGGTGTTAGATATAGGACATTTAATGATGTAACTTGAAAGGAAAATTTGGAGAGAAAAAGTAAATAGAAGGTACCTGCGCCATGAGATAATTGATTAAGTCATGAAACGAAAGAAGGCATGCATGCTCTCTTACAAAGTGAAAGTACCTTCCTCTTGTCTGGCATGTGCTCACCACTCTCCATGGACCAGACCAAATCAAATTGCCCATCAGGAAAAGGTTGCTCCAAAGCATCCGCGACTTGAAAAGAGACCTTCGCATTACATACATCCACAGTATTAAGTGTAATTAAGCAATACAGGATACTGTAATCTTTTATCAGTTCTACACATTAGGTCAAATTGTTGAACGCACCTTGTCTGCTAGCCCCTCGGCAATAGCAAGAGCCTCTGCCCTTTGAGCTTGCACAGGACTCAACGTAATCCCTTTGCATTGGGCCCCATATTTTTTTGCCAGGTATCTTGAGCTACCACCAATACCACACCCGACATCGACTATTCTCTTTGGCTTCTTTTGCAGATCATCTACAAGTGGAATATCAAACTAAGCAACTGAGCGACAAGAGTCCTACTGATGCTGGACATACCAAGAAAACCATAATATATTTTACTAGTGCTGAGCCCAAAATCTAAATAAAAGGCTAAAATACAGATAACTCACCTATAAATACTCGATTTTCCGCTTTTACCCCCCCCCCCCGTCTTTTATGAACCTTTTTTTTGCCCTCTTAAAATGCTTAACTCAGCACTGTTATAATTTTATCACTATTTTATATATAAATTGTATAGTACAACTGAAAAACTTACTGAGATACCCATTATATCTTTAAAAATAGTGGGAATGCATAGGACTCTTATATTTTCTCTCAACTTAAGTAGCTTTATGAAAGAGATCCCCGACTATTTACTTATCAATTTTTCTTTTTTCGTCATTTCTAAGGGTAAATGAGCATAGTAGTAATTATTCAATTGTACAACACAATTCATGCAGGGAAAAGTGATGAAATTGTAACGGTCTAAGTTAAGTGCTACAACTATAAATTTAAAGGGAGCGAAATAGAAGTTTTTAAAAGCGGGGGTAAATTGCAAAACCGGATATTTATAAAGGGATTTTCTGTAATTTAGCCTAAATAAAATATTTTAGAATTTTCAACAAATTTTGAATGATTTTCATATTTTCAAATTATTTGTACAATTTTCTTAAATTTTTTTAATAGAAATTCTGAAGGAATAATAGAAAATAGCTAACAAATAGGTAAATATTCAAAAAAATAGAGAAAAAATTTATAAAATTAGGGAAGAAAGTTTAGAAAAGAAAAAGAGGTAAAGAAGTAAAATAGAATAAAAAATTTGAAGATGAACAGATATTCACTGGCATGCATGGTAAGAGGAAGATAGCACGACTGAGTCGAAACTCTAGAAACCAAATTTATTCCATTTTAATTCTCTCTCTCTCTCTCTCTCTCTAATTACAAGCCTTAAGCTCTAAATAGATCCTTCAAAATACAATCCTAGTCTCAATCAAATCCCAAACTTTTAGAAATTTCCTAATAAGAAATTATCAATAAATTTAATCCTAATTTAAAAAGTCTAAAAGCATATTCCTAATAATTAAGGATTTATTCCATATAGAGAAGTCATAAAAACCTCAAATAAATTACAAAAAACGTATTAACAAAAATAATTCCGAAAATAAGAAAAAAAAAGAATTTAATATCCTATCAAATTCCAGTTTAAGAGAACGTATTCAAAATTCAAACCTTCACATGACGGCTTGATTATAGAAGCGCAACATGTTAGAGGTTACTAAATTACACTGCCCTTAATTGAAGCTTGTGCATCTATTCATATGTTGTGGATCCACCTTGGATACATAAGAAATAGGTGCTAGTCATAGCGATCTGAAAATCTCTGACAGAAAAGTACGAAGGACAATCCATTGATATCAAAAAGTTACAACAGAAAAAAAAAAAAAAAGTTTCATTGGAGTAAGACATTACAGAATGCAAGGGAAACTGTTTAATAAAAAGATAATTGCTTTTTTATCCCTGTAAACTTGTGATATTTTCTATTTACCTCTTGGTTTCAAATATACCCCTGAAAACTTTCTCTTTCTTTCTTTATATACCCCTATTTTTCAGATTTTTTGGAAAGAGTTTGGATTTTTAGAAGGGTATATTAAAAAACAAATTTTTAGAAGGGTATATTGGAAAGAGGAGAACTTTATAGGGGTATATAGGCAATTGCCCCTTAATAAAAAGGTCAAAAGAAAGTTCTCATCATTAGACTGTAATTGAAAAAGGGTTAAGAAAAGCATTATTAACTCGTTCGAGAGCAGTGAAATGCAACCTGATTAAAGATTTATGGCAGTCAAGATGCTGCAGAAGTTCGAGTAATTTCCCTTAACACTTGCTAATGATGTGTAGCTGGAGCCAGATTTTGGTTATTTCTTAGATAAAGCCAAACTCAACCACCGAAAATTTAGAGCAGAGGTGGCTTAAGAATCTACTAGACGAACCAACTCAGACTTGGTCACAAACAAAGAAGGCAGAGCCAGCTTGATGAATTGGTGAAAGAAATTAAGTGGGTTTTTCCACATGATTACCATTTGCTATACAATTGGCAAACCTACATTAAACATTAGTAACTAAATTCTGGAAAAATAATTTCTACATAATTGAATTTGGTTTGAAGAATTAATTTTGGCTAAAAGTGTAGAGCGTTTGGCAAAGTTAGAGGAAAAATAATTTTTTCTGAAATGATTTTATAAAACTGTTTGGCCAAAAGAAATTAATATTTACAAATAATAATTTTTTTACAAAATTTTATTTTAAAATAATTAAAAATTTGAATATAAATTTAAATTTTAAATTGAAATATTAAATTTGCACAAAATTTTAAAATATGATATATTAATTTAAATATGAAAATTTAAAATTTAAAATTTAAATTTTTAAATGTAAATTTGAATTTTTGATTTCAAATTTTAAAATTAAATTTGAAATTTTAATTTAAAATTTAAAATTTAAAATTAGAAATTTTGAAATTTAAAAAATAGAATTTGAATATTTGAAACTTAAACTTAAACTTAAAATTCAAAATTAAAATTTAAAAATTTTAAATTTTGAAATTTGTAATTTGAAAACTAAAACTCAAAATTTTAAATTTTAAATTTTAAATTTTAAATTTTAAATTTTAAAATTTCAAAATTTAAATTTTATCTTAAATTTTAAATTTCAAATTTCAAATTTCAAATTTTGTATCTTCAAATCAAATTTGATATTTGAAATTTAAAATTTAAAAATATGATATATTAATTTAAATATGAAAATTTAAAATTTAGAATTTGAATTTTTTTTAAATGTAAATTTAAATTTTCAATTTCAAATTAAACTTGAATTAAAATTTAAAATTTGAAATTTGAAAATTTAAAATTTAATATTTGAAATTTTGAAATTTAAAAAATAGAATTTGAATATTTGAAACTTAAACTTAAAATTCAAAAATAAAATTTAAAAACTTTAAATTTTGAATTTTAAAATTTTGAAATTTATAATTTGAAAATTAAAATTTTAAATTCCAAAATTTCAAAATTTCAATTTTATCTTAAATTTTAAATTTCAAATTTCAAATTTTGAATTTTGAATTCAAATTTGATATTCGAAATTTAAAATTTAAAATTTAATATCTAAATTTGAAATTTAGAATTTAAAATTTAATATATAAATTTTAAAGTTTAAATTTTGAAATTTGAAATTTGAAACTTAAAAATTAAAATTTGAAATTTAAAAATTCAAATTCCAAATTAAGTTATAAAATTTAAAATTAAATTTAAATTGAAAATTAAATTTAAATTTAAAATAAAAAAAAAATTAAAATTTGAATCCAAAATCAGAATCAGATTTTAGGAAGCAAGTTTTAGCTGTTTCTGATTTTGGGACTCGAAAATTAAAAAACTGATTCTAAAAATCAGAATCAGATGTTGAAAATGAGTTTGTCAAACGCTCTGTTGAGGCAAAATTCACTATTGGGCCCAAGATCAATTTTGAAAAGCTGGGCCAAACTCCCACATTTTGATATCTTCTGTCACCGCATCACTGTTTGCCCTCACACCACCAGCTTACTTTTTGTCATTCAAACATATTTCTAAGATATCAATCATGAAAGTAAACCCTCATAAGAAATTGCTTGTGATTGAACAATCTGACGTATAAATGCTGAAAAACTGGGGATACAACCAAAGATGGGTCGAAATTGCTTGTGAATGAAGAATCTGACGTATAAATGCTGAAAAACTGGGGATACAACCAAAGATGGTCCATCTGTTCCTTGAAGAGAAACCAATGAAAGGTAGGCATAGATGCCACCACAAAATCTGACTGATCAAGGCCATAGATCTTCTACGTCATTGCTATAAATTTTGCATCCAATTAGAGCTTTTAGTGTACACTGGAACAGGCGGTACCATAAAATCAAGGGGCAATTTCGAATGTGCCCCTCAAAAGTTATAAAGTTTCGTGAATATCCCTTCAAAATTATCAATATCATTTTCGCCCCTATAAATTAATAAACTATATCAAAAATGTCCTCCATCACATTCATTAAGAACTTTGGACTAATTGAACCCTAGTTATACCAAATTATAAATAATTGTACAGTATCATGTAGGGCTAATACATTTATTTTTCATCGAAAAGTAACTTGGTTTTTGTTTATGATTCAATTTATGAATGTATTTTTTGCGTACTTAAGTTTTTGTGTTTATTTATTTTTTTACCAATACCATATGGGTCTCATGTGAATCATAATAAACAATTAACTGAAACTAAAAATATGTTATACTTTTTTATGAATCTATTTTCTTCTTTGTCTAAATTACCATGAGTTTTTTCTTTAATATTTGTATAGTGTAGTTTGTTACAATTATTTAGTTATAATTTGGTATACATTCAATTATATCTATAATGTTTCAAACAAAATATCGATCAAGTTGATTAAAATGGTATAGATAGTAGATGATGAGCAAAATGGAAATTTTTTAAAGTTTTTTAATGAATTATTATCAATTTGGGTATTTATGATAGTTTCTCTAAATTAACAGGGTATTTTTGATATTGCGACTTTCAGAGGGGTATGTGCAATTCAAGCTTGGAAGAAGGGTTTGTATGAAATTACCCCTAAAATTAATTCTGAGGTCTTAATTTTGACAATCTTAAAGGGGCAAATGTGACATTTTACAGATTTCGAAGGGTACGTTTGAAATTTACCCTTATAATGGGTGGAAGTGAACTACTAATTACATCAAGTTAGTAGTAAAAGCTTCCCACCCATTGGATGGGTGGGATGTAGGATATACACCCCAATTTGGGTGTCTATGTAGCATTGCTCTTGAAATCAATTATTATCAATATCTTTTAATTAACTTAAAGATCTTTTGCTTTAAAATATTATAAAAATGGAAACTAATTAGAACAAGCTAAACTAAATAAATAGTTAACAAATAAAATGAAATAAAAAGTAGAAAATAGATTCGCAAAAAGTATAATATATTATTTGTTTTAATTAATTGTTAATTAAGATCAACATGAGACTCATGTGATATTGAATTTCAAAATAAAAACCGTAAGCATACAAAAGAGATATTCATAAACTAAGTCATGAACAAAAACGGAGTTATTTTTGGGTGAGGAATGAAAATATTAGCCGCACAATTATTTATAATAAGGAATAACTAGGGAAAAATTAATCCAAAACTTGTACAGTCCACGTGATAGAGGGCATCTTTGATATAATTCATCATTTCATCATTTGTTTATAAGGACAAAAACAATTATTAATGGATAAGGTTAGAGGTAAAAAGAGAGGATCGAGAGCAGGGAAGGGAGATGGGGTAGTGCGGTACCGGAGAGGGCGGCGAATGAGAGGGCTTCCTCGACCATGCGGATCTGGGCGGCGCGGTGGTCGGCGAGGGAGGCCGGCGCGCGGGGGTCGTAGAAGCCGTGGTGCATGTGGTCCCCCCACAACCTCTCCCACGCCCCCGACGCCTCGTCGTAGAGCTCCGCGATCCCCTTCCGGAGCCCCTCCCCTGAAGCCGACGCCGACGCCGACGCCGACGCCGACACGACGCCCGAACCGCCCGCCGGAGCCCCGGCGCGCGCTGGGGGCGACACCCCCCCTCTCATCCTCTTCCTCTCAGTCCACCAGGAGGACCAACTGCGGGGGCGGAGCTGCGGGAGCGATGGCGAGAGCAGAGTGCCCATTTCTTTCTTTTGGGTTCAGACTCCGAAATGGAAATGCCTCTTGTTATTGGGTGGATCTGTATTTATCAAAGTTTTCGTTTTCGCGTCTATCGCCCACGTGGGTGGGTTCAGATGTGTGATTGGTGACTGACCCAAAAATAATTGGGTGGGTTCAGATGTGTGATTGGTGACTGACCCACACGCCGACAAGCTGTAGCTGGAGAATAAATGCACCATCAAACTGAATTTCCTGAAACGCCCCCGTTATCTTGCCGTTACTCGAAGCTGGCCCCTCTGGCTGATGATAACTTTGTTGCTGAATTAAGTGGCCATTTGGTTCCATGCAACTAAAAATATAAAAACTATAATTATATGTATATTATTTGGTTGGATGAAATAGTAAGTACTATAATTATAAATAATTTATCTAATTGTATATAATTATGAAGTATATATTTTAAAATTTTATTAATTTATATAAATACAAAAAATCATACAAGCCGTTTAAAAATTTAAACCAGTTAATTTTTATTATCATATAAGAATATCATTCATAGAAAATAATAACATTCATAATTTGGGCCCTCCACCCATCTCGCCATTTGCGGAGCTATAACATAACCCAGATAAGCTCATTCGACTCGATATAAATATAAAAAAAATCATACAAGTTGGGCAAAAATTTAAACCAATTAATTTGTTTTTATCAGCTCAAATCTATTTTTTTTTACCCTTTCCAGCAATTGCACTCTTATATATATTGTTGGCATTCGGTTAAACCGAATCGGGTGCGTCCATGATCGGGCTCGATCCGATGGTTATATGTTGTCTAATTAGGTTAGGATTAATCTCGCTTTTAAATTGGAAAGCTAATTAGAAATAAATCCTAGTCAGATTAGGATAACGTAATATAAATCGATTTGGCCTTATCTTTACTTGCCCATTAGGACTTTGGAATTTCTTATAAATATACGGGCTATCTCTCATATGATATGATACGCGACAAAAAAAATAGAGAGATCACATCCTCCATTAGCCTATTGTTCTAGAGGGTCTTGAACGGTGGATTAGAAATCGTGCTCGTTTGTAGTTCGATCCACCGCGAGTTTAGTGCAATAGAAGACCTTCGTTGACGATCCAAGGACACATGAATCATTCTCTTTGATCCGAGCTCATCGCGTCCTAACGCGAATCGCTTCCGCAAAAGGTACGAACGAACCGAACCATACTTCCGCTGCGTTCTACATTGGTATCAGAGCTTTATTAGGTTGATTCCGTGCCCTAGATTAATTTTTAACAAGATTGCATGCATAGACTTAAATATACCATTATTTAAATTTTTTTTCTTGCATGCTTGTGATTGTTAATGGCGGTTTTTTTCTATAATGGATATCTTTGCATGATTTTTACACATCTTATAACACCTATGTTGTAGATTATATCTACAAAGTATGGTTTAATTTGGTTTTGTATTTTATGAGAAAAACAAAATTCTAAATTAAAATTTTACGGATGGTTTATTTGATGTGTAGTATATATTCTATTATGAAACTTGCATGATTTGATAGAGTTTCTCACAAACTTTCTATTGATACATTTCTCGCAAAATTTGGAGTTCTATTTTTAAAGTTATGATTTTTACAAGGTTTTTCATCACAAAAAGAAAAAGAAAAAAACTTGGTGTTCCTCCCGTGGGGAGAAACCAATGCGTGCGCGTGCATGCATGCCTGCGCGTGCGGCCAGGCCCGCGCATCGATGCTGCTAGGACGTCTCCAATCCCACCAAAAAAAAAGGAAAAAAAAAGAAGAGGAAATTGGAGAGGAGGCCCGCGCCTGCGCAGGCGCTTAGCCCGCGCGGGACTGCAGGCCGCACCCACGCAGGCCTGCGCAGGCCCGCAGCCCGCGCGGGGCCGTAGGCCGCTCAGGCCCACAGCCGCACGCGGACACGCAGCCCGCGCGCAGGGCAGGCCGCACTCGCCCGCAGCCCGCGAGCTGCACGGGCTCACAGCCCGCGCGCGGGCCCGCAGGCCCCGGGGACCTGCAGAGGCAGCATTTTTTTTTTGCTTTTTTGTTAATTCTTGCATTTTTTTAATAATAAAATAAAATATTTATTTTAATCATGTTAGATGATTTAATAGATATATGTTGCATGCATTTAAATATTGTGATGATTTTATTATGCCTTTTATGATGCTTAAATGTAATTTTTGGCATGATATATTGTTTTTATGCATGCTATTCAAGTGAGAGTTTTATTTTGGTAGAGTAAATTGTATGTTTTTACTCCCAAATATTTTTTGTGCAACTTAATTAAATAATTAAAAATTAGACGTAGGATGTGTAATGTGATTATGAGCATAGCAAAATTTTTCTTTACGCACCTATGACCTATTTTTTAGTTTATTTAATTAGAGATGCGACAAAATTAAATATATGTATCATGTGCTAATTTTTAAATATCTTTTTCTGCGCACTGTATGAACTTAGTGAGATATAATGGCCTCCAAACAAGTTGTTGCGGATCTGATTAAAGGCGAGAAATTGGATGGTGACAATTATGATATTTGGCACCGTAAAATTCAATATGTTCTCGCTGAGCAAGAAGTTCTGGAAAACATAACTAATAAGATGGACCGACCCGCAAAGGGCAATAGTGCTCAGGTTCGCCGAGATATTGAAGCCTATAACAATTGGCTTAAAAAGGATCGCATTGCTCGCATCACGTTGCTGAGCGGTATGCAAAATGATCTCTTGTGCGAATATGAGCAGTACCCGACTGTAGGGCTGGCAATCCAGCTCGCCGTTCGCGAGCCAGCTCGTGTTCGGCTCGAAATGAGCTCGAGATCGGCTCGCTCGTTTAGTAAACGAGCCGAACACGAGCTGAATTTTTCAGCTCGTTTAATAAACGAGCCGAACACGAGCTGGGGTCAGCTCGCTCGTGTTCGGCTCGATAACAGCTTGATTAGATTTATTTTATATTAATATAATTTTTATATATTATATTTATATATAAATATAATTATATTTATATATAAATATATTATACAGATTATTATTTTTAAATTTTTAGCCCAATTTAAATATAAAGCCCAGCTTACTTATAAAGAGGCCCATTTATATTTAAAATTTCAACCCTTGGATCAAGATCTAAGGGATAACATCTTTTAACTTTTCCTCTTTCTAACCCTAATTATTTTCCTTTTATTTTTTCACCCCTCTCAAACACAGCCGCCACTCTCTTTCTCCCTTTCTCTCTTCGCCCAAGACCCAGCCTCTCTCGTTCTCTCTTTCTCTCTACGCCCGAAGACCCACAGCCGCCTCTCCCTTTTTCTCTCTCCCTACGCCCGAACCCTGGCAGCGGCTCTTCAGTCTCGACCGTTCGGCATTCGCACACCCCCCCGGCAGCGTACTCTTCGCCGTTCGCACATTTCGATGAAGCTCCGGCAGCAGCGCTTTCAACATATTCCTTCTTCTACTAATCTTAATTTTTTTTTTCTTTTTCTTATGATTTTTTGAGTAGAATGTGAGAAATTTTCTTTCTTGAGTTTCTAAGCAGAGTTTGGTGTGAAATTTTTTTTTAAAGAGATTTAGATAGATCTTGTAGCATTAAATAATCGAGCTAACGAGCCGACGAGCCAGCTCGAATAAACTGCGAGCCGAATACGAGCCGGACTATTCGAGCTCGTTACGAGCTCGAGCCGAACACGAGCCGACTTTGAAACTTTCGAGCCGATCTCGAGCTGGCTCCAGCTCGCTCGAGTTCGGCTCGTTGACAGCCCTACCCGACTGCGTATGACATGTGGGAGGCTCTCAAAACAAAATTTGGTGCGACTTCGGCCACAAGGTTGCGCAGCCTGACTATGCGGTTTGACAGTTATAAGAAGCGTGCCGATCAGACTATGAAACAGCACGTTAGGATAATGTCAAATATGATTCGCGAGTTAAAGTCGACTGGCGGCACCTTGACTGATGAGCAGCAGATCCAAGTTATGATTCGCTCCCTTCCCAATTCGTGGGAACATATGCGAGTAAATTTGACACATAATGAGAGTGTCAAAACCTTTGAGGACGTAGCACGACATCTGGAGTTGGAGGATGAGCGCCTTGAGGCTGTTAAAACTTCAACTGCCAATGCTGCTGAGTCAAACTTTCGTAGAACATCTGGGTTCAAGCGGAAGAGGACTAATAGGCCTCAAAGTCATAGCGGATCTGCGCCTAAGAATGCGAAGAACACCAAAAGAAAGAGAAGCAAACGAGGTGGCAAGAAGGACAAGTCAAAGATATCCTGTTTCAATTGTAACCAGCTGGGACACTTCGCTCGTGATTGCACTGAGTCGAAGAAGACTCAGGAGCAACATACCACGTAGCGAGGGATCGGATGGATTCGTCGAGTACCGCCGTGTGCCTGCTGGGAGCAGAAGAGTATACATGGGGAACAATTCAAGTGTCGATGTATTAGGCGTTGGCACGTACAAGTTGATCATGCGAGGTGGTCGCACTTTGTACCTTCATGATGTACTTTATGCTCCAGGAATCCGGCGGAACTTGTTTTCTATTCTTGCTATGCTTCAGTTAGGCTTTTCTTTTAGTTTTGAGAATGATGTAGTTAAGATTCATCTTGAAATTGTTTATTATGGTAGAGGTTTTATTTCAGATATTTTTATAGTTTTGGACATTGATTATAATAATAATAATGATTCGTTTTCCTTGCTATCTTCTATTGAGAATGATCACAATGTTTCTATTAAATGGCATGCTCGTCTTGGTCATATTGGGCAGGATCGTATGACTAGATTAGTTAGAGATGGATTTTTGAGCTCGCTCACTAAAGTAGATCTGCCCACTTGTGAACATTGTTTAGCGGGAAAAGCGACTCGAAAACTATTTAATAAAGCTTCTAGGGCTGAATTTCCTTTGCAATTGATCCACTCCGACATTTGTGGCCCAATGATTGTGAGGCGAGATATGGTGCATTTTATTTCATCACATTTATAGATGACCATACGCGTTTCGGTCATGTTTATTTGATCTCCCATAGGTCTGAAGCATTGGATTGCTTTAAACGCTATATTAATGAGGTTGAGAATCAGTTAGATATGAAAATTAAAACCTTAAGAACTGATCGATGCCGCGAGTATCTATCTGAACAATTCAAGATGAAAAGGGAATAATCAGACATCTGACAATTCCTGGAACTCCGCAGCAAAATGGTGTAGCGGAGAGAAGAAATCGCACCTTGCTCGACATGGTTAGGTCAATGATGGCGCAAGCAAATTTGCCTGTCTCTTTTTGGGGAGACGCATTGTTAACTACTGCCTACATTCTTAATCGTGTACCCTCCAAGACAGTAACTTTCACCCCTTATGAATTGTGGACAGGCAGGAAACCTAATTTGGAACACTTGCGTCCTTGGGGTTCGGCAGCTTATGTACACGATACTTCTCACAAATATAGAAAGTTGGGTCCTAGAGGGAAGAAGTATATCTTTATAAGGTACCCTGAACACTCTAAGGGATACGTATTCATCGAAAAGCAGCCAGATAGAAGTTTGACTGAAATTGAGTCACGAGATGTTGAATTTCTCGAGGAAGATTTTCCTTATAGAAGTGAAGTCCGAAATGAAATTGAGTTCCATGAGATGGATGACTCTGGTATTGGCGCTTCTATTCGCTCAGTTGAGATAGAGAAGGCAACTCCGATACCTCCTGGGGATAGTGGGAGCGACTTACTTGTAGAACGGGAGCCTCAACTTCGTAGGAGCACACGTGTGGGTATTCCCCGTCGTTGTTTTGAGATTGAGGGGGAAGCTTTCATGGTTGCTGCTCATGATGATGATGAGCCTAGGTCTTTCCAAGAGGCTCTGTCATCACCTACTAATAAGGAATGGTTGGATGCAATGGTAGAGGAAATAGAATCGATGAAGTCAAATCATGTCTGGGACTTGGTTGACTTACCGCCGGGGCGCAAAACTATTGGGAATAAATGGGTTCTCAAGGTTAAGCGCAAGGAAGACGGTTCAATCGATAGGTATAAGGCTCGCCTGATAGCAATGGGTTTTACCCAACGAGAAGGCGTTGATTACGAGGAAACCTTCTCTCTTGTTGTAAGGTTTGTTTCGATCCGCCTTATCTTGGCCATTGTCGTGTATATGGATTTGGAACTTTACCAAATGGACGTTAAAACTGTATTTCTTAATGGAGAACTGGATGAGGAGATCTATATGGATCAGCCTGCTGGCTTCATTGTAGAGGGTGAGGAGCATAAAGTTTGCAAGCTCCGACGATCCATCTATGGATTGAAGCAGTCATCCAGACAGTGGTACATCCGATTTCATCGAGCCATCACTGAAGATGGGTTCACGATGATTGAAGAAGATCATTGTGTGTATGTTAAACGGTCCAAATTTTTTTTTCTAATCATTTCTTTATATGTGGATGACATTCTATTGGCTGGAAATAATAAGAAGATGATTGTCGCCACTCAGACGTGGCTGTCCTCCAATTTTGAAATGAAGGACATGGGTGAAGCGAATTATGTGCTCGGAGTCAAGATCCTGCGAGATCGTTCAAAGAAACTTTTAGGTCTGTCTCAAGAGACTTACTTAAGAAAAGTTTTAGAACGATTTCAGATGCACAATTGCAAACCCATTGACACTCCTATTGCTAAAGGTGAAAGTCTTAACCTTAAACCGTGCCCTAAAACTTCTGTAGAGAAAAACAAGATGAATCGAATTCCATATGCTAGTGCGGTCGGGAGCCTGATGTATGCTATGATGTATACTCGACCTGATATATGCTATGCTGTGGGTCTGGTTAGCCGTTTTCAGTCCAATCCGGGATTGGACCACTAGAAGGCTGTTAAGATTAGCACACGTACATTTATATCCTATATTATTGTAGAATGGATTGATAGTATGTCGCAGGCTGATTGGCTCTCTCACACGGGCAATCATTCTTTTCGGCGCTGTAGAGAGCGAGCGAAAATTGAGGCATTAAAGGAAGCCGCCTTGGTTGGCACCAAGATGAGGTCAACAGCGTGACCGCATACGAATAGTCCCACGATTCGTATGGCCTGTACATTTAAGAGCCGGATGTGAGCTCACCATTTGGCTCTTGAGATAGCGAGAAAATGGAGAACTCAGGCTAGACACTCCGGGAGTGACTGAGCTAAGATCCGTATGACATTGAGAGACATGCGCTCACTTTGAGATTCTCTGTCATAGCATGTATTTCATACTACATGTGCTAGGCGACCAAATGAAGAAGATGAGTGAATGGATCCCTGCTTCCTCATCGTGTGAGTTCTTATGGACATCATTTTAAGGCGATGTCTCGCATATTTTAGATGCCCTTAGTGACTTTTGACTATGTCATTAGGTGAAAGAATTGATGTTGCTACTTTGGCGTGTTACCTACGGCTATGAGTGATGCGGCTTTACGGGGCATTGCTGGGAAAGCAATCAATTCTCAACTCAGTGGCATGAGGGCTCAAGGAAGACTAGTTGGATTACATTAAGACACTTTGACTCATTGTCGACAGGTTGTGTCGCTTCAGTATAGCGAAACAATCATGAGTATAGTGTCATGATGTGCACAATAGAGGTTAGCATGCTCTTTGAGGGATTAGAGATGCTGAACCTAATGTAATTCAATGGTCTAGGGCATCACGAGTCTAATATTCTCTTTTGAGGGTTGATGTCTGTATGCTGGCCGTATGCGGTTTCTAGTATAGAGCTCCCAAAATGCAGGTTGACTCGGCGGTCGCACTGTTCATTTCCCTGTATGAATGGAATCAATAGTGGTGTAATGTTGAGGAAGTGGTTATGATGACATCGATCCCGTTATGTGCGAGTGGGAGATGTTGGCATTCGGTTAAACCGAATCGGGTGCGCCCATGATCTGGCTCGATCCGA